>OX328099.1:57949758-58302645 GCA_946811185.2 Hippopus hippopus
TGGAATGATAAAGCATTGTGTATGCATATATACTGACCAAAATTCAAATTATTACTGAGTGCTGAGTAGCTGAATTAATAAAACTGTGGTCTAATCTTAGGTCTACTCTATCGACTATTTTTTCTTGAGATGGTCAGATCACAGTAGGTTTGAGAGAATTGCAATTAACACTTAACCCTTTACCAAACAACAAAATTTTGAACTTGCCGAAATGAAATGCATCTGCAGACAAATTAAATGTGGCTTAATCAAGGAATTCTTCTATGGCAGGGAAGAAAATATTGATTGAAAAGTAAGAAAATGCTGGTTACCAGCATTTTCTTCTTTTAGTTCCCAGAATTTTTTAAAAGCCTTTTTCCTAAGGGTTGTTAAAACACAGGATTGTTTGGTAAAAGGTTAAAACAGCTTTTTCATTAATTACGGCCTCTTAAAGTTAATCTATAGATTACCGGTACTAATTGTAGATAATTAGTTAATTTCATTCATTTGGTTTCATTTAAGTATATTTACTGTTTATAGCTGTTATCTCCTAGCTTTCACCAGATATATGTTCAAAATCATACGATATTCTAAAGAGAGTGTTTTTGTTGCCATACTGTAAATGAAAGCTACTAGTATTAAAACAAGAATCCATGAACAAAACAGCTAGGGCACCTGGCCTTTGCCTTGTAAAATTTGACTTTACATATCATATACAAGCACATACATGTATATGCAATGTGAATGGAATACTTTTTCCTTAGTTACATACATGTATTAGATATAGTAGGAGACATTCATTTTTATGTTAATTATGATTACTAAGTTGCCCCTCTCAAACTTATTTATTTTGAAAATGATGTTTAAGTATAGCAGTACAGAAAGATCATTCTACATCATTTGGAGATTTGGATTTTGGAAAATGTCTTTAATATACGGTATATATACTACAGAAAATTAGAGTTCAATGAAACACAATTGAATTTTCTGTCTGACAGACTTGAAATAGTATCATGGACATTCATTTTAGCTGTCTACTATAAAAATATGACATTTCATGCCCCTTTAGTAGATAGCTTTTGAAAACTTTGTAAGAAAAGGAGCAATTGCTTCTGACAAGCATTTAGTTCTCTCGCACAAATTTTCCATATCATTAAGACAAAATAATGTCATTTTGTTACTGTTAAATATTTACCTTCTGTATTACCTATACTAGTTTAAAGTATGACTAAAAAGTAGCAAATTGAAATAAGTTAGCAGCACTACCCTATCCCTTTACCAACCAATGAATTTTTAGACTCATCCATATTGACAGCACTTGCAGACAAAAAATTTGTTATGCGTCAAATAATGGGTTTTGTCTTTGAAAAGGTAAAAGACATTGTAGGGAAAGGAGAAAATGCATGTTACCAGTATTTTCTCTTTTTCCCACAATGTATTCGAAAGGCTTCTTTCACAGGGTTGTTAAAGAACAGGATTGTTTGGTAAAGGGCTATATTCTATCACTAGTAGTTTTCTTTAAACTGCAACAAACACTACAGTAAAATGGTTCTGCATACCTCTTGCTTGCATAGAGTTAGTTCTTCTTATAGTGTGCAATCTGTAGCTTTTCAGTTTTCTGTCTGTGGATTTTTAACAGAAAAATTCAAGTACACCCATACTGACATAAAGATCTTATTTCATAAACAGTAAAGACAGTCAAAAAAAAGGAATCAAAGAGTATTAATTTTGTGAGTTAAATAAAAGCTTGTGCTATTGGTTAATTGTGTAATGCAATCTGAGAAATTTTCTCTGAATATATCATCAAATGTCTCATAAGTTTATTAACTTTAATTTATTTGTTCAAGGTTGTGTAATTATGACTTTCAACTAATGACAAAAAAAAAATCTTATGAGTCTGACGTAATTCTGAAAATGCCTTTTTCCGTATCAAGTGCTCAGAACAAATATGCAATATTTGCTGCACATATTTTTATATTCTTTACTTTTTCTTAATCAGTAATTTTTAGAAGTGCAATTTCAAGTCTTATTGTAATAATTGGACAATTCGAGCACAATCTATGATGTCAGATTCCTTTATATATTGGTTTGTTTACACCTGTACAGTGCTGGGAATACTTGATTATACTGTTCTGAAATTCTTTTACAATCAGTTTGATCCATTAGATATTTCCCAACAACGCATTGAAAATGAAAAGACAATCAAGTACACATTTAGGCTAAAAGAAATACATGTACGTGTAAGAGTAATTTCGAGCAATTTCTCAAATTATAATTTTCTTTGACAAAGGCATCAAAAGTTATCAAAAGAAAGAATTGAAATGCCTTGAATAGATTTGTCATGAAAAATCAACTGGCTGAAACTAGATAAGTCAAAATTGCTGACACTGTTCCCAGCACTGGAAGGTTAGGGTTTGTGTGTGATGTGAAAACTGGTGTTCTCCACTGTTTGCTGTGAAAAAAACACTGTTTGGTACTCATCTCTCTGGCATGGTCATCTTACAGAGTGTAGAGGTAAGAGTTTATTTATCTACATCTTTGCACTATTACTGCATTCAAAGGTCAAACCATTAATCAACAAGACTGACATGGAAATAATTAAATAAATTTGCACAATATTCTTATGCCTCAGAACATTTTAGGCCTTTGTCATAATGTTTCTGTTTATAAGCAGATTCGTTTTTCCAAACAAATTAAACTTTGTTCAAAGAATAATCAAAATCTATCTACGTTGTCTCAATGTCTCTTCCATTTGTTGACTTTTCTTTAATAGGAACTGTTCGAGTTGTGGAAAAAGTATATGACTTTCTGACACATCCCCGATCGAATTAATACTAATATAAAAAGTGGTGAAGAGTTAAATCAATGTCACACAAAAGCCAGGGTTATATTTATACAGTGTTCAATGTGATGTTCCAATCTTGAAATGAATTCAAAGCTTTGTCATGTGGTTGCCATGGTCTCGACCAGTCAGATAGCTAGAGCTTGGGCAGGTAGCTCAGTGTTTAGCATATCAGATCAGACTAGTGACCTGGTGGTTGAGGGTTTGATATCTTGGTGAGGCGAACTTTCTTACTGGACATGAAAAAAGCAGTCGGTGGCTTGGAAAGATATTTGTGTCAATATTGGTGTGAGAAAGTCAGGAAACTTGCGTAGGTGCACTGACCACTGTGATATGACCCAAGCTGTTAAAAAACGGTGTTATATTCCAATACAAATCAGATAGCCAGTCATGGAATTAGAATTAGATTCAAAATAAAAATCTTTACCGGTAATCCTTCATCTTGCTATCCATAGTGCTTTAACAACCCGTAAGAAAGAAGGTTCTGAAAACATTGTTTACCAGTAATCCTTTATCTTGCCATCCCATGCTTTAATGACCTGTATGAAAAAAGGTTCTGAAAATATTGTTGAAACAAGAGGGCCATGATGGCCCTGAAGTCACTCACCTGAGCCTTTTGATCAAACATGACCCATTTCCAGTCTCTTCAGAGATATTAAGACAAACATTCTGACAAACACTCATTAGTATTGGACCTACAAATATGGCCTCTAGAGTGCACACAAGCTTTTTTAGCTCACCTGAGCACGAAGTGCTCATGGTGAGCTTTTGTGATCGTGCTGTGTCCATCGTGCGTCGTCGGCCGTGCGTCTAGAGACCACATTTTCAGTCCGATACTCATGAAACTTGATCACAATGTTTGTCTTGATAATATCTTGGACGATTTCGAAAATGGGTCATGTCGGGTCAAAAACTAGGTCACCAGGTCAAATCTTAGAAAAACCTTGTGTACGCTCTAGAGGCCACATTTTCAGTCCAGTGCTCTTGAAAGTTTGTCAGAATGTTTGTCTTGATGATATCTTGGACAAGTTCGAAAATGGGTCAGGTCGGGTCAAAAACTAGGTCACTAGATCAAATCTTAGAAAAACCTTGTGTACACTCTAGAGGCCACATTTTCAGTCCAGTGCTCTTGAAAGTTTGTCAGAATGTTTGTCTTGGTGATATCTTGGACGAATTCGAAAATGGGTCAGGTCGGGTCAAAAACTAGGTCACTAGATCAAATCTTAGAAAAACCTTGTGTACGCTCTAGAGGCCACATTTTCAGTCCAGTGCTCTTGAAAGTTTGTCAGAATGTTTGTCTTGATGATATCTTGGACGAGTTCGAAAATGGGTCAGGTCGGGTCAAAAACTAGGTCACTAGATCAAATCTTAGAAAAACCTTGTGTACGCTCTAGAGGCCACATTTTCAGTCCAGTGCTCTTGAAAGTTTGTCAGAATGTTTGTCTTGATGATATCTTGGACGAGTTCGAAAATGGGTCAGGTCGGGTCAAAAACTAGGTCACTAGATCAAATCTTAGAAAAACCTTGTGTACACTCTAGAGGCCACATTTTCAGTCCAGTGCCCTTGAAACTTTGTCAGAATGTTTGTCTTGATGATATCTCGGACGAGCTTGAAAATGAGTCAGATGGGGTCAAAAACTAGGTCACTAAGTCAAATCTTAGAAAAACCTTGTGTGGATTCTAGAGGCCACATTTTCAGTCCAATGCTCTTGAAAGTTTGTCAGAATGTTTGTCTTGATGATATTTAGGACGAGTTTGAAAATGGGTTATGTCAGGTCAAAAACTAGGTCACTGGGTCAGATCTTAGAGAAACCTTGTCTACGCACTAGAGGTTATATTTTCAGTCCAATACTCTTGAAACTTGGTCAGAATGTTTGTGTTGGTGTTATCTTGCATGAGTTTGAAAATGGGTCACGTGGGTTCAAAAACTAGGTCACCAGGTGTAATCTTTGAAAAGCCTTGTGTATGCTCTTGAGGCCACATGTACAGTCCAATGATCTTGAAATTTAGTCAGAATGTTGGTCTTGATAATGTCTTAGACTAGTATGAAAATGGGTCATGTTGGATAAAAAACTAGGTCACTAGGTCAAATCTCGGAAAAAAACCTTCTGTACAGCCTATAGGCCACATTTTCTCTCAAATACTCATGAAAGGTGGTCAGAATGTTTGTCTGGATAATTTCTACATGTTTGAAAATAGGTAATATTGAGCTTAACAGTAGGCCACAGAGACAAAAATCTAGAAAAAGCTTGTGTACACTCTAGAGGCTATGTTTGTAAGTACAGTACTAATGAACTAATGAGTGTTTGTCAGAATGTTTGTCTTAATATCTCGGAAGAGATTGGAAATGGGTCATGTTTGATCAAAAGGCTCAGGTGAGCAACTTCAGGGCCATCATGGCCCTTTTGTCTAGAATTTGTCTCAGCGGCCTACTTGACATGTAGAAATTATCCAGACAAACATTCTGACAAACTTTCATGAGTATTTGAGAGAAAATGTGGCCTGTAGGGTGTACAAAAGGTTTTTCTGAGATCTGCAAGATAATATCAAGACAAACATTCTGACCAAGTTTCAAGAGTATTGGACTGAAAATATAACCTCTAGTGCGTACACAAGGTTTTTCTAAGATTTGACCTAGTGACCTAGTTTTTGACCCGACCTAACCCATTTTCGATCTTGTCCGAGAAATCATCAAGACAAACGTTCTGACCAACTTTCAAGAGCATTGGACTGAAAATGTGGCCTCTGGAGTGTACACAATGTTTTTCTAAGATTTGACCTAGTGACCTAGTTTTTGACCCAACCTAACCCATTTTCGAACTCGTCCAAGAAATTATCAAGACAAACATTTTGACCAAGTTTCATGAGTATGGGACAGAAAATGTGGCCTGTAGAGCGTACACAAGGTAGAAGTTGACAAAGCACGACGGATGACAGACACAGCACGATCACAATAGCTCACCATGAGCACTTTGTGCTAAGGTGAGCTAAAAAGAGAAAATGCTGGTAATCCATGTTTTGAACCTTTTTGAAGACAAGTACATGTACTATCAGATGAGTCACACTTTATTTGTCCTCTGCAAATCCTGTCAATATGGACAAATCTTAAATGATATCATTTGGTAAAGAGTTAAATATGGCAACAGGATAGTGTTTTCACTTTGGTGTTGATTTTGCAATTAATTTTTTTCGCTACATTCACACATTAATGTACAACCATTGTATAACTAAATAGCAGTGTACCCTCATATAGTCTGTTTTCATCTATATACATGTACCCAACAGCTTATAAGTAATTTGAGTTTTTACAGGTTTTTACATACACATCATCGATGATTACCCCCTGATACTAGCCTAGTATGATTCATTCTGTAGAAAATACAGTTGTTGCTGTAATTATTATTATTCAATAAAATATGTAGTTGAATTATTTTGCAGGTGTACGTGATTGGAAGTCATTCATCTAAAATCGATGCACACCACAGTTCCCTTTGCATTTGCAGCGCTGGATGAGAAATGTTGTGTATTACTTTAACCTTCAACTTTACATGCTTATTTTAGACCTACAGAAGAATTGTTTGTTTTACAGTGCAACAGAGAATCGTTCATTGGAAGTGAAAGCACGCCCTAATTTTTATTTTGTATGAATCATTTTTAGAAAACAAGTTACTGCTTGTACCAAGTGATAATTGTTGCTTTTTTCACAATGTTTGCTAAAGCTGTGGCTGTCACCAAAATAATTCAAGTATTTTCTACTTTTCTGTATTAGATAGTTTTTAAGTCAGACTTTTACAGGGGGAGTAAGAGAGCACGCTGCTAAATGTTACTGTCTTTCTTTCTAATAGGTGATGATACCTATTTTCTTTGTCCTGTTGCCATTATATGTGCATGTTCCATAAAGTCTTTTAATCATGAATTTTATACAGACATTTGCTACTCTAAATACAAGCAAAGAAAACAAATTTTTGATAATATGAGGTTATTTAACATGTTTGGATACAATACTAAATTCTATTGGCTGAGTACACTGCAGAACCCATCTATATTATGGACGAGGCGACAGCCGAGTCCAAAATATAGACAGGTTCTGCAGTGTACGAATCCAATTGAATTCAGTATTGTACCCAAGCATGTTAAATGACCTCATTATTTTACACTTCCATATTGACTTTAAAGTAAATGACAAGAATAGGGCCATTTCAATTTACGAGGGCTGTTCGATATGTAATGTGTATTGTACCACAGCGCGATAACGCTTTGCACGATTTCGTGGATGATGATACGCTTGAATAGCTCTATTCAATACCTTTCCAACGGTATAAACATGAGCCTTCAGCTCCACATAGTTTTAAACTTAGAGTCATTTCAATAGAGCTAGTCGTTGACCACTGTTGTAAAAATGGTTGGGAAACGGATTAAGAATATTGAAGAAATTAGAGTTTATATAAAAGTTCGCACAAAACTCGGTCATTCGGTAATGCAGATTTTTACTGAATTGGGGGAAGTTTATGGGTCTGATAAGGTATCTTATGAGACAGTTCGTAGTTGGAGAAAGAAATTTCTGACTGGCACAGAGTCCGTCAAAGATGCAGCAAAATCTGGCCGACCTGTGACTTTAACAAGGCAAATGTCTCAAAAGTCAGGGAAATAATTGAAAGTGATGGCAGATACACGATTCGTGATATTGCCAACGCTGTTGGCATATCGCTATTGCGGGTGCATTTCATTTTGAAGCGTATTTTGAAAGTACGAAAGATTTCTGCCAGATGGATACCTCATATATTGACAGATGACCAAAAATGGGTACGAGTACAAACCGCTAAGCAATTGCTCAAAATGTTTCCCAAATTCAGTCAAAGACAATTTGCAAACATTGTTACTGGTGACAAAACATGGGTTCACTATTTCGAACCAGTAAGAAAAATTGGAAACCAAATATGGCTAACTAAACACGGTAGAAGGCCTGTAGTTGCCAAAAGAAGCACAAGCACAAAGAAGGTTCTTTATTGCATATTCTTCTCATGTGATGGTATAGCTGTACAAATTCCGGTGCCGAAGGGCAAAAGTGTTACAGGTCGGTATTACCGAGATGTTATACTAAAAAGGGTCAAGAAATATTATCTTAAACTACACCCTGTGTCAGGATTTAGGCATGTTCGTCTACTTCATGATAATGCTCCATCACATACATCTGAGCTTGTGAAGCAATTTTTGAAGTCGGAGAAGGTTACCGTCTTGCCACACTCACCATACTCTCCAGATCTAGCCCCATGCGACTTTTTCCTTTTTCCAAAACTTAAAAAGTTCTTATCTGGTCGTCATTACAAGTCCCGACAAGCCCTTAGCTCAGCCATCAGTCAGTGCCTCAGAGGTCTACCTAAATCAGCGTACCGTGACGCATTTCAGAAATGGATTCAGAGATTGAAATTATGTATTTCAAACTGCGGAGAATACTTTGAAGGGATGTAATGTTCATTTCACTATTTGAGTCGAATGCTTTAGAGATATCGTACAATACACATTACATATCGAACAACCCTCGTAAATAATAATGAAAAAATCAAAACATATCAAAAGCGGGTTTTGAAATTGCTTTTTTGACAACGGACTTGGGTAGACTACTCTTCCAGTCAAATATCGATATTCGGGACACTAGCCTCGTTTTGAAAAATCCATATTGGACTCTTGCCTCGTTCTGAAAAATCCATATTGGACTCTACAGCGTCCAATATGGAATAAGATATTCTGTACTCACGTGGTAGTATTAAAGCGATTTCATTGGACGTTAAATTGTAGGTGTGAAATAATAATGATTCTTGTGTATAAATAGTTGACCCTAAGGGCTCCAAATAAACCCAACACACAGTCATGTTCATGCAAAAAATAAGATCCAATAATTGCAATTTCATGGTTGCATTTGTCTTAGAAGGTTCAGCATTTTGTGCAGTCTGATCTTAATCTACATTGGCTGCAAAGGCAACTACAGTGGTGAAAAGCCCTTTAAGGGTTAAAACTTAAGGCAAATAGTAGAATTGCTTGTTATCAGCAATTTCTCAATTTGCAGCAATATTTTTAAAAGTAACCTGTGATAGTTGTAACATGTCTGCATAAAGTTAAGAATTAACCCCTGACCAATGGCTTTTGAAACCTTTGGCTTTTGGGAAAGAGGAGAAGTGCTGGTAACAAGCACTTTCTCCTTTTTATACGCCCGTCGAAGACAGGACGTATTATGGGATCACCCATGGCGTACAAGCGGGCGGGCTGGCGTCCATCTGGGCGGGTGGGCGGGAGGTGTCCAGTTTTTTGTCCGGAGCATAACTTTGTCATCTCCAGTCCGATTGACTTGAAACTTGGCATTTGTGTTTGTTGCAATAATACAGAGTGCAGTGCGAAAGAACCATAACTCTACCTCGTGCTGTCTTCGAGTTATTTCCCTTTGTCATTTTCACAGCATTTTCTGCTTGTCCGGAGCGTAACTTTGTCATCTCCAGTCTGATTGACTTGAAACTTGGCATTTGTGTTTGTTGCAATAATACGGAGTGCACAGCGAAAGAACCTTAACTCTACCTTGTGTTGTCTTTGAGTTATTTCCCTTTGATCGTCTTTTTTACAGCATTTTCTGCTTGTCCGGAGCATAACTTTGTCATCTCCAGTCCGATTGACTTGAAACTTGGCATGTGTGTTTGTTGCAATAATACGGAGTGCACAGCGAAAGAACCATAACTCTACCTCGTGCTGTCTTTGAGTTATTTCCCTTTGATCGTCATTTTTACAGCATTTTCTGCTTGTCCGGAATACAACTTTGTCATCTCTAGTCTGAACATCTTCAGATTTGGTATGCTTGATTGTTGAAAAATTACGGAATGCAGTGCACAAGAACCATAACTCTTCCTAGCACGAATTTTGAGTTATTCCCCCTTAGATCTTCATTTTTATAGCATTTCTTGCTTGTCCGGAGCATAACTTTGTCATCTTAAGTAGGAATGACTTGAAATATGGTATGCTTATTTGTTGCAATATTTGGAAGTGCAGTGCGCAAGAATTGTAACTCTACCTCGTGCTGTCTTTGAGTTATTTCCCTTTGATCGTCATTTTTACAGCATTTAGTGCTTGTCTGCAATATAACTTTGTCATCCCAAGTCAGAACGACTTCAAACTTGGTATGCATGTTTGTTGCAATATTACGGAGTACAGTGGGCAAGAACAATAACTCTACCTAGCGCGGATTTTGAATAATTCCACTTTGGTCTTCATTTTTACAGTATTTCTTGCTTGTCCGGAACGGAACTTTGTCACCTCAAGTCAAATTGACTTGAGACTTGGTAAACATGTCTGTTGCAGTTACGAAAAGTGCAATGCACTGGAGCCATAACCTTACCTAATGCCCTTTTGGAATTATTCCCTATTCATTATTATTATTTTTTTTACAGCTTTTCATGCTTCTCTACAATATAACTTTGTCTTTTCATGTTGGAATGACCTGAAACTTTATATGCATGTTTCCTTAACATTAGAGGAGACATTCATGCCTATTTCAATCACTTACATGATTTCTGCTGCACTACTATTTTCCTCTACCTACCCTTTATGATTATTATCCCCCCTCGACAACTGGCGGTGGGATGGGCGTATCTTGCGACAATTTGCCGCTCTTGTTCCTGAATGTTCTTACTCTTTCAAAGAAGAGTCCAATCATTTAAGCCACAGTGATTTTTTTCATCTGATATTGGACCAAATGTGGGAGTGTTTAACTCTTTACCACACAGTCCCGACTTTAAACACCTGAAGGAAAAAGCCTTTTGTAAACATTGTGGGAAAAGGAGAAAATGCTGGTAACCAGCATTTTCTCCTTTTCCCACAGTGTTTTCTACCTTTTTTATCTGTGAATTTCTATGTCCGAGTTAAAGCTATTTCGTCGTCGGCAAAAGTTTTCATTTTGGGCAAGTCTAAAATTTTGTTGTTTGGTAACCAGTTAAAAGGTGTAAAGATTTATTTTACTGTCCATGTGCAATTTTTTTTTGTCTTTGTTTCAGCATGATTCTGGCCACTCGTCACACAGATGATATAAACATGCCGTACCTAGACCACGCTGCAAGAAGACTCCCACTTCTCAAACGTACATCAACAATGTCTTCACAGCGTGATCGGGAAATGAGAGATGTATATTTTGAAAAACGCTAAACAATTCAACTGATCAGTTTTAAGCAAACATTTTTGTAACAGCCTGTGATATGATAAGATTTGCAATCATTTTTATGTTGAATCATTAAAATTTCTGCTTTTTTGGTTTTATTTGTGTACACCAGTGTCGACAAAAATAAGAGAAGAAAACTTGTGTAAATGTCTTTCTTTTTGCATTTTTTTCTGGTAAATATACAAATAATTTTTTTTTTTATACAAGAAGGAATATTTTAGCTCCTCTGGCAGTGGCAGGAGTTCAAGAACACTAATGCCATGGCATGGTGTCTGTATGGGTGGGTGCCAAAAAACTCTTTTCATGCTCAACTCAACTGTACATGAGATTTCAAAGTTGTATGCTGTCATTTCAATACACCTGTCAGGGAAACATCTGAAATTTTGTAGCTTTTCTCTCTAATTGGAATAATAGAGCTTTCATTTCCAGTGTTCTTGCTATCTGAAGCATTGAAGACATTTTCATTTTGAGAATAAGGTCAGCATGATCTCAAGTTTTAAGAGCACAAACACTTGTCTCTGCTTTTAAATACTTCAAACATCTCTGATAAAACTACTTAGTTGAGAGAAGCAAAATCAAAGATTTTGGAAGATCTAGCACAATTTTTTGTAAATACTTAAATCAAATCCTGTTGGTCAGATTTCATTTATATTTAGCACTAATTACACTTGAAGGCCCTATGGCATCATAATGGGTTAAAAGTATTGACTCTTTTGGGTGTGGCTTTTAAAGAACACATGGATTACAGACAAATATCCTAGCAGAGTACTGCTTACATTTTGTGCCAGTAGAGTGATAAAGGGTCATCATTCACCTTTTGTGATATAATGTTTTTTAATGTGTGTTTTTCTTCAAAGATCTGTGCTGAAATACTTTGTAAAGGGGACAACGTAAACAACAAGTGTGTTGCCTACAGTAACTGTTGTTAGTATACAATATATATGTCACAATCAACACATCCTTCTAATTCAAATTAAATTTGGACAAGTTTAACTCTTTACCATACAACAAAATTTTCGAAAAGTCCAAATTGAAAGCATTTGATGAGAGTGTGACTTAGACTTGAACTATGTTTTGGGAAGGGTAGAAAACATTGTGGGAAAAGGAGAAAATGCTGGTAACCAGCGTTTTCTCAATTTCCCACAATATTTTCTACCTGTCCAAAGACAAACCACATCATTTGAATAAAATCAAATTTATCATCTGCAATATTTTAATGCTTTTAATTTGGGAAAGTCTTTAACTTTGTCATTTCGTAAAGATTTAACTAATCCTGTGACAAATCTTAACAACTAAAAACCTTTTCTTTTGTAATACTTTTGATCACAGTACAAAAACTATATAAAAAAAACTTACAAAGTCCTGAACTGCCTTATGTATCTAAATGTTGTTCATTTTGTGACTGTGATTTAAAATCAATGATAACAATTATCTATTTTGTTATCTGTGTATTCCTGTTTATCCTCAATTATTAGAACCTTTACTGTGAAAAGCATAATTAAATCTCTAGGAGTCTTTCATTATCTTGTTTTACTGTTTCCATTTTACATTCCCATTTTCTATGGTGGTCGTGTAGAACTAACAGAAAATTTCCCAATCACAGCTGATCCATGCTGTTTTGAAAACTTCCTATAAACTTGTTTTAACGAAGAGACCTGGGACTGTGCAAATCAACCGTTCTATGTTCGTGTGCCATGACTAGCCATCTGACTGGCTGGGACAAACTGTCTCAGCCAATCAGATACCTACCTTGGAATTAAGAATAGGATCAAGGTTTGGAATGGCTTGTGAGTACAGCACCAGGGTATGTATTCACCAACCATTCTAAAGAACGTTCTCAGTCTTATTCTGCGGAATTTTCTAAATTTGAAAGTACTGCAACCTCTGATTGATATTGCGTTACTTTCAAATTTAGGAAATCTTGGAGAACAAGACTAAGAATGTTCTTAAGAATGGTTAGTGAATATGGACCTAGATTTGTGTCTACTGAAAACTTCTTCTAGGGTGATTGTAACCAAATTAATTGCTGCTAAAATTTTAATTCAAAAAACGACCCATTTTTTTGTTTTGCTAGATTTTGAAAATTGCAACAGGCAATACAAGTTACTGAACTTAAAAATGTACAAACAGGTGTGTAATTTAAATAACAACACAATAATGTTCAATTCATACATACTTTTCATGTTTACCAAATGCTCAGAAAACAGCCCTTTTTACACTATACTTGAGGTTGATTTTGAAAATAACAAGAGGGCCATGATGGCCCTGTATCGCTCCACTGGCTATTAAGTAAAAACACTACAAGCCAAACATTACAATATTCAGCAAATTGATTTCAAACACGAGGACATGCAAACATTTTTCTATCTAATCCTACGAGAAAGTTGTGATCCATGGGCAAAGCCAATTTTGATCGCAAAGCTATAATTATTTGAATCCTGGTGGAGGTCCACAATATAAAGCTCCATACCAAATAATTCAGTTCTTGAATGTTATAAACAAGAAGATTTTCAAATTTTTCTCAATGAAAAGCCCTGTAAAACATGAAACCCATGAGACAGGGCTAAATCTAATAGCCTTAGTCTTTACAATGGTTAGTAACATGATGACTTAAGATAGTTTTCATTACAAAAGCCCATGTAAAACTGGTGACCTTGTGTTCTGTGGTGTGGGGACAAACTTGGGTCAAGGACTATAATTTGGGCCCTCCTTGTAGAGGCCCACTAGATAAAGCTACATGCAAAATTTGGTAGACCCCATGGCTATTATTTGAAGGAACTTGGTAGAGGCCCACTAGATACAGCTACATGCCAAATTTGGTAGCCCTAGGCCTTACAATTTCAGAGAAGATTTTTGAAAATTTTCTATATTTTTCAGTTTTGTTGCCATGGCAACCAGAGTTTTTGAAGGAATAAAATTCTGTCATGGGATTCTGAAGAAGACCATGGCAGGATCATTTCTTTGAAGTTTCATCAAAATTGGATAAGTAGTTTCAGAGATGTTTGAAATAAAAGTTAATGCACACACGGACAGATGGACGGACGGACCTTCAGTGCCAGTAAAAAATAAGTATATACATCAATCTCAGTTTGAAATATATCTTTTTAACCTATTACCAGACAATCCCTACTTTTGATGACCCTGAGAAAGAAGGCTTTAGAAAAGCATTTTCTCCTTTTCTTACAATGTTTTCTACTGTTCACAAAACAAATTTCAAATTTTCAATCACTTTTATTTTGTCGTCTGCAAGTGCTTTCGATTTAGACAAGCCTAAAATATTATCGTTTGGTAATGAGTTACATGTGTGCTAACAATTGTCATAATAAATCACTAAGATTTTTTTTCAAACTTATTTTACTAATACTTTTTCTAAGCTAGTCATCATCAAACAGTAGACATGGTGTATTAATATGAACACTTCATAGTTTGTAAACACAGTCAGATATGTGGAGGATAATTTTTTGTTTTGGTGTATGATTGAAAATTCTTTTATTGAGTTGAAACAAATGCTAAAAGCTCCCCTTGAGCACGTTGTGCTCAAATGAGCTAAAAAGTTAACATACGGATGGACGCACAACGGACAACGGGCCATAACATAAGCCTGCTGGCCTTCGGCCAGTGGAGCTAAAAAACTTGTCTAGCACCAATCATGTATCACTGCAGCTTGATAATCAAGGGAGGTAAATAGTAACGAACTTTATCTTTCATAAAAAAGAGTTATTTTCCTTGATTAGTGTTTAAATTGAAGTGACAATATTTTGAAGCCCATCTTAAACTTGCGATCCCTGGAATGAAGGCAATTTTGACCCCAGACCTACAATATGAAACTAGAATGTGTGGTTATAAACAAAAAGATTTTTTAATCTTGCCCAATAAAAAGTCATGTAAAACAAGTTTGCTGAATAAAAGGCCCTGTAAAATATGTGATCCATGACACAGGTTTATGAAGTTTTCACTATATAAAAGCCAATGTAAAACTTGTGACCCCTGGTGTGAAGTCAAACTTGACCCCCAAAGTTAAAATTTGGGCCCTCTTGGTAGAGGCCCATTATATAAAGTTACATGCAAAATTTGGTAGCCCTAGGCCTAAATATGGCTATGTACAAGTAGATTATTAAAGTTTCCTTATATAAGACCATGTAGAACTTGTGACCCCCTGGGGTGGGGCTACATTTGACCCCCTGGGCTATAATTTGGGCACCCTTGATAGAGACCCCCTAGATAAAGCTAAATGCAAAATTTGATAGCCCTAGCCCTTATAGCTAGATGCGAAAGATTTTCCTATATAAGCCCGCCCATGTAAAACATGTTACCCCCCGGAGCGAAGTCAAATTTGACCCTCGGCTATAATTTGGACACCCTTGGTACAGGTCCACTAGATAAAGCTACATGCCAAATTTGGTCGCCCTAGGCCCCATGGCTAAGTCAAAGAAGAATTTTAAAGTTCTCCCTATATAAGCCCATGTAAAACTTGTTATATAAGCCCATGTAAAACTTGTTACCCCCGGGCAGGGCCTAATTTGACCCAGGGCTATAATTTGAACAATCTTGGCAGAGGTCCACTAGATAAAGCTACATGCCAAATTTGGTAGCTCTAGGCCCTATGGCTAGGTAGAAGAGGAATTTTAAAGTTCTCCCTAAATAAGCCCATGTATAACTTGTAACCCCCGGGGCGGGGCCAATTTTGACCCCAGGGCTATAAATTGAAGAAACTTGGTAGAGGTCCACTAGATAAAGCTACATGCCAAATTTGGTAGCCCTTGGCCTTACGGTTTCAGACAAGAAGATTTTCAAAGATTTTCAAAATTTTTCAGTTTTGTTGCCATGGCAACCAGAGTTTTTGAAGGAATTAAATTCTTTCAAGAAATTCTGAAGAGGACCATGGCAGGATCATTTCTGTGAAGTTTCATCAAAATTGGATGGGTAGTTTCAGAGAAGAAGACGTTTTAAAAAAAAGTTAACGCACGGACGGACGGACGCACGGACGGACGGACGGACGGACGACGGACAACAGGCCATGACATAAGCCCGCTGGCCTTCGGCCAGTGGAGCTAAAAACCAAAAAAATTGAGAGTGGTAGGGCTCTGAAAATGTATGTGCTAAAAAACTTATAAAAAAATATCTCACAAGATATCAGTTAGTTAAAAAACTTTCAACACAACAGCAGCTGAATTGAATGTAAAAACTAAACCGGTACTGGCTCTGGATATGTTATAAATATGTTGACCATTTCATGTGTACTAAGACACTTTTTATAACCATTTACCAAATGATATTGTTTTTTTTACAAATCTAAAGATACAAACTTTAGAAAACATTGTTGGAAAAGAAAATCATGCTTGTAACTTGCATTTTATTTCTCCCAAAATGTTTTCTTGTCTTCCAAAGACCAATTTTTCAACCCTTTTCCAAGCTATCCCATGGTTTTACAAACCTGATGAAAAATAATGGAAAAAGGAGAACATACTGGTAAACAGCACTTTCTCCTTTATCCACAATCTTTTTTATTTTTTCAAAGAAAAATCCTATCTTTAGGTCCAACATTTTTTTGATGTCTGTAATTGCTCTGTGTGAATTATTGAAAGTATGTGTATATAGAAAGGTTGCAGTCAATGCTATTTCACTCACAGTACCTCATAAAGTATCACACAGCGTAGATTCAAGAAATGACTACTTGCTCATACAGACTTCTTTGGCTGGGAAAAAACCATTTCCAATAATGTTTTCTAAAGACCTCTTTCTCAAGGTCGTTAAAACAAGGGACTGTTTGGTAAAGAGTAAATCACACTCAATACAGACCATAGCTGGTATTCAGATTTTCTGCTCTTCAACATATATCGTTTGTGTTTCCAATTATAACTACATGTATATGCTGTCACTATCAAGTGCAGGACTGTCAAATGTTTCTCCTTTTCCTAAAATGTTTTCAAAAGCTGTCTTCATCAAGGTGATTATAAAATGTGATTTATTAACCCTTTACCACACAATGACACCTTTTAACGACCCTGTAGAAAAGGCCTTTTGAAAACATTGTGGGAAAAGGAGAAAATGCTTGTAACCAGCATTTTCTCCTTTTCCCACAAAGTTTTCTAACCTATCAAAGAAAATTTGCGTCATTTGAGCCACTATGAAATTGTCGTCTGCAAATGCTTTCAACTTGGACAGGTCTAAAATTTTGCCGTGTGGTAAAGGGTTAAGGGCCAATTTTATCAAAATAAAAAGGAAAAACAAATATTCTAAGAACAACAACTTAAAATCTTTTAATTGAAACAGAGCACATGTATATTTAAAACAAGAGGCCCATGATTGCCTTGATGTTGCTCACCTGAGCCTTTTGACCCAAACATTATGACAAACATTCTTACAAACTTTATGAGTATTGTACTGAAAATGTGGCCTCTTGAGAGTACAGAAGCTTTTTCTAGGATTGGTCTCAGTTACTTACTTATTCACTCAACATGACACATTTTCAAACTCAATGTAGATATCATCAACAAGAACATTCTGACCAAATTTCATGAGCTTTGAACTGAAAATGTGGCCTCATGAGTGTCTCAAGGTTTTTCTAAGATTTGTCCCAGTGACCTACTTTTTGACCTGATGTGTCCCATTTTCAAATTTATACAAAATATTCTCAAGACAAACATTCTAACATTCATGAGTATTGGACTGAAAATGTTGCCTCTAGAACTTATACAAAGTTTTTCAAAGATTTAACCTAGTGTGACCCATTTCCAAACCTGAGATATTATCAAACCAAACATTCTAACCAACTATCATGAGTCTTTGACTCAAAATGTGGCCTCAAACATTTGACCAGGTGACCTCGTTTTTGACCCAACATGACCAATTTTCAAACTTGTCAAATATATCATCAAGATGAACATTATGACAAACTCTCAAAATTATTGGAGAGAAAATGTGGCCTCCAGTGCATACACAAGGTTTTTCGCAGATTTTACGTAATGATCTAGCTTTTTATAAGACATGAACATTTTTCTAACTCTTACAGGCAACCTTTCTAAGTCTCATGAGTGTTGGACAGAAAATGTGGCCTCTAGAGTGTAAAAAAGGTAAAAGTTGACGACAAACGACGCAATCTGGACACTAGACACAACACTATCACAAAAGCTCACCTTGAGCACTTCATGCTCTGGTGAGCTATATATTATAGAACAGGAAAATGAAATTACACAGATAGGTCAATGATAGAATTGTGAACAAAGATGCCTATTTCTTGAAAGAAAAAAGATAGATTAACAATTACACCATGATGGCTCAACAACGCCAGAGTTTACAAGAAAAAATAAAAAATATGGATATGGTTTGAATACTCTTGTTTAGGAACTAATAGATTATGATCCATACATCAATCATATGATTCAAATATCAATGCTCTAGGCATTGCTGTTTCATGAATGATGTTTTGAAAATTTCCATATATGTCTTTGGTTATCTCCCAGATTCCATAACTGAGAAAAATTGGTAAAAGACCACAAAATGTCACTGACTGTATATTAAGGGTCATTAAAGGACTGCAACATAATGCTAAAAATAAATTATCAAGGCTCCAGGCCATGTTGAGATGAGAAAAACTTTTTACCTGTTTAAAATTTACATGTAGTTTAAAGTCAACCTACAGTTTTACCCTGACCAATCCGAGAAGTGAGTGCACAGCAAATATTGATTATTCGTGTCAAGTTTGACTGCCATGATACAGATACATTGTGATCACTCACCACCTATGGTCTTTTCACTCATTGTAACGGCTCTCTGCTCAAAAACTGTTTTGCTATTAATGCTCAAATTTCATCAGCCCCTTTCCTTGGTGGGGAAAAAAAAGTTCAAATCTGGTTCAGCTTTTATTTCCTCTTAAGTATTTTTTTCTAAATTTTTCATATGAATAATATCTTATAATAAACAAAACAGCTAAATGGATTTTTTAAGAATAATATATATTAAAAATAACATAATGATTTCTGCAGTCGATATCACAGCTAATTCATTCTGCATAGTTTTAAAATGGTTTAAATAAAATTCTTTTCACATCATCTAGAATAAAAAATCAAACTGTGTTTGTTGGTACAATTTTGACTTGAGTACCATGATTTGGTCGTTTATACCCACCCCTAATGTCACTCATCACAAACACTTTTTACTCAAAATGGAATGTTTCATCTTTGTGGGAGACAATGTCAATGATTTAATACAAAAAGAAAATACATGTATATGTTTAGTACAACTGCAACATCTACACGGATACACAGGTAAGTCACATAAGGAACACAATAAAGTATAGAGGTGGATTTCAATTGACTGGTTCACTTTTACAGTGATTCAAAAAAGGCTAAAATGTTGGAACTTGCCTCAGAAAAGGTATAAAATATTGTTGGAAAAGGAGAAAATGCTGGGTCCAAGCATTTTCTCCTTTTCCAACAATATTTTCTGAACCCTTCTTCAAAATGGTTAGGAAAACAGAGTATCACTTCATGAAATATTACGACTCCAATGAACAGTGAACCGATCACATATAATTAAGGGTGGCAACAGTCATCCATTTGATTATAAGATTGTCTTAAGCAAACTGCCAACTAGTTAACAAAAATAATATTTCATAAATACATATAAATAGATAAAATCATTAAAAGTTATCATCAAAAGTAAAACCATATAACAATTGGTAAATTTGTGTGTATTCCACTAAGAATATTGCACAAGCAGAATACAAATTGTGTTGTTCCGAGACAATGAACAGTGTTGACCTACATGTGTAGTATCCTTTTCTTGTAATCTTCAAAAAAATCCCTTTCTAGTGAAGCAACTGTCCAGTGTTCAGTCATATTTTCCGAATAATATTTTTCTATATATGTAGAGGGCAAAACCAAATTGCTTCTGAACGTGGAAAATTATACACAGCTATATAGCACTTTATAATTTGATACAGAGTAAGTTGGAAACTAGTTCACTTATTTATCTATTTGACCAATATAAGTTTGAGACAGATGTTCATACATAAGTTGATCTGTTTAACTCTTTCACTGCCAGTGGCTACTACAATAGCTTTTGCAGTAGGCATAGATAAAGATCAAACTGCAAAGAAAGTGCAATCTAGTCTTAGAACTATACCATCTGCTATATCATGCTAACCTATGACCAATATATCTTCAACTTGTAGTGGATTTTACTAAGTTGGAAGTAAAAGAGTTAATTGATTATCCATTTGATAGAAATACAATTTACTGGTTATAAAAATGGGTAACCATTGCCATCCTTAGTCATTTTGTCATCCTCAATTATGATCTTTAAAACCCAAAATTTGGGATATATATTGTACAAACATTAAAGCCACACTCGATCTTGATAAAAGTTACATATTGCGATAAAAAATAAATATGTTAAGAAAATAGGAATTTTGTTGTCCTATAAAATTGATTTTTTTCTCATCAGGAGAAGACACATATATTCTTAAATCTAATTACACAGTATTATGTTTTGATCTATACAACTATCAGTTGTCAGTTGTTCCCCATAAGTTATCTGGAGTCCATAATTTCCTCAATCTTCCATTACAGACGAATTCTGAAAGAGCTGAAAATACAAAACAAAATCCTTTTACTTTCATAACATTGTTCCTTCATGAAAAAGAAAAATATGGTAAAGATTTTCTTCCAAATAACACATTTGCTGAAAGAAGGTACATTCATTTCTCAAAATGAAAAACAAAATCATAGCATTTACTCAACATTCTATAATTTGTAATGGTGAATGCAGACCCTAAATTTTGACTTGCTTGGCTGCAATTACTTTTTCAGTGAAAACTTTAACTCTTTATCACACAACATAACTTTAGATTAGTCCAAATTGAAAGCATTTGCAGACGACAAATTAGATGTGACCCAAAAACTAAAATCTGCCTTTTGAAGGGTAAAAAACATTGTAAGGGAAAGGGGAAAATGCTGGTTACTAGCATTTTCTCTTTTTCTCACAGTGTTTTCAAAAGCATTTTTCCTCAGAGTCCTTAAAATTCAGGATTGTGTGGTAATGGGGTCAGGCAAAAAAGGAACAAAAATGTAAAAAATATTCTGACGGTAGTCTGCCTGTCTGATATGGGTTACCCTGCTGATAGTGAAAAACTAGCCCAAGTTTGAATTAAAAATCTATCAGTAATAACACGGATATCAGGAAATGGTACAGTTTCTGTACAAAAATGACGACGAAGCAGACATGGCTATGGCAATACTCAAGATTTTCTTCCAAAACAGCTGTCAGCTAAAGACATCCATTTATGTGATATCTGTCATCTATAAAAATGCAAATTTCTGGGAAAGCTCTGGCAAAGTTCTCCAATCATGAAGTACAGCAGATGCCAAACAATAGGTCAACACATAAGCTCACTTTAACTCTGTGCTCCACCTAGACAAAACACAAAGGCCTAGGCATGCAATCTGACAAAAGATTCTTTAAGTTGTCGTTTTTTTCCTTTGCTCACATGAGAAAGACCGCTTACAGTAGATAAAGTAAATCAATGACCAATATAGAACAGCAATATCTGAAAAACATTAACTCTTTTCGAAATCACAAACCCTGTATTCAGCAACCATTCTATATTTCATTTCAAGTTTAATTCTAGATTTAGAAAAGAACATATTTTCTGATTGGCTAAACATATTGGTTTAGCCAATCAGAAATTGTGTTACTTTCAAATTTAGAAGACTAAGAATGTTCTTAAGAATGGTTGGTGAATATAACCTCTGCTTATCAGTATTTTCTTCGTTTTTCCACAATGTTTTCAAAAGCCTTTCTACCTCAGGGTAATAAAAACTCAGCGTTGTTTGGTAAAGAGCTAAGCAAATACATGGCTGAGCAGAAACATTTGTTGCTGTAAAAAGATAACCAGTACTTACTTGACAAAGTCTGGAGCTTTAGAAATCACATGTTCAAATTCAGCAAAGGAGAGGGAATCATCATCATCTAAGTCAGCCTCTTCAAAAATCTACAAGAAAGCAAATGGTGGGTTTTTTCTAATGTAAAATTTTCACTTATAATCCTCTATCATTTTACCCAGCACTGTCATTAGATGGAAAACATCTTCAATCCAGACAATATAATACAAATAAGTATATTTGTATCAAATTAACAATAATCACACAATTGTTTGTTCAAACAGTAGTTCAGTCATACCATGCTAACAGATCATTTCATTTCTGTTTTTCACCAGTACATAGCTAGAACTCTAGTACCTGGCCAAATTTATTCCCATGAGCTAAGATTAACCTGTGGATATCAAATCAAAATTTCCTGATTACACACCAAAATGACCGCTGAGCTAAGGAGGAGCCCTTGTCTGTACACAAGCGAACAAAAGTCTGCTGAAATGACAAACAGCTCTACAGGCACATGCCTGCATATTAATTCTTTACCAAACTATGAAATTTTAGACCTGTCCAAAGTGAAGGAATTTGCAGACGACAAATCATACTAGGTGTAAAATTGCAAATGATGCTGGTTACCAGCATTTTCACCTTTTCCTACTATGTTTTCTAAAAGCATCTTTTTCAGGGTCGCCAAAACTTGAGATTGTGTGATTAGGAGTTAAACTGATACATTTCCGCGCAATTTGTATATTTTCTATCCAAGCAAGCATTTAACTCAAATTAAACTATCACTTCCAGGCTATCTAAAAATGAGAAGAGTCAAAATTTCAAAAACAAATCATTATGAAAAACACAACATTAACCATACTATGAGGAGGTTTCTCTGCCAGACAACACAATTCTAGCTTAAATCCTTCACCACACAATCCTGAATTTTAATGACCCTGACAAAGAAGGCTTTTGAAAAGACTGTTGGACAAGGAGGAAATGCTGGTAATCAGCATTTTCTTTGTTCCCACAATGTTTTCTACCCTTTCAAAGAAATGTATCATAATTTGGGTCACACTCAATTTGTTGTCTGGTAAAGGGGTTAACAGAGTGCATGCTCTTGATGATATAGACTGACAACAAGAACCAAACCTGAAAATTTGTATCGATCTTATTGCTTAGATGAGATGATGTTGCTATATACATATTTAATTAAATTGAAACCATACCACAACATATTTACCTACTACCACAACCCTGAAGAAGAAAGCTTTTAACTCTTTACCACACAATCCCGACTTTTAACGACCCTGAGAAAGAAGCCTATAGAAAACATTGTGGGAAAAGGAGAAAATGCTGGTAACCAGCATTATCTCCTTTTCCCACAATATTTTCTACCCTATCAAAGTCAGAAATCATCATATTAACATGATTTAATTTGTTGTCTGCAGATGCTTTAAATTTGGTCCAATCAAAAAATTTGTCGTTTGGTAAAGAGTTAAAGACATAGTGGGAAAAAGAGACAGTGCTAGTAAACAGTATTTTTTCCCTTTTCCCACAATGTTTCCAACTCTTTGAAAACAAATCTCATCAGCTAAATCACATTTGATTTGTCATCTGCAAATGCATCTAAACATGGACAAGTTTAAAATTTTGTCACTTGGTAGAGAGCTAAGCTCTTCTAATCTTTTGGTCAGTTGAGCTAACAAAACGAGTGAAATATAATACGTTATATATTACATTATCAATGAGTTGTTGCATGTCTTCATTCTCTAGCTGTTTCTCCCCTGTCAGTCTGTCAACAACTTCTTTCAGATCTTTACTGGAAATCATATCATCTTCATCAAAATCTACAAAATAGTAACAGTCCTTACTCTTCTATAGTCACATAAAAACACAACATCTCTTACTTCACAGATACTCATTTTGACGCATCAACAACAGACAGCTTTTGAAAACATTGTGGAAAAAGAAGAAATTGCTCGTAACGAGCAATTTCAGCTTTTCCCACAATGTTTTCCTCTTTATCAGATACATGTATTTCCATTTGTCCACATTTTTGACATCATTGCTGTTGAACTGGAAGAGTCTAAAATTGGCATATTAGGTAAAGGGTTAATAGGTATGTACTCATTTGAAAAGCAATAAAATAGCTTTCAATTATGAATGCAAAAGACTTTTACTCAAGATAACAAAATAAATGAGCCATACTCTGGCAAAAGGGGGCTTAATGCATCTCCGTGATCCAGTATACCAAAACTGTCATTACATAATTGTGGATCCATAAAATCTATTTTGTAGAACAACCGGCTGAATCATCAGGTTCACAGGTCCTTGGACATGTAGAAAATTGGTCGATAGGGCAGGAGTGCCCAGGCTGACATGGGTCGATACTTTTTGGACATGCATTAAGCTCCCTTTACACAGAGCATGTCTAAAATGTAACGGAAATTTTCCCTGCCACTTCATATAAAATCCAAATATAGCCAATTAACCGTTTAATTCTCAATCCAGAGTTTTAATGACCCTTATAAAAAAGGCTTTTGAAAACATTGTGAGAACAGAAAAAAATGCTGGTAACCAGAATTTTCTCCTTTTTCTACCTTTTCAAAGACAAATTCCACCTTACAAAGTTGCCATTGGCATTATAACAATTTAATCCTTCACCACACAATCACGAGTTTTGGCGACCTTGAGAAAAAAGGCCTTTCACAACATACATGTAGTTGGATAGAGAAAAATGCTTGTAACCAGCATTTTCTCCTTTCCCCACAATGTTTTCTACCCTTTCAAAGGCAAATTTCAGTTATTGAGTCATATGTAATTTATTCAAGGCAAATGCTCTCAATTTGAACCAGTCTAAAGTTTTTTTTAGTTTAGTAAAGAGTTTACCCTTTACCACACAATCCTACTTTTAACAACCCTGAAATAAGAACCTTTTGAAAACATTGTGGGAAAAGACTAAAATGCTGGTAACCAGCATTTTCCTCTTTTCCCAAAATGTTTTCTGCCCTTTCAACAACAAATTTCAATTTTTAAGTCACACTTTATTATGTCCTCCGCAAATGCTTTGAATCTGAACAAGTCTAAATATTCGTTTGGTGAAGTAAGACAATGATCATCATGAACTCTTTCAGTGCAAAATATAAAATCTTTATCTCTTTGGATGGCTGAATATACATGCCACTCAAACTTAAGATAGAGTATCATCGTATAGGCTGTACCAAACAATGGGACAGTGTAGATCCAAGATCTGACTGCATATCCTGCGCAATCTAATCTTAATGTACGCTGTCCGTGAAAGCCCCTTTTTTTACCGATGGCTCTGCAAGGATTATGCAGGAAAACCTCTCTACATACAACAATAACAATAGTTACCATAGATTCTAAAGGCATATTCCACCTTCACACTTTTAGGAGCATTATCGCTGAAAACAGACATCATGTCTAGAAAATCTTCAAATGTCATGTCCCCATCTCGGCTTGAGGAAAAAACTTGACAGATTCTGTCTTTGAATGGGTTAACCTGTGGGAAAAAAGTATAGAAAAACATTATGATATATAGTCAGACAATATAATCAGACAATCATCATACCAGAAAATTTCCTAATAAAGTTTGAAAACATTTTAACAAAAGGTTAATTTGCTCATTTTGAGCCTTTTACCTTGTATCACAATGTTTTCATGGATTAAATCATTTGTACATACATAAGTTAGCATTTGTCATGGGTCTAAATATTCACTTTAATGACTGTTTCAGTCACTGATCAAATCTACCCTGAAACAAAGTGTGTTGTATTAACCCTTCTGAAAACACTTGCAGAAAGGAGAAAATGCCAATAATATATCTGTCTATACAAATCATGTTTTCACCGCTTGCTGAAACAAATCCCATTATCTGTGAAACACATAACTTGTGGTCTATATGGCCTGCAACACTCGAAAAAGGGCATTCGGACATTTGTGTAAAGTGTCATTCCAGATCAGCCTGCGCAGGCTAATCCGAGACGACACTTTCCGTTCTTATGTAATTTTCTGTTTTGTGAAAGTCTATTGTAAGACAACATCGAATGTAGTCGTAAAGTGTCGTCTTGGATCAGACTGCTCGGACTGCGCAGGCTGATCCGCGACGACATTTTACGCAAATGTGCGAATGCCCCTTTTCGCGTGTTGCAGGCCATATATGCTTCTCATTGAACTTCAGTTTGTCTTCAAAGAGTCTCAACCTATGTCAGCCTTTGCAGTTTGCACAGGCTGACATGTGTTGAGACTTTTTGCTATTTGTAAAATGTCTGTGTGTCAAAGGACCATTCTACCCCAAGACCCAGTGGATTGTTGAACAAAATGGATATTATAGATCAATAATCATTGGATGACTTGCTTTACATAACGCATCATAGAGATGCATTTAGCCCCCCTTTGCAAGAGCATGGCTCATATACATAACATTAACATACATGTATAACAAACCTTCAGCTCTGGCAGTTCCAAAATTTTCTCTTTGCTAAGCTTAGCATTTTTTTCTTTGGCTACAGCATCCTTGTCCAGCTCTGAAAATCTTTTGAAGACACTGAAAGTAATAATATTCAACAGCATAAGTACTTATCTGTCTTGTCTCCTAAACTATCACAATGACCCATAGTAGGTTATAGCTTTTTAGAAAAAAAAATTATGTACATGTATAATGTATCAATTTACTTCTGTGTAAGATTACTACCTAATGTAGAAAACAAATTGCCAACAATTAATCTTCATTTACATGTAACACATTAACCTCTGCATGACTTTTTTGTACTTTGTAGAAGAACACTTTGGAAAGCATTGTGGCAAAGCAAGAAACTGCTCATAATGAACAGTATTCCATTTGACAGATTCTGTCTTTGAGAAATTGCTCATAATGAGAAGTAATATTCTATTTCTTTTAGCCACAATGTTTTCAAATATGTAATTGTATTAAACCTCAGTTCATATTGATGTTTTCAAAGTTGCCTGCTGTAAAATTGTTTCAGGAGGAAAGTGCCAAATGAAATTACATGTAGTCATAACTTCTACAAAACTGCTGCATGCATACGAAGGCACACAGGACATCTGTTCACTCACAATCCAGTCCATCATCCCCAATATTGTATACATTTATACTAAAGTCTTGTTTCCTTGACTCATTCTCTTTTTTAGAAATTCCATGTATTTCAGCTGAAACTCAGATATTGATCATAGTAAAGAGTAGTACTTAAAATTTGTAAAAATCGTGATGAAAAGTACTTAAAAACTTATTCATTACCAGGTTGACTGTCACAAAAACTTACTGTAGAATTTCCTGCTTTGTGAAATATGTCAACTCCTGAAAATACAAGAAAACTTTTATAAGACAATTTAATTCTCAACTCCTTCAAATTGAATGCCTTTGCAGACAACAAATTAAAAGTGATACAAATGTTTAGATTTGTTTTGAAAAGGGTGGTTACCAGCATTTTCTCCTTTTCCCACAATGTTTTCAAAAGCCTTTTTTCCTCAGGGTTGTTAAACTTCGAGCCCACCCAGGTAGCTCAAGGGTTAACTTATTGGAATCATGACCTGTTGGTTGTGAGTTCGATACCCTGTTGAGGCAAACTTTCTTTCCAATCATTTTTCTCCTCTCACCTCTGATACAAGTGAGAAAACAGTAAGTGACTTGGAAAGAAAGTTGTGTCAGTACTGGAGTGAGAAAGCCAGGAAACATGTGCGTAGGTGCATTGTCCCCTGCGATTTGACCTAAGCTGTTAAAACGGCATTAAACTTCAACTCAATCAATCAATCAATCAATCGTTAAATCTCGAGACTGTGTGGTAAAGGGTCAATAAGACAATCTTTACTAACCATAGTTTAACCCTTTACCAAACAATCCCTTGTTTTCATGAGCCTGAGGAAGAAGCCATTTGAAAACATTTTGGGAAAAGAAGAAAATGCTGGTAACCAGTATTTTCTCCTTTTCCTACAATGTTTTCTACCCTGTCAAAAAACACAACTTCATTTGTACTAATTTCGAATTTGTTGCCTACAGATGCTTTCAATTTGGAAGGATCTGTCGTTTGAGAAAGGGTTAAGTACCGGTACATGTTTGTTTCCAGCATTCATTCCTTGTACCAAACAAACCCAATATTACATCAAAAAGTAGATCAATAGATTAAGATGAGATGGGTCATGCAAAAGCGATGAAAATGTACTCAAACTGAGTATAACTCTTTACCACATAGGAAATTTAAGACCCGTCCATTTCTAAAACAATTTTTTTTGCAGACAACTACATGTACTAAAATGTGGCTCAACTGATGGGACTTGTCTTGGGAAGAGTAGACATTTTTTTTGCCAAAAAGGAGAAAATGCTTGTCACCAGCATTTTCCTTTTTTTGCCAAAATGTTTTCCTAAGCCTTATTTCTCAGGACCATGAAATTTCTAGATGATTTGGTACATGATTGAAACATCTTCTTTCATATCATTGTAGAACCTGGTTGGTAAAATGGATACATGTGACTACTTTGTGTTGTTATTTGTATACATGTACTGTGATTGAAAAATGAATAATTTCAGGGGTAAGACTAAAGCTGTTAGGCCATAATTATAGATTGCAAAATGACTTAACATTGCATGGAAAAAGGTAATTATCTGCAAATGTTTTCTTGCAAAACAAGCTATGTGTTCGAAGTGCTGCCTTTTTCCACAACACTTTATTTTGTTTTAAGAAATCTAACAAACTAATAGTAAATGGAAGTATCTGAAAAAGCAACCTACAAAGATACACAAATACATGTACATGTACTACAAAACTTAAATTCTCAAATACAGCTTTTTCTGATATTTAGGATCTAGAACAAATACTTTCTGTTAACTTGAATCAATGGCAATAATGGTGCTCAGAAGAATCTTTTGTTGTGTGCGGCTTAACTTTTATTTACAATGAATCTAAATTCTTTGTAGCAGTGCAGGGGTGAGATTATGTAACAAAATATTGGAGAGTGTAGACCAATGATCAGGACAGTGTGCTCTGTACAGTGCAACTTACACTGCCTATAAATTGAATGGATATTTCATTCACTATGCTTTCATTCATGAACCATTTACCAATGCTGCTCAAGGATGTTCTTCTTCCAAAATGAATGCTCTTCCGATAGAAACTTTGGCAACTCTTCCTTTTATGTACCTAGATTTCGCAACCATTGCTCTTTGTAATAGTCAAAACAAAAGAGGGATCCTGTATAGCTCAGTGGTAAAAAGTAGGACATGTAATTTGGAAGCCCTGAGTTCTAGCCTCCCTAGGAGCACTGAGTTTTTCATGGGATTGTCCATGGGTAAGACACTTTAATAGGAGCCCCAGCCTAGTGCTAGTGAACCAAAACATCTTCAAGTCTAGGAGTAAACAACAATTTTTCCACCAAGTGACTTTGTCGTCAGCTAACATTCTGTTCACAAAATGGATGACCCGGAAATTAGACTCATTCTCAGACAACTTGGACAAATGGTATATAAAAATGTCAGTTTTTTCATATTGCCAAATTATTTCATTTTCATTGTATCGGTATATATGTTAACTCTTTATTTTAGGAGTTTTACGAGCAAGGAGCCAGCAACTTTTTATTTATGCATTGTTATACCATAAATGGTGCTGGCAGTTTTAAATTTTTCAAAAGCATGACCAGTTGGGTTGGTTTTACCATGGAGTAGTCAAAAATTGCTAGCAACTTACTCTAACACTAACGATTTTCTAAGGTGATAAAAGCTTGTGAGGAAAATGACAATATCAGTGACATTTTGCATGATTTTCTGGTGCTATATAATGATAAAGGAGAAAGAAAAAAATGTACATGTTATCTTTTTTCACAACCATTGTCTTAAAACTATCATCATTCCACAATAGAGATCGAATAATTATTTTATCTTTACTTAAAAGACAACCGTTACGATACAGAAATACTTCCCAACAGTGCCTCGCTGGTAGGTTTAACCGATACATTGCCACATTAAAAAAACACGGTGTCCCGTATGTGACACTATTTTGTCCCGTATGTGATTCATTTATGACACTGATAGGAAAGGCAGCATTAATTTTTAGCAATCTTTTGATAAATTGTGTGCATTGAAAGCAGAAAACCAGAAAAACAAACTATATTCGATCATAGTATTCATTAATTGTGTGACTTCGCGAACGACTGCTCTTAAAAACCAGCTGACTCTAGATTTCAATAAGCATTTTTTTCAACTATTTTATCGAGTATTTTGACAAACGAAACCCATTCAACAACAATTATTGAAACTGCGTCATAACAATCTTCAGCATACGTTATAAAATACTTGGGTAAAGTATGTCCCAAAGAAACGACACAGAGAGGAAGACTTGTTTTACAAATGTCCTGTAAGTGACAGGTGTGCACAGGTTCCTGATAGAGCTTTCAAATCAAAGAAATCACATCTTAGTATTCATAAATATCAACTGAAACCATCTATCAAAATTAAGGAAACATGTTTAAAAGGTACTGTTTTAGAAAATATTACTTATCCATATACCATGGAAAAAGAAGCTCATGGCATGGAAAAAGGAGAATCGGCTACGTTATGCTTTCCAATATGCAGCCTTTATACATCACCGGCAGAATGTTTACCATCATTGAAGTGTGAAATCCAATTGAGAGAATACAAAGCTGTGTTTTACTTATAACTTAATAGGCACACACTTAGCTTAGAAGTCCTCAGCAAAAAGCAATTCATCCTTGTAACTTACAGGAAATTCACAGATCAAGTCTTCCTCTGGTATGTTCATAAAAAAACCTGTTCCCAGAATTCAATATTTGGACTCTCCTAATCTATAAATGTTAAAAGAAGGAAAGGAAACTAATAATAATAATAATAATAATAACATAATAAATAGATGAATAAAATTTGAGAATCACTTGAAAAGGAAAGAATTTCACTGTTTCTGCAATGATTTCAAAAGCTCTGGATCAAACAGATGTTACAATTTAAGATTCGTTTGTATATGTTAGAGAATGACACAGCAAAATTTACGTGTGACTTCCTGACGACTTTATAGAACAAAATCATCATGCACACTTATTTTTTTATTTATTTATTTATTTTTCAACTTTGACTTCCGAGACATGTCATTCAGTTATTCTTGCACAAGCTTCCGGATATCTTCTGGGAAAGACAACATATAAATACATGTACCTGAAATAGAAAGCTTGAAATCCCATAACACATCTTTAGTTTAATTCAACTCATACCCCTACAAATTTAATTGTTAACTCTTGCATGTTCCCGTTTTGTATGTGATGATTACTTACACTGCACATAGTAAACTTTTAAAACGGTATTAAATCACAATAAATAGTTCAATATGATTTTTAAATTCATTATCATTCAAACGTATGATGTATGACCGACTATGATACAGATTGAGTGAAGAAAAGGTCAACATCGTTATTCATCTTCATTTAAAACTTATTCATAATTTAGACAAAATGATGTCAAAACTTGCTTTCAATGCCAAAAGTCTCTGCGGTTGAAGTTGGAGACATCTTAGAGATCATAAAACATGGATTGCAGCATGAACAATATGAAATCAAAGATGAAACTTCAGTAGCACCATACAAGACATCAACACGTAACATATCAGACAGGAGGTTTTCTTTGTTTCATAAGTCGTGCTACGGGTACATGGTAACATTAGAACTAGAATTTATATTTCAGACTTATTTGCGGTCTACAGCATAAACGTCTACCATCATATCTATTGAAAAGAAAATAAGAATAATACATTTTGAGACCTTTAGGACCAACAAATGACCAATTCTGACAGCAATCTTTCATTCTTAAAAAAAATGGCACAAAACAAAATACTTACACCTCTGGGCATCAACAGACAGTTGAAGGAACCCTACCAGACCGAGAAAGCGACAGAAACTTTGTAGTTGTTGGTCTTTTGGAAAAGGGTTAGGGTTAGTTAGTCCTGTATGTTATGGACTCGTATGTTATTGTCAACAGAGGGTGCCGAAAATCGATTATTATGTCATAACTGATTTACATTGTTAAGAAATTTCATTTTATAACAGAAAGAACGAACTTGTAAGGCATCATTTAACGACTACACTGCTGACATAGGCATACAAACTTAAACATGGACTTCTCGTTAGTTATTGTCCTGAATGTTGTAATTAAAAATTGTTGGTCTTAAGGAAATTTCACTTGTTTACATGAAAAACTGCTAATGGTTGTTTGATTACCATGACAGGTAGTCACAAACTCTGTATATATAAGAACTGTCATATGTTTTATGCAGTTGATTACAACACAAACAAATGATGTCCAGTAAGTTACTCAATTTCGGAGACTGGGAAATAGATGTCAAAAAATGACAGAAATATGGTAGCCATGTAGATCAAACTCTCCTACCGCGTAGTACCGACGTCTTGATTTAAAAAAAGGCAAAAAGTTGTAGGAAGGAAACACTTTTGTAGTTCAATACACACTTTTGAAGTAACAGTCATTGTTCTGGCGACATGGTGTTTTCAAGCATCCGGGCAACTTCAAATATGCACCATATCGTAAAATGAAGTCAAGAAAAGGTAAACTTAAGCTCAGAATATTGAAATATGTGTGGTCTCAACTTACTTTTAGTTGCATTACCTCTATTGATTAATATTTTCAGTAAAGAGCGCTTTAAAGCGTGGAGACATTAATTGTCCAGGTTGTCTGAGAATGAGTCATTAGCTGACAAAGAATCACAGAATGGAAGAATCGTTTATTACACCTTGATTTGAAGATTTTTCGACTGACAAACTATTAATCAGTCACAAGTATGTCTTTTTCTATTGACTGCATGCATGTTTCAAAAGATTGGCACATAATTTGGTGTAATTTCAGTGTAAATTGTTTGTGAATTGTGTACATCTATGTTGGTCAGATCTTGGCGACCTGACCATTTGTAACGTTTAAAGATTTAATTAAGTCATTTCAGCATGATTGTGCCCATGGCTATAGGCTAACAAAAATAGGGTACCGAAGAAAAATATATGTATCATTGATAAAATGCATAGTGGTTTTTTTATGTTTTGTAGTATAGTCATGTACATTGAACGAACCCTGGTGGTTCGTTGTCAAAAGTTGTATCCTTTCTTATTATAGATACACACATTTGAAAGTTTTCTATCATTCTACCTTCACCTCTGAGTTGAACAATCCCCGATACTGTACCGTATGGTGCTTTGAGGTTGGAGGGTAGGAAAGAAAAATCGTGACATGACGTCATACTTGTTTTACTGCAATATAATGTTCCTTTACTGATGATTACAGCAATTTCAGAGCAACTTCTGATTTTTTCTTGTAAGTAACAATATTACCTGATAATCGTTTAGTTCCTGTTCAGTAAAAACGCTCTGTGAGCTTCCCATTTTCAGTACTTCCAACCGGGTTTGTTTACTTTTTCGCCATTAATAAACTTGTAAGATTTTCGTTGAACAAAGTTGTAAGGATTAGAAATACAACATATCTACTAGATCTATTTCTATCGTAACACTCTATTGATACATAAATAAAAATAAGATGAAATGTAAAATTGTATTAAATTTGATTTTAGAATCAAAATTGTCATAAATTTTCTTTTAAAATAGAAACTATTTCGGTAATACAATTTTTTGTTCTTTACTCTTCCGTCGTAATTTTCACATTTCGGGCAAGTTGAAAATCAAGCTGTAGTCTAACGCTAAAATGTGATCAATATCTCTTCAATAATTCAATCTATAGTCGAAGTAACCATTTCCAATTTAAGATTCTACTTTGTTATATCTCTCTCTTTTTCAAATTACAAAAACCTCAGAGGTTTCAGACAGATCCATTTTTTTTTAATCACAGTGCTGAGAGTGCTGTTTTTGTGTGGACATCGATTATAGGGGTGTGTGTGTGTGGAAATAATTCAGTATTTAGTAGAAACAACCATTTCCAATTTAAAATTCTACTTTATTAAACTCTCTCTTTTTCAAATTACAAATATCCCGGGGGGGGGGCTTCAAAGAGACCCATTTTATTTTTTTAAATCAAAGTGCTGAGAGTGATGATCTGATTTTGTGTAGTCATTGATCATGTGAACATAAATATTTTACGTTGCATTACCAGTTTATATACAAACTTTGATAACATATTTTAACATGTCTTTACAGTGACAATGCTTGATGAGAAAGCACCATCATCTTTATTTCAACAATGTATGCATTTTGTTGCCGAGAATGTTGACATTGTGGACAGTTTTATCGGCTTCCCATCACAAGTAGGAGAACAGATTTTCAAGTTGTGTTCAGAGAAAAAGAAGTTTATGACAAAACATCTTCACTCCCTTTCACTTTTTACATCCCAGTTTGGTTCTGATTTGTTGGACACTCTCAATTTGTCAGGTAAGTTTGACTAACATTTACTAATCTTTGACAAATTATAGAAACTAGAATTTGTTCAAAGAAAGGAGTTTACATTCTTTTCATAGATCTGATAGTGAAATTAAACAATTAACCAGGTTGAACTTTTGTGATGGTGTCTTTGATAAGATCTGGAACCACTTCAAAATTGTGTCATGTAGGGTCAAAAAGTTGGTTATTTGAACAAATCTTAGAAAAACCTTGTGTCCAAGGCCAAATTTTCTATCCAATACTCATGAAAGTTGGTCAGAATGTTTTTTTTTTTATAATGTCTTTGCCAAACTTGAAATTGGGTCATATCAGAATGATATTTAGTAGGTCACTAGGACGAAATTTAGAAAAACTCTGTGCACTGTAGAGGCCACATTTCAGTCTAATATTATACTCATAAAAATTGGTCAGAATGTTTTTCTTGATGATATATTGGACAAAATTGATATTGGGTCACATACAGTGAAAAATTTGGGTCACTGGGACAATCTTATAAAACTTTTTGTGCACTTTAGATGCCTTATTTTCAGTCTCATAGTGATACTCATAAAAGTTGGTCAAACACTCATGCATTTTATATCATCACAACCAGGATCTCTTGAACTTTATCAACGGTTGATAACATTATTAAGGTGAGTGCTTTAGGGCCAAAGGCTATCTTGGTTCTTTTATGGGCAATCTTTTCTAAGCTCTTCATTCATTAAAACCTCAGAATTGTGTGGTAAAGGGTCAATTTGTTGCCTGAAAGTGCCCTCAACTCAAAACATTTATGCATAAGTAAAGGGTTGTGGTTTAACCCTTTACCAAACAACAGAATTTTAGACTTTATCAAATTAAAGTTTTTGGAGACAACAAATTATATGTGACCCAAAAACTAAAATATGTCTTTTGCAGGGTAAAAGACATTGTGGGAAAAAGACAATGCTGTTTACCAGCATTTTCTCCTTTTCCCACAATGTTGTCTAAAGGCTTTTTTCTTTTTTTCATACTGACTTTTTTCTCCTGCTGCCATATTGTTTTTAGCTCACCTGAGCACCAAGTGTTCATGATGAACTTTTGTGATCATGCTGTGTCCGTTGTCCGACGTGTGTCAACCATTGTGCATTGTCTGTCGTCAGCTTTTACCTTGTGTACACTCTAGCTGCCATATTTTCAGTCTGAAAGTCATGAAACTTGGTCAGAATGTTTGATTTGATGATACCTTGGAGGCTTTTGAAAACAGGTCATGTCAGGTCAAAAACTAATTCATTAGGTTATATCTTAGAAAGACCTTGTGTACACTCTAGAGACCATATTGTTAATACAATACTCTTAAAAGTTGGTCAGAATGTTTGTCTTGATGATATCATGGATGAGTTTGAAATTTGGTCATATTATGTCAAAATTAGGTCACTGGGTCAAATCCTTGTTTATTATGCCCTAGAGGATACATCTTTAGACTAATACTCATGAAGGATAATCAGAATGATTGTCTTGATAATATTTTGGACTACTTGTATTATAAAAATGGGTCACATTGGGTCAAAATCCAGGTCACAGGGTCAGATCTTTGAAAAACCTTGTGTAAGCAGCTAGCTGTAGAGGCCACATTTTCTGTCAAATACTCATGAAAGTTGGTCAGAATATTTGTCTTGATGATATCTTGGACGAGATTGATAATGGGTCATGCGGGGTCAAAAATTAGGTCATCAGGTCAAACTTTTAAATACTTTGTGTATACTGTAGAGGCCACATTTTCAGTCTCAAATTCATGAAAGTTAGTAAGAATGTTTGTGTGGATGATATCATGGGCTAGTATAAAAATGGACCATATTGGGTTGAGAGCTAGGTCAACAGGTCAAATCTAAGAGAAACCTTGTGTACACTCTAGAGGCCACATTTTCAGTCCAATACTCCTTGAAAATGTATCAGTAAGTGTGTCTTGATGATATATCAGACCAGTTTAAAATGGTCACATGGGGGTCAAAAGCTAGGTCACTGAGTCGAATCTTTGGAACCTTGTGTACTCTCTTGAAGCCCGATTTTTAGCCCAATACTCATTAAAGTTGGTCAGAATGTTTGTTTTATGATATCTGGGATAAATTAAAAAATGGGTCACATCTGGTCAAAAGTAGGTCACAAGATCAATTTTTAGAAAAGGATTTTTTAGGCTGAATTCTCAGTCAAATACTCTGGAGGAATTTTCAGTCCAACTTTCATGAAAAATAGTCAGAGTGTTTGTCTTGATGATATCTTAGAGGCATTTGAAAATGGGTCAAGTAAGGTAAAAAAGTAGGTTTCTTGGTCAAATCTTAGAAAAACCTTGTGTACACTTTAGAGGCTCATGATAAATGCTCAGAATGTTTGTCTTGATTGTTTTAAGGATGAGTTCAAAATGGGTCATGTTGGGTCAAAAACTAGGTCACCAGGTCAGATCTTTGAAATACCTTGTGTACGCTCTAAAGGCTACATTTTCAGTTCAATACTCATTAAAGGTGGTCAGAATGTTTGTCTTTATGATATCTTGGACAAGTTTGAAAATGGGTCACTTGGGGTCAGAAACCAGGTCACCAGTTCAATCTTTGAAAAACCTTGTATACACTGTAGAGGCCACATTTTCAGTCAGATTCTCATGAAAAGTGGTCAGAATGTTTGTCTTGATATTGTACACAAAAAGTTCGAAAATGGGCCATGTTGGGCTTAAATGTAAGTCACTGAGACAAATTCTAGACATTTTCAGTCCAATACTTATGAAAGTTTGTTAGAATGGTTGTCATAATATCTCAGAAGAGATTCATAATGGGTCATGTATGGTCAAAAGGCTCAGGTGAGCAGTTTCAGGGCCATCATGCCCCCCTTGTTAAAAGCACTAGACTGCTAGAAGTAAAAGATTGTCTGGAGTAGGTCAAAGTATTAACGCTGTACCATACAACAAAATCTTAGACTCATTTAAATTGAAAACAAATGCAGACAAAAAAATAAAATATGGATCAAACAGCTTGCTTTTTCTTTGAAAGGCAAGAAATCATTGTGGGTATAGTAGAAAATGCTAGTTTTCATAAGTGTTTTTCCTATGGGTCGTTAAAATATAGCATTGTTTGGTAGAGGGTTAATCATGGGAATTTTTATGGCTGTTATTTGTGTTTACAGGAAAGTATCTGTGTTTGAACTACTTTATTGACAGTCTTGTACTATTTACTGCCCTGAGAGAACTGGATGTGTCCAGCTGTGGGATAGGAGATAGTCATGAAATACTGATGAATTTTGCAAACCTCAGCAGGTGATAAAACCAACCCACACTCTATTTAGCTCTTGTTTATGCTTGTTGACTTTTTAGTACATCTGTGTTGAGTTTGGCTATTTTTGAAGAAAATATCAAGTTATCCTCATAGCCCTGTCATTGCCTGCATTGCTGTTCTACAAAAAATTTAACATTATTATTCTCATATCTCTCTTAAATACTACTGAAGACAGTTACTGCAAACTTGGGCTAGTTCTTTACTGTAGAAAGGGGAGCCTGTACAAGAGGGGTACATAATCTGGATACATTTTTGACACAGTTATGCCCCTTTTTGGACTGAGTTTTCAGTAAGAAAACACCCTGTGATGGGCACTGTTTTGTGCATATGGTGCATGTGCATGTGATGCTCTTCTTTTAAACTCTTTGCCAAATGATAATAGTTTAGGCTCGTCGAAATTGAAAGCATTTGCATACAACAAATTAAGTGAGAGTTTGAACTTGTAAGGGTAGAAATCATTGTGGTAAAAGGAGAAAATGCTGGTTACCACCATTTTCTCCTTTTCCAAGACCAATTTCAAAAGCTTTCCTTCTCGAGTCATTAAAAACTAGGGATTGTTTCGTAAATGGTTGAAATATGTTGATATCTTTCATATTAGAATGTCTGTTATATGAAAAAACAAAGACAGTCTCTTGCCTCAGGTTCTAGTGTCTGCTGAAGTGCTCCATAGCTTTGTGGTTTATCTTTTACCACACAATCCTGACTTTTCACAACCCTTAGGAAAAAGCCTTCTGAAAACATTGTGGGAAAAGGAGAAAATGCTGGTAACCAGCATTTTCTCCTTTTCCCACAATGTTTTGTACTCGTCATAAAATAAATTTTAATTTTGAGTCACACTTGTATTGTTTTCTAAAAATGTGTTCAATTTGGACTGGTCTAAAATTTTGTTCTTTGGTAAAGAAATAAACACATAATTTGCAATCAGGAAATCCTTGTCCAATTCCTGCTGGTGGCATTTGCCATGCAAGAGCTTCATTGAACAAAGCTCTGCAGTAAGCAATCCAAGTGCTGCTGAAACCCAGGAAACACATGAATAGATAAGCTGTTGTTGTGATATGACTGAAATAGTGTTGAAAGCGGAGTAAACACCATTTACCTGTTTTCCAAATGACAATATTTTAGACTTAATCAAATTGAAAACATATGCAAACAACAAATTCATTGTGGCTCAAATGATGAATTCTGTCTTTGATAGGGTAGAAAACGTTGTTGGAAAAAGAGAAAATACTGGTTAACAGCACTTTCTCCATTTCCTACAGTGTTTTCAAAATCCTTTCTTTGCAGGGTAGTAAAAACTCGGGATTGTGCAGTAAAGGGATGAATTAACACATTTTCATCTTCACGTGGCTAAAGGTACTTGTTAATCTAATTTGACCCTCTGAATTAGACATTACATAAGCTATCACAAATTACGAATTGAGAAAAAACTGCTGTGAAGAGAAAATTGTTTTGTGTGTTATGGAAAAAAGTGTTGGAAAAGGAGCAATTGCTTGTTTCAAGCCTTTTTTTCTAGTGTTTTTGGGTGTAGAGGGATATAAAGGATTATTTTTATGATGATATTTTTATGATTATCTGAAAATGTTTATAGGTTGGAAGCTCTGAACCTGAGCAATAACTGTATGAGTGATGCTGGGATACAAAAAATGACCATGCCTTACAGAATATTGAAAAGAGGTCCACAGAATCTTAAATACCTCTCTGTTACAGGTAAGCGTATTTCCTTATTTTCACAATTTTCTAGAAAAAGATCTTGCATTTAAGAAATAATCTTCTTTCTATCGTGGTTTATCATTCAATAAACCACTGTTGTGAGTTATGAGGCACAATAAATAATCCATGAGGGCGATACCCCGAGTGGTTTATTCATTGCGCCTCATAACTCACAATGTGGTTTATTGAATGATAAACCACGATAGAAAGAAGATTATTTCGATTCTAACATGACAAACTCTTAATCAAAGGAAAACAAGTTCATACTTAGAGTAAAATCGCGGATGCAGATTATATTCCATTGAATAACTTATTTATTTACGTTATACAGAATGACGTCACTCTACATAGAATAACATAGATTTTACCACGCTTTCATTGCACTGTGTTTATAGAGCCGAAATCACATGTCATGTTAGAATACTTGCTTAATTCTTTGCCACTAAATACTGTCTTTTAACAACCCCTAGGAAGATGACTCTTGAAAACATTGTTGGAAAAGGAGAAAATGCTTGTAACCAGCATTTTCTCCTTTTCCCACAAGGTTTTCTATCCTTCCCAAAACAAACTTCAATTTTTGAGTCAAGTTTATTTTGTTGTCTGCTAATGCTATGAATTTGGACTAGTCCCAATTTTTTCGTTTGGTAAAGACTTTAACATCATGTTTTGTCTCAAAAGTTTTCATCTCGGGGGCAATATTTTCTGTCTTTCTCTTTTGTGTTTGTGAGTGTTTTCTTTTTATTCACTAAACTTTTGTCTGAGTTATAGAGTAAGTTCTATAACTAAAACTTAATTAAATCATTACAGCAGCAAAAATTGATGTCTAATTTTCTACAGTAGACACCTTTTGAACCTTTTTCCATTTTCCCATAAATATTTGTTCATTGGAACACTTTTGCCAATGTTTGATAATGGCTCAAATTAATGGTTATGATTTTTCTTTTAGCTCTTTACCAAACAAAAAGAATGGACTTGTTCAAATTCAAACAATTTGCAGACAACAATTAAAAAATGACCAAATGATGGAATTGAAAACATTGTGAGAAAAGAAGAGAGAGCTGTTCACCTGGATTTTCGCCTTTGCCAATCATGATTTTAAAAGCCATCTTTCTTATGGTTGTAAAATTGTCAGGTCATTTTGTATAGGGTGAATGTTTTTTATTTCATATTGTTACAGGTAACTCAGAAGTGTCTTTGAAATGTTTGAAGTATTTATCACCCTTCAAGAACCTTACAGTGGTATTATCAGAGAATATTCCAGACAAGGTTTTCTAAAGTTTTTATTCTCCTACAAATTAAATGTTTTAGCTTGCCTGTCTGTCTATATATCTGTCTGTGTACATACACAAAAGTATATTTTATGTTTCAAACTACTCCTACGTTTTTGCTGTGATTGTGTTGAAACTTCGTACAAGGAAATCTTCAAATATGAATGTATCTAGAATGGTATCTCACTCAATAATGAGCAAACCACAAGGAAATCAAGATTACTGGGTAGAGATACAAGTTAGTTTTTACACTAATACCAAGCCCATTAACCCTTTACCACACATTGATGACTTTTAACGACGCTGAGGAAGAAGCCTTTTGAAAACATTGTGGGAAAAGGAGAAAATGCTGGTAACCAGCATTTTCTCCTTTTTCCACAAAGTTTTCTACCCTTTCAAAGAAAAATTGCATCATTTGAGCCAGTATGAAATTGTCGTCTGCAAATGCTTTCAATTTGGATAGGTCTAAAATTTTGCCGTGTGGTAAAGGGTTAAAATCTGCTCACTTAAGCTGTGTCTGTTGCTCACTAAACATTGCGCTGTCAACTCTTTACCAAATGACAAAATTTTGGACTGGACCAAATTAAAAGCATTTGCAGCTAAAACGATGAGCAACATTTAATTTTTCATCTGTAATTGCTTTCAATATGGATTAGTCTAAAAATTGGTCTTTGTGTATAGAGTTAAGACATGCTTATATGTAACTCAATGATTACAAGATTCCTAAACAGTGTAGCACTGAATTGGCAAGTACAGGTTTTATCAAAATATTAGATCCAACTAGGTATTTAAATCATAGGTGAAAAAGCCTGAGGTGTCCATATTACATTACACTGGCGGGCAGGCGGCGTCCAGTTCTTTGTCCAGAGCATAACTTTGTCATCTCCAGTCCGATTGACTTGAAACTTGGCATTTGTGTTTGTTGCAATAATACGGAGTGCAGTGAGAAAGAACCATAACTCTACCTCATGCTGTCTTTGAGTTGTTTCCCTTTGATCATCATTTTTACAGCATTTTCTGCTTGTCCAGAATATAACTTTGTCATCTCTAGTCTGAACATCTTCAAATTTGGTATGCATGATTGTTGAAAAATTACGGAGTGCAGTGCACAAGAACCATAACTCTTCCTAGCATGAATTTTGAGTTATTTCCCTTTGATCGTCATTTTTACAGCATTTAGTGCTTGTCTGGAATATAACTTTGTCATCTCATGTCAGAACGACTTCAAACATGGTATGCATGTTTGTTGCAATATTACGGAGTACAGTGCAGAAGAACAATAACTCTACTTAGAGCGGATTTTGAGTATTTCCACTGTGATCTTCATTTTTACAGTATTTCTTGCTTGTCCGGAACGGAACTTTGTCACCTCAAGTCAAATTGACTTGAGACTTGGTAAACATGCTTGTTGCATTACCTGCCCTTTACGATTATTATACCCCCTCGACAACTGGCGGTGGGATGGGCGTATCTTGCAACAATTTGCCGCTCTTGTTATTATTGATACAGTACATATGTTTAACCCATTACCAAATATGTTACTTTTAAACCGATACCTAAAACTTTTACTGTGGAGTAGACACAAAGGAGAAGCAATGAAAGGAAAGTGTCTCTATTTAATAATTTGGGAAACAATTGTTTGAAAAGGAGCAATTATTCCTTTTCTTCCCTCAGTGTTTTCAAAAGCTATAAACAGCATGACTATAGAATTTCATACCTATGTGATAATTGGTTAACTCTTTACCAAACGACAAAATTTTAGACTGGTCCAAATTGAAAGCACTTACAGACGACAAAATAAAAGTGACTGAAAATTTGAAATTTGTTTTGTGAAGGGTTGAAAACATTGTGGGAAAAGGAGAAAATGCTGGTTACCAGCATTTTCTCCTTTTCCCACAATGTTTTCAAAAGGCTTCTTTCTCAGGGTCGTTAAAAGTCGGGATTGTGTGGTAAAGAGTTAACTCTTTACAAAATAGTCCAGAGTTTTAATGACCCTGATTAAAAAGGCTTTTGAAAACATAGTTGGTAAAGGAGAAAAAACAATTCTGTACCGGTAACAGGCATTTTCTCCTTCCCTTTTTTCCACCCTTTCAATGAAAATTCTCAATTTGAGCCACTTTTAATCTGTTGTCTGCAAATTCTTTCATTATGGATGAATCAAAAATTTTATAGTTTGATGAAGACTCAAAAGAATGCCAATTGTATCCGGAACATTTTGGATTTACAGGAAGCTGACTATAGAAATTGGAAATTCACAAAGGAAAAATTGCACCATCCAAAAGTGATCATTACACATGGCTGGGCATCTTGTCTAATTGAGGACTGGATTACATTTGTTGAGACACGGAAGCCAGCTGTAACTTCAGGGAAACAAACGTTTTGTAAGTACAGTACATGTATGTAGTTGGATCCTAAAACTCTATTCTAGGGTTAGGATAGGACAGATTCTATGTTAGCCATGCTCTGGCAAAAGGGGGTTTAATGCCTCTCCATGATGCATATCACCAAGCAAGTCATTACATGATTGTGGATCCATAAAGTCCATTTTGTCTAACAACCGACTGAATAATGAGGTAAACTGGTCCTAGGCCATGCAGAAAGTTGACCAATAGCAAACAGTTTCAGCCCAGGTCAGCCCAGGCTGGCCTGGGTCAGTACTTTTTGCAGATGCATTAAGCCCCCTTTTCACAGAGCATGGCTCACATGCTTATTGATTTTTTCCCATTACAGTTCAACATGTACGAGGGTTGTTCGATATGTAACGTGTATTGTACGATATCTCAAAAGCATTCGACTCAAATAGTGAAATGAACATTACATCCCTTCAAAATATTCTCCGCGGTTTGAAATACATAATTTCAATCTCTGAATCCATTTCTGAATTGCGTCATGGTATGCTGATTTAGGTAGACCTCTGAGGCACTGACTGATGGCTGAGCCAAGGGCTTGTTGGGACTTGTAACGACGACCAGATAAGAACTCTTAAGTTTTGGAAAAAGGAAAAAGTCGTATGGGGCTAGATCTGGAGAGTATGGTGGGTGTGGCAAGACAGTAACCTTCGAAAATTGCTTCACAAGCTCAGATGTATGTGATGGAGCATTATCATGAAGCAGACGAACATGCCTAAATCCTGACACAGCGCGACGTTTAAGATAATATTTCTTGAGCTTTTTTAGTATAACATCTCGGTAATACCGACCTGTAACAATTTTGCCCTTCAGCACTGGAATTTGTACAGCTATACCATCACATGAGAAGAATATGCGATAAAGAACCTTCTTTGTGCTTATGCTTCTTTTGGCAACTACAGGCCTTCTACCATGTTTAGTTAGCCATATTTTTTTTCTAATTTTTCTTACTGGTTCGAAATAGTGAACCCATGTTTCGTCACCAGTAACAATGTTTGCAAATTGTCTTTGATTGAATTTGGTAAACATTTTGAGTAATTGCTTAGCGGTTTGTACTCGTACCCGTTTTTGGTCATCTGTCAATATATGCGGTATCCATCTGGCAGAAATCTTTCGTACTTTCAAAATACGCTTCAAAATGAAATGCACCCGCGATAGCGATATGCCAACAGCGTTGGCCATATCACGAATCGTGTATCTGCCATCACTTTCAATTATTTCCCTGACTTTTGAGACATTTGCCTTGCCTGTTACAGTCACAGGTCGGCCAGATTTTGCTGCATCTTTGACGGACTCTGTGCCAGTCAGAAATTTCTTTTTCCACCTACGAACTGTCTCTTAAGATACCTTATCAGAGCCATAAACTTCCCCCAATTCAGTAAAAATCTGCATTACCGAATGACCGAGTTTTGTGCAAACTTTTATATAAGCTCTAAATTCTTCAATATTCTTAATCCGTTTCCCAACCATTTTTACAACAGTGGTCAACGACTAGCTCTAATGAAATGACTATAGGTTTAAAACTATGTGGAGCTAAAGGCTTGTGTTTATACCGTTGGAAAGGTATTGAATAGAGCTATTCAAGCGTATCATCATCCACGAAATCGTTGAAAGCGTTATCGCGCTGTGGTACAATACACATTACATATCGAACAGCCCTCGTAGATGGAAGGTGAGGGGCCATATCATACATGTACTTTTATAATTTCTTAACCTTTTACCAAGGAACAAAATTTTAGACATTTCAAAATTTAAAGCTTTTGCAGACAACAAATTGAACGTGACCCAGATCTGAAGTTTGTCTTGGGAAGGGTAGAAAACATTGTGGGAAAGGGAGAAAATGCTGATAACCAGCATTTTCTCCTTTACCCACAAGATTTTTTTAAAAGTCTTTTTCCCCAGGGTCATTAAAACTTAGGATTGAGTGGTAAAGGGTTAAATGCAAAGACAAGCTATCTAATTGGCAAACTCAGAATGTTTTGGAATTCAGAATTATATTGAATATAGAATGGTTGGTGAATACAGTTGAAGGTCTTTATCGCTATTTCTGTCATATTTGATGTAATCATACATTTTAATTTTTTGTAAATTCTCTGCATCACTTTTTAAAGCAAAACCAAGCAGAATATCTAAGTAGTTTAACCCTTTACTGCACAATGCCGATGTTTAACAACCCTGGGAAAGGAGCCGTTTGAAAACTTTGTGGGAAATGGAGAAAATGCTGGTAACCAGCATTTTCTCCTTTTCCCACAACATTTTCTACCCTATCAAAGAAAAGCTGCACCATTTGAGCCACATTGAAATTGTTGCCTGCAAATGCTTTCAGTTTGGACAAGGCTAAAATTTTGTCGTCTGGTTAAGGGTTAACTTTTAACCAAAGGATAAAAGTTGAGAGTAGTCCAAATTGAAAGCATTTGCATACAGTAGATCAAATGTTGCATAAATTATGAAATTCATCTTTGAAAGGGTAGAAAACATTGTGAGAAAAGGAGAAAATGCTGGTTACCAGCATTTTCTCCTTTTCCCTCAGTGTTTTCAAAAGTCATTTTCCTTGGGGTTGTTTGAACTCAGATTTGTTTGGTAAAGGATTAATCTAAACACTCAGATTATTCTAATTATTTAAGGACTATTTTTTAGCTTAGTAGATTAACACATTTTCTTTTTTTTTCTCCTTTTAACTTTGATATATCCCTTGTTTTTCAGATACCAAGCCAAAATGTTCACAAAATTTCATATCAGGTCAGAAAAAGAGTGATTGTTTAGACTACATCATTGCTCAAAACAAAACTACAGAAAAGAGTGGGATGAGTACAAAGTTGCCAAGACCTCCCAAACAAGACAATACTGAAGATGTCGAGAGACTTATGACTTTGTACAAACAAACTTGTCCAAGTTCTACAAGCCATCACAGTCAGTCTATCAGTGCCCTTGATAACCTTGAAAATAACAATCCTTATCCAGTTAAACAATTACTATGTCAACAGTCAAAATTTCGGCTGAAATCAAGTGAATGTCAGCTTAATACAGGAAACTCTGCTAAAGTAGAAAACTCTCGTCAAAACAGTAAAGAAAGGTCTTCAAGATATGCTGACCCTAACATAGCCATGGTTTTGAAAAACAAACAGCTTAAAACAAAGTTATCCAAAGTAGATTATAAGACACTTTCAAAAAGTTCGACATTGGTTAAAACATTTCTGAATATTGAAAAAGAGAGCAGAATTGATTCAGACTCTGATTTAAATCTTGAAAATAGAGATCCACCAAGCAGACAGCTGAAAATGTGTACTTTAAACAAGAAGAGGAAGAGAATACAGATATATCGACCTGATCCAGTAAATCACACAGTGAAGTACCCTAGACTTGAATCAGATTGTCGTACAGACACAACAACTGTAACTAGACAGAAATCATCTTTCCTGGAATGTCTAGACTCATTTATACAGTGAAACACATTTGAGCCATGCTCTGGCAAAAGGGGACTTAATGTTTCTCTGTAATGTGTGATACCAATCCAGCCATCAGATAATTATGGATCCATAGAAGTCACCTTTTTTAACAACTGATTTCATAATAAGGTAGACTGGTCCTGGAACATGCAGAAAATTGACCAATAGCCAAAAGTTTCAGCCCAGGTCAGCCTGTGTGGACTGTGCAAGCTGACGTGGGTCGATACTTTTCGCAGATGTATTAAGCCCTGTTTTCACAGAGCACAGCTCATTTATCGGTTAACACTTAGAGTGCCAGGTACAAGTTAAGGGAAGTTTGCAGACAACATTGATCTAGATCAGATTGCAGAGAATACACGGTCTGATTTTGGATTTACATTGATGTTTTGTGAGATATTCTGACGAAAGCAGTTTTTAAATTACAGTATCTGTTTGTTTTCTTTTTTTTCTTCTGATGGAAATATGTCTATTTATTTAATACTGTTTAGTGTTAATTAATGGGTTATATTTCTTACATATTCTGTGGTAAACTGTAGACATTCCAAATTAGATGTACGACCTCGGACTAAGAGGCCCATTGACTTGCCAAAATGTAAACATTTCTAGGGTCAAACTTTTGCGCTAGTTTTAAAGTACATTCTTCTGCCAGCAACTGGAACTTTGACAGATTGCATCATTAGGCATTATCAGACATAAAATAATATCCATACTTGTAAATGTAATGAATTTGTCCGTATTTTTCACTCCCAAATTCTTTGCTTTTGGCGGCAAATGTGCTTTTAGTGTCGGCACTTTTCGAAATGCAAGATCTTGATCTAATTTCAAAACCAAAGTGTATATCAATAACTTTAATGATAGATTTAAAATGTTCACATAATCACATTATGGGTGCTATGTAAGAGACGCTGTATTGTGGAATTATGTGGGTAAAAGGATTGAAGCCTCATTTCTGCTTTATTTTTTCATCTTTCAACTCTTTACCAAACAACAAAATTTTAGACTGGTCCAAATTGAAAGCATATGCAGAAGACAAAAAGAATGTGACTCAAAAATTGAAATTTGTTCTGGGAGGGTAGAAAACCTTGTGGGAAAAGGAGAAAATGCTGGTTACCAGCATTTTGTCCTTTTCCCACGATGTTTTCAAAAGGCTTCTTTTTTAGGGTCGTGAAAACCAAGGATTGTTTGGGAAAGGGTTAAGGATAGAGAGTGAATGATTATTTTTGATATTTAAGTTTCAAATAAAGGTACATGTATATATTTCTTTTTGAGGAAATAAAGAAGTCTTTGTTGTCTAATCTAACTCTGTCAGAAAACAAAATTTTAGAATTTGGAGACAAATGTTGCTCAAATGATGGGATTTGTTTTTGAAGATCAGAAAACATTGTGGGAAAATGATCAGGGTCATTAAAGTAAGGGTTTATCTAATAAAGGGTTAATACTGAAATACACTTGATCTTACATCTTAATTGGAACATGTACATGAACATACGTGATCCCTTATCCTTAATATTACCCGTAAAAAAAAAAGAGTTTGTAAAAATGCTTCTTCACTCTTTCCCGAATGTAGGCTAACACAATGTGATTTATCTGAAGGTTATTATTCCTGAAAACATTATGCAAAACGCAGAAATTGCTAACAGTCAGAAATTTTCTTCTTTTATCAAATTAATTACACACAATTTTTACATCTATTTTTTTTAGCCCGGCTGTTTTCGAAGAAAATATTGAGGTATTGTTGTAGCTCTAGCATCTGGAGTCATCTTTGTTGGTGTCATTGTGCAAAAACTTTGACATTTGGTAATATCTCTGTTGTAACTGAAGATATTTACTTCAAACTCGGACAAGCTGTTAACTATCAAAAGAGGAATCCATTCAATAAGGGCAGATAACCATCAAAGTATTTTTGACACAGTTATGCCCCTTTTTCACTGAAAATCAAGCAACTGCAGCCAAGTGTTGGCACCCACATGCGGTGCTTTTTGTTTGTTTTGTTACTATGGTATTCTTCATTGTACACTCATGAATTTAGAGAAAAAATAAACATGGTTTTTTTTGTGTGTGTGTTCAACTCCATTTTCCACATTACTTCAGTTATATTTCAGTAGCCAGGGCACCTGTTCAACTCTATTTTCCACAAATATTACAGTAATATTACAGCAGCCAGTGTACAACGTATCTAATGTGTTCTTGGAGTTTCTTTTACCAGTACATTTGTTCTTAGCATGCCACTTTTTCCAAGCCACTGGCTACTTTCTCATGTAAACTTTTTTAACCCTCCATTTCCCATTCCTGACTTAACAACCCTGAAGAAGACTTTTAGGAATATTGTGGGAAAAGGAGAAAAATGGTGGTAACCAGCATTTTCTGCTTTTCCCACTAAGTTTTCGATGTCATGAAAGACAATTTCATGTTTTGTGAAACATTCAAGTTATTGACTGCAAATGCTCTCAGTTTGGACAAGGCTAAATTTTTATTGCTACTGGTAAAGAATTAAAGGATATATTCAGAGGTGGGCGAGGATTTAATCCTGTAGAAAGGACTACCATACCCTGTATGTAACTGAACTACTAGCCTCAGTGATAAATATCAAATATAATAAAGATAAGACCTTCTTCTTCTTTGATGATAAATTATTTGAAAGTTCCTGGTTTTGGTTTGATAATTTAAACAAGAATTTGAAAGAGAATCAATTGTAGCCTTATTTCTTATTAGACTTCTCTGATAATGATTTAGCTGGTTGTGTCAACCCTTTACCAAACAATCGTCTGCTCTAAGGACCTTGAAGAATAAAGCATTTGAAAACATTTTTGGAAAAGTAGAAAAATGCTGGTTTGTTCTTTACCCGTTCACGGACAGATCCTATTTTTTTAGGCCAGATTTGATTTGTCGTCTGCTGGCACTTGTTCATTTAGACAAATGTAAAATTTTTTGTGTGGTAAAGAGTTAAATACCTTTCTCAATGGTTTACCAATTATGTCACAACAGCTAGAGCACAGATCTATGAACAGTGTATTCTTTGGTTTAGAAGTTCCACTGGCTCTAGGCCAATAAGCCTTTGTCATAGCCTGATGGTGCTTCCTAAATTTCCATGTATTAAAATTTAAGGAAAAAAAAATCATCTAGCCTTCAATTATCAAATGATTCCTGCACTGTTTTGAATTTGATTTCGTAAACAAATTTGTTGCTCTGTAAATAATGACATGCTTGGTTTATCATCCAATAGAGCTAGGGATGGTATGTATGTAAATATTAGATCCCCAGTGCAATGATAAAGGGCTGTCATGGTCCTCTTTCTTACAAATACTGCATACAGCCCTGTGTCTCATTTTAAACCAGCAGTGGCATTTTTCTCTATGAAAGGTTCAACCCAGCGTAAAACTATATATGAGATGGCAGATTCTTTAATGACATGGTTTTAGTTAATGTATGCCATGAAGGAAAGAGTTTGATGTGAATGTCGCTTCTAGTTTATCATGCTGTGAACAAAAAGTAGTTTGAAGTTAATAAATGATGTCTTAAGTCGTTTCAAGATGAAAAACAGATTCTTCCTATATAGGCTACTTAAAGTACTTGCAGATGACAAATGTGGTGCAAATGATCGAATTTTTTTTTTGAAAAGGGTAGAAAACATCTATGGAAAAGGAGAAAGTGTTGGCTACCACATTTTCAACAGACTTTTTCGTTAGCTTCATTAAAACATGTGAATGTTTGGTATTGACTAAGCATTACATATAAAATGTTCGAACTTTAAACTTGACGGAAGGTGCCGCACAATACACCTGAATAAGACACTTCATCGTGAAATAAACTTTTAAAGATGTCTGCGCCCATGGAGGTAACGTGAATCCTTCCTTTAAGATTTTAAGCGGTTTCCTTCACGAATTATTTTATACATGCTATAGTCATGAAGTCTTTAAAAGAAAGAAAAAAGTCATACATTTCCTCTACAATCCAGGAAGCCTCGTTTTAGACTGCTTATCTTATCTATACGTTTCGCTCCAAAACTGTTTCGCAAAAGGACTTTTCGCTATTGTAGCAAAGTATTTTGATTTCAGCATCGGTTCGAAATACTCTTTTTCGTGCATGATACATATATTTTTGTACTGAATTAATATGCTGAGAAGTGCATTTGAAGAGAAATTTTCACCGTTAACAGCGCTTAAAAAAACGGAAGTAAATAGTAGAAAATATCTCTTTGAAAATAAATTCACATCATGAATTAACCCTTTATCAAATTACAAAATTCATGGCTCATCCAAAGTAAAAGTATTTGCAGATATACATCACTAGTGGCTTAAATCAAGATGTTAAAAGATTTTGTCTTTGACAGAGTAGAAAACATTGTGGGAAATGTACCCCAAGATCAGAGGCCTGCTCTAATGTTTTTAGCTCACCTGAGCACGAAGTGCTCTGGGTGAGCTATTGTGATCGGTCATCGTCCGTCGTCCGTCCGTCCGTCCATCCATCTGTCCGTCCGTCCGTTAACAATTTCTTTAAAAATCTTCTCCAAAACCAGATGGCCAATCTTAATAAAACTTGGCAGGAATGTTCCTTGGATGAAGCTCTACAAAAACTGTTAAAAGAATTTAATTCCATCAAAAACTCTGGTTGCCATGGCAACAAAATGGCTGAAAATGGAAAAAATCTTTAAAAATCTTCTTGTGACAAACCATAAGGCCAAGAGCATTCATATTTTGTATGAAGCATCATTTGGTGACCCTTTACCAAAATTGTTAAAATTATTCCCCTAAGGTCATATTTGGGCTTTGCCCGGGCACACCCTATTTTACATAATAACAAAGAAGGAAATCTTTAAAAAATCATCTTCTGACAAACCATAATGGCTAGAGCATTCATATTTGGTTTGTAGCATTATCTGATGATCCTCTACCAAAATTGTGAAAATTATATTTCTCTGGTGATATTTGGGCTCTGCCAGGGTGCACCCTATTTTACATGGAAACAAAGAAGGAAATCTTTTAAAATCTTCTTGTGACAAACCATAAGGGCTAGAGCATTCATATTTTGCATGTAGCATCATCTAGTGACCCTTTATAAAAATTGTTAAAATTATCCCCTTGGGGTCATATTTGGGCTCTGCGCAGGCGCACACTTTTTTACATAGAATTAAAGAAGGAAATCTTTTAAAATCTTCTTGTGACAAACCATAAGGGCTAAAGCATTCATATTTTGCATGTAGCATCATCTGGTGACTCTTTATAAAAATTGTTAAAATTATCTCTTTGGGGTCATATTTGGGCTCTGCTCGGGTGCACCCAATTTTACATAGGAACAAAGAAGGAAATCTTTTAAAACTCACGTTCTGACAAATCATAAGGGCTAGAGCATTCTTAATTTGTATGTAACATCATCTTGAGACTTACTACAAAAACTTCAAAAATTGACCCCTTGGGTGGAGTTTGGGCTCTGCCCAGGCGCACCCTATTTAACATTGAAAAGGAAGAAAATTACATGTGACAAGTGAGAGTCTAAAACTTTCATGTTTTGTTTGTAGCAAAGTTCTGGTGACCCTCTGCCAAAAGTTGTTAGAGTAATTCTTATTGGGGTCACATTATGGCTTTCCTCCCCTCCCCCGGGTATGCCTTATCAAAAAAGAATGGCTTCTGGCTTTGATATACTATTATTTGTATGTGGTATATAGCATCATTGTCTTGAGCCTATACCAAAGCTGCCTGTTCACAATTTCCTTAAAAATCTTCTCGTCATAAATCATAAGTCAAACAGGCTGAAACCATTTTACAAAAAGGAAAAAAAAAGAAAGAGAGAAGAATAAACAAATAAACAGGGAAATATGTGAAGATCTTGTTGTGACAAACCATGAGGCCTAAAGCTTTATCATTTGCAATGTAGCATTAAAGGTAGTCTTCAGCAGATTTTGAAAAAAAAGTTTTTTTTCTTCAATTCACAAATTTTAAACTTGTTTGACTAGAGGTAACCTACCGGCAGTTGTGTGAAAAACCAAAAATTTCATCGGCTCAAAACCAGGGTATGCCTTATTTGAAAAGAATAGCCTGCCCTTGATAAACCATATAAGTTACAAATATACTCAGGTGAGCGATATAGGACCATCATGGTCCTCTTGTTTTTTTAATGTGTCTCTGCTTGCCCCATTGTCAGCCATTCTTTCATTGCTTCTGGAATGCATTTGATAATGCCGGCATCTGTACAGCAATATTTTTGTTGACTGCTATGAATATGGACAAAGATCATTAGACTACTGATTTGTCTTTATTAAAACACCAAAATAATTTTTAAAAAGTAACTGTTACCTCCTTGTAGTTCCATGTTTTTTAAATGTAGATATCCATTGACCTACTTTCATGGAAATTAAAGCTAGGCATGACATTTACTGTGCATGTTCCAGAAGTCATTCCAAGTACAGTAATGTTCTTTTTTACACAATTTATCAGCTTTTTTTATCAACTTGTGCATTGGAAAGGAAAGAAAAATGTACTGGATGTATTTCATTTACAAGAAGTCATACTTTAAACTGAAATTTCCGGTCACACAATTTTTCCAGTATGTGCTATTAAAAACGATAGATCTTTCATTAAACTCGCAAAACTAATTTGCAGCAGATTACCTTTAAACTGTCCTTGTAAAATATGAATATTTTACATTAATTAAAGTTTGATGGTCAAGTGAAAACACTTCTGAAAATGGAGAATATGCTTGCAATGACAACATGGACACAATGTTTTGAAAAGTCATTAATAAATAATTTGGCTACAATATGGAAAGTCCACAGAAGGTAAAGTGTTAGAATTAATGCTGTCTTTGGTCTGCTACTGGGAGAGTTCTATTATTGTTTGGTGATTGTTTTGCTGTTGTGCCAAGAAAATGAAATGCATTAAAAAATGCCCTTCGATTTGTTTGTTGGTAGCTGCTTTGAACCCAAACTAAATCAGTTTTTTTCAACTTTATTCACCCATTCATGATAATTCCCTATATTTGTTCTTATGTTTTTAAAGTCATGTACTTCGAATTTGTAATGAATTGATTACTGATAAATTTACCAGTTCTTTTTTTTTTTTCAGGTACTACTTTCCAGTGAATCATCTGGCCAAATGTGGAGTATGTGTGTTTGGGATCCGCATACAGGAAGTACTCTTGTCACATTTAAAGGTGGAATCATTGCCCACAGATGTCTATGTGTACTTGGTAATGAATACTTGTTAGGAGCTTCCACCATAAAACCCTTGATACACATTTGGAGTCTTCACAGAAAGGTATTTGTCACTGGTCCAACTTCTTTAGGTTACATTAAGAACAATTTTGTAAACAGTTGAAACATTGTGAAAATACACATGTACCATGGTATAGATCACTTTCTGCCATCACTCATTGACACTGTTCCATGGTATTCTCTTAACTTTATGTAGACATACCATAATGCATCTTCCAAATATGGCTTTGATTTTTCTTAACTCACTATATACACCATAAGCATGATTATTGCCAATTTGTTTGAGTTATGGGGTTAACCTCCAATGATGGCTTTTTTTTTTTATTGCATGTTTCACTTTTTCCTCTTACTAAGACTAATTATGTCTTACCTAATAGGTGATAAAGATTGCTTTAAAACTGTTTTTGAGTCAAGATCTAGTTCTAAATTGCCTGGGGTTCTGCATGGCACAGTAGCTAAGGTGTGGAATAGATACTTCATTGGTCCGGGGTTTGATCCTCTTCTGAGATGCCGGATTTATCATAAGAGTATCCTACTAAAGATTTTTCCGAGCCCCAAGCCAGTACTGGCAATTGAGTACTGGCAAAATACTTAAGATGTGATATTACTAGAATAATGTTTGAAGCGGTGTAAAATACCAACCAATCGTTTGATGTCAGTCACCTTAACTCTTTATGTCCATTTCACATCTTTCAACCACCAATTTATTCAAGGGGGCTAAATGCATCTCTATGATGCATTTTACCAGGCAAGTGATCACATAATTAGGGATCCATGAAACCTGTTTTGTCTCACAACCAACTGAATCTGGAGGTAGAATGATCCTTGGACATGCAGAAAATTTACAGATAGCAAAAAGTTTTGACCCATGTCAGCCTGCGCGGAGTGCGCAGGCTGACATGGGTCGATGCTTTTTGCAGATGCATTAAATCCCATTTTCACAGATAATGGCTCAAACATAGAATTAAATTTTTTAAACACCATTGTTGCAGGACCAGTGTCAGATGAAGATCGTTGCCCCAGGGAGAGTAAACAGTCTCGCAATAACACATGATGGGTCCTATTTTGTTGCAGCTGTAAATGAAAATATTCATGTTTGGCAGGTATTAGTTTCCTGTTTTGATGTTGCTTGCTAGAAGCAATCTGTTTTAAATATGTATTTAAAAAAAAAAAGGGGGAGACAATGGTGTAGGGGTAGTGCATTGGCCTTTTACATAGCAGGTTTTGGGTTTAAATCCTGTGAGCCCGGCCGGGTAGCTCAGTGGTTAGCCAGAAAGCCAGGAAACGCATGCATAGGTGTACTGACCGCTGTGATATGACCTAAGCTGTTAAAACAGGGTTAAACTCCGATGCAATCAATCAAATCCCATGATGAGCAGGCTCAACCTTTGAAATTTTAGGTAGTTTGAGGTTCATAGGGACCCCCTGAATTTTGAAATAGCTTAAAAAATGCTTTAGTAATTGCACTGAAAATTAGCATAATTAATTATATTACCTATACCAAATCTGGGTGAAATTTTCAGGATTTTTGATAACTTAGTTTGACTTTCTTGCATTCAATGCAATGCTAAAATGTATGAACAACTTTTGAGGCTCTTATCCTGGCATACTTTCAATATGGACATGTCCTAAATTTTATCATTTGGTAAAGGCTTAAAAAGTGGTCCTAAACCTGAATTTGAGATAAATAATAGTATTTGAAAATTCATAAACATCTTTAGTTTCTAGTTCCTGCAGCTGATGATGGAAAAAAAAAATTGAATGTGTTGGTTTCATGCAAATTACATGTAACTCTTTACCAAACAACGCAATTTTAGACTGGTCCAAATAGAGAGTATTTGCAGATGACATATTAAATGTAGCTGAAATGATACTAATTGTCAGTGAAAGTGTAGAAAACCTTGTGGGAAAAGGAGAAAATGCTGGTTACCAGCATTTTCTCCTTTTCCCACAAGGTTTTTAAAAGACTCCTTCTTCAGGGTCTTTAAAACTTGGGATTGTGTGGTAAAGGGTTAATTGATTTCATATAAATCTGCAGCTTTACCAGATGACAGAATTTCAAACTTGTCCAAATTGAAAGCAATTGCAGATAACAAATTAGATATTGCTAAATTGATGGATCTTGTCTCTGAAAGGATAGAAAACATTGCGGGAAAAGGAGAAAATGCTGGTTAACAGCATTTTCTCCTATTCCCACAATGTTTTCAAAAGTATTTTACCTCAGGACCGTTTAAACTGGGGATTTTTGGGTAAAGGGTTAAACCTACAATGTACAAGATAATTATAGACATAGCCAAAAACAGATACAACTGACACAGATGAGAAACATCTTATAGCCAGGAAAACATTGAAAGAAACAGAGAAATTGCTTGTTACAAGCAGTTTCTCCTTTTTCCTCAATGTAGCTGTCTGCAGTAGGGACATGAAAATTCATACCTGTGCTGCAACAGGAATCAAACAATCAAAGTTGATGGGGCATACAAACAGAGGTGTTATTTCAGGTTTGCAGTGGACAGATCGTTGCTACTGTTTGTCGCCATTATCAGAAGATTAATGTGATTCGATTTACAGACAATGACAGCCATTTTATATCTGGAGGGGATGATAATATTGCCATAGTTTGGTCACTTTCAAGGTACATTGCTACTTTAATCCTGTACTAGGCTACATTGTTTTTTATATTATCCTGGCTGAGTCTGGAAGCCCACTGGAATACCCATGGTTTAAAACCCAAATGCCTCATTTGATTCCCCATCTCGGACATCTCGGACACAGTGGTTTCCAGGATTGATGGTAGATTTTGGAACAGGGTTCATTCCTCCCTCACAGCTGAAGATTGATGTAAAACATCATTGAAACCCTTAACCAGTTAAAAAAGTTTTAAAACCCAAATAGTACATTTTCAGAGTTATTTTTTAGGGAAAAATAACTCCTTAGCAGACAGTGTAGATCCAAGATCAGGCTGTACAGAATGTGCAGTCTGATCTTGATCTACACTGGCTGCAAAAGCGCCTTGAGTCGCGCTTAGTAGCTTAAGGGTTATTATGTTCATTTGGGAATATAGCCAGTGGCATGGAAAGAATGTTGGTTGAAGCACTTGAAGAAAAATTTCAGGAACAAATGGATAGGTGGACCACTATAGTATAGCTGAAATAATGTTGAAAATGGTATTAAACACCAAGCATACAAATTTTGCCACCCTAGGAAAGACAGTTTATGAAAATGTGGTTGGAAAAGGACATAATCATGGTGTTTAGCATTTTATTCTTTTTCCACAGTTTTGCACCCTTTCAAAGTCAAAAGGGTGATTAGGTTTATAGGCTTACCTATTATAGGTATAATATAAAGAGAAAGAAGGAAGTCTTATTCATTTCGGTTTTGTGACCAAACAATTTTCTCTCAAATTGATCATCCATATTATAAACAAAGCTGTTTCAGAAACTGTGTCAAGAGATATTGAGCTAAATAAAGAGAAGTATGTTTTTTCACAGAAAGGAAAAATATTAACAGAAATAATTAGATTGGATTTTAGATTTGTTTCTATATAAAATACATGACAACATAAAAGCACCATACATGAGATAAAATGGACATGATAACGAAATTATGTCCAACTATATTTAACCCCTTACCACACAATGCAGACTTTTAATGACCCTGAGATTGATTGATTGATTGATTGATTGTATGGGGTTTAACGCCGTTTTCAACATTATTTCAGTTATATCGCGGCGACCAGTGCACCTATCCATGCTTTCCTGGAGTCTCTCATACCAGTACTCCGCACAATTTTCTTTCCAAGCCACTGGCTGCTTTCCCACATAATCATCGTCGAAACAATGGTCAGCGGTGGGAGAGGAATGAATCCTGTCGCAGTGACTATCATCAATCCTCGGAAAGAGATTGGCCGAGCCAGGGGTCGTAGCCAGGGATCGAACCCTGGACCCCGTGTTCTCAAGTCCTGTACGCTACCGACTGAGCTACCGGGGCTCGGCAATGACCCTGAGAAGGAAGCTTTTAGAAAACATGGTGGGAAAAGGAAAAAAATGCTGGTAACCAGCATTTTCTCTTTTTCCCACCATGATTTCTACCCTATCAACGAAAAATTGCACCATTTGAGACAATGAAATTGTCGTCTGCAAATGCTTTCAGTTTGGACAAGGCTAAAATTTTGTCATCTGGTGAAGGGTTAAATACACAAAAGATGACACAAAAAAAAAAGGTTATATATCTTTATTTCCATTTTGGTCCTTGGAATAAAAAACAGTGTGACATTACTACTGCTTAGTTTGAAATACCGGAGTAGAGAAGCCATAACAGAAAAGATATTAAGTAAAGTATGATTGAATACCTTTATGTCAGTTTCTTTCCTTTAAATTTGATGGTTGTTTCAGTGTTTTATCAAGCCAACATTCTAAAGTGAACAAGCCAGAGCCTGTATATATATGGTCCAGTCATTCCTTACCCATCATGGATATACATGTAGGGGCAGGGGGCAACAGGTGCCGAGTAGTGACTGCTTCATTGGATCAGTCTTGTAAGGTATTGGAAAACTTTGAACTATTGGGAAATGTTCAGTTCTGTAGTAGCTAAGGCACTACAACTTTACCCTTTACCAAACAATCCCATGCCTTCATAACCTACTGGAAAAAGGCATTTGAAAACATAGTTGGAAAAGGAGAAAATGCTGGTAACCAGCATTTTCTCATTTTCTGTCCTTTCAATGACAATTTTCATAATTTTAGCCACATTTGTCATCTTCAAAAGCTTTTGATTTGGACAAGTCCTTGTTGTGTGGTACAGGGTAAAGCCAGTAATGTGCAGACTATTTTGAAATGTACAGTGCTACTTAACCCATTACCACACAATCCCTACTTTTGACGACCCTGAGAAAGAAGCCTTTGGAAAACATTGTGGGAAAAGGAGAAAATGCTGGTAACCAGCATTTTCTCCTTTTTCCACAATGTTTTCTACCCTTCGCAAAACAAATTTCAAATTTTCAGTCACTTTTATTTTGTCGTCTGCAAATGCTTTCGAATTGGACAAACCTAAAATTTTGTCATTTGGTAATGAGTTAAAGTGCAAACGGCTCAGTAAAAAAAAACATTTGAAGGATAGGAAAATGAATGTACTGTCTATTATGCTCCTTTTTCCTAAATTTTTCCAAAGCAGTCTACAAACATTGATATAAAATGTTGTATTTATACAGTTATGGGTTTAGCACTTGCAGAAAAATAACTTAATGTCAACATAATATTTTACTTTCATTTACTCTAGGTCTATCTTTGCAGCCATTATAAAATGCTCATGCTTCTCTGAACCCAGGCTTTCAGATTTTTTCAAAGATAAGCAAATGCAGATATTGATATTTTGGGAAAGAAATTGTGAATAAAGCAAAACCTGAGGAAAAAAACCTTCATCCCTAGAACAGGAAGTAAGATGAGGCTGGTTTTGCAGAGATAAAAAAGCAATTATGGGTCTAGAAAACTCTTCAAATGATGACAGTATGAGGACCTTAGACTAAGGTTTAGTTAGGCTAAACTCTGGCTGACTGTGATAGATTTATAAAAAGTTGAAAAAAAAAATTGTCAAAGTCCTTTGAAATATGGTCTTGGAATTAACAAAGGCTTCTTTATATGTGTCACATTTTTGCATCATGTCATACAGAAACAAAATGGATTTTATGGTTCCATAATTATTTGATAACTCACTAGGTATAAGGCACGCCGAAGACGCATTAAATCCGTTTTTCATAGCACATTGCTCATTTACTGAGTTAGGTAATAAAGGACTATCATAGCCATATTGTTGTCTATATAATCGTCATTTGCATCCTTTTTATTGTTTCAGTTATGGGATCTTGTATCAGGAGATCTGTTACAAACTGTTGTTTTTCCTTCCTCAATCCTGTCAGTTACCATGGATACGTCAGAATACCGTTTGTTTGCTGGTGGAGAAACGGGGGATATCTATTGTGCCTCCATGTATTCACAGGTAACTCGGATACCACCAAATTTCAATTCATATGGTCTCAGGAAATATTGAAACTTGTGTTAACCACTGTAAATGGAATTGGGATATACAATGCCATCTCAATTATTCAAATGTGCAACAAAGTATGCATTTGGATATGGAAGATGGAAAAAGTATGCATTTGGATTTGGAAGATAAATTACTTTTTGCAGTAGTAATTACTAGACATATGAGTTAGACTGACCAAGTGTTATTTCTATGAGAAATTAAGTTTTACTATATATGCTAGTAGGTACATGCATGTTAATATTATATGACCCATGCTCTGGCAGAAGGGGGCTTATTGCATCTACGTATTCCATTATACCAAGCAAGTCATCATATCATCATTGATCCATAAAATCCACTTTAACTAACAACCGACTGGATCTGGAGATAGACTGGTCCTTTGACTTGTAGAAAATTGACAAGTAGCAAAAAGTTTTTGCCCAGGTCAGCCTGCACGGACTGCGTAGGCTGACCTTGGTCAATACTTTTGTAGATGCATTAAGCTCTCCTTTGCCAGAGCACTGCTTATATACTTTTTCTTCTTCTTTTGTAGCCTCTAAGAGACAGTCAGATAACATCAACAGATAGAGAGATTACTGTTTTTAAAAGACACAGGTAAATGGCAAAGGCATACTTATTTTTTTAACAATTGTAAGTTTGTTTTTTTTTCAAATTGTGTACCTTACTTCTGATTTACAGTCCTGTTGAGATGTACTTTCTTCCATCAAAAGTTGTAGACAACTTAACACGCAACCAAACATTCCTATGTTTTAATGACCCTCAGGAAAAAGCCTTTAAAATATTGTGGGAAAAAGAGAAATGCTAATGACCAGCATTTTGTCTTTTTCTCACAATTTTTTGCCTACCCTTTGAAAGACAAATCCCATCACTTGAACCACATTTTATAATTTGTGATCTGCCAATGCTTTCAGTTAGAACAAGTCTAAAGCTTTGTCTGGTAAAAAATTTAACAAAGAACAGATGGTTTTATTTTAATGAATGTTGAGCTTTCATGGTGTATAAGTCTTTAATGGTGTTTCTCTGTTTGCATATACTCTTTTGTGAGTTTCTTTTTATATATCTCTGTGTGCAGTTTAGAGTTTTATGTTCTCAGATCTTCAACCATTTACTCAGTAGTACTGTTTTAAGAACATTGAGGAAGATTTCAAAAAAAAAAAAAAAAAAAAAAAAAAGGAGAAAATTGGTGTAACCCTTTCAAAGACAAATCTGATAATTTGAGCCATAGTTAATTTGATATCTGCTACTGCTTTGAATTTGTTTAATCATCTGGAAAAGACTTAAAAGTTTTAGAAATAGTACTGTACACAGTAATGTCTGTAGTGATTATCTGTAAAGTACTATAGTTATATGAAGCTAACTCTTCTAGATTACAACAACCATGGAAATTTGTGTTTCAGTCAAAAAGTCACATGTTTGTCAGTATCAGTTGATGGCACAAAACTTGTATCGGGATCACATGACTGTACGGTCAAAATTTGGGAAGTGAACAGTGGTCAGTGTGTCCTGACTCTGAATCATAAAGGTTAGTACTTGATTGGATAATATTCCTGTTAACCCTTAGGCTGCTAAGCGTGACTCACTGACCTTTTGCGGACAGTGTAGATCAAGATCAGACTGCACAGAATGTGCAGTCTGATCTTGGATCTGCACTGTCCGATAGGAGATATTATTCCCCAAAACAACTTTGAAACAGCAATATTTGGGTTTTTATTATCGAATTAAAAATTTCAATTTAGTTGTTTAGCAGGATAAGGATAAAGAATAAAAGATGTAAGGATGATGAAAAAGATCTTTATGAAGAAATATGACGATTTTTGTGATCAATATTTCTTCATGAAGATAAAGATTCAACTGTAAAAGATATGGAGAAAAGTTTGTACAAGCAGTTACTCTTCTTCCCGCAGTGTTTTTGAAAAAGCTGTCAACTGAAGACCTGAATGTAGAGTTAGTTGTATCGTAGTGGATAAAGTAAGAAAAGACAAGTTTTGAGGTAAATGTATCATCAACCCTTTACCAAACAAATCGCATGTTTTAATAACCCTGTGGAAAAAGGCTCTTAAAAAGATTGTTAGAAAATAAGAAAATGCCAGCAACCGGCATTTTCTTTTTTTTTAACATTTACTATCCTTCCATCAACAAGTTTCATCGTGTTTGCTACAATAAATTCTTTGTCTGCCAAAGCTTTCAACGTGGACCAGTCTAAAAATTGTCTGTAGAGAGTTAAATGTACTGTTTGTGTTATAGGCCAAGTGAACAATGTATTAATGATGATGACGCCAACAGCATTACAGAATACAGACTGGACATCTCAAATACCTCTTCCACAGTTTAAAAGTTTGAGGGAAGGGGACCCAGACAGTGTCATTATGAGTACAAAAATACAGTACTTTAAGGTAGAGTTCAGATTGGTATCTTTTAGCTCTACTGGCTGAAGGTCAGCAGAGCTTATGTCATGGCGTGGTTTCTGTTGTCTGTCCGTCAGTCTATCCTTTAGTCTTTTTCTTGTTTATGCGATTAAGTTCACATTTGTCATTGGACTTTCATGAAAGTTGCACAATTTTTTTATATCATCAATAACTTGAATCAAATGGACTTTGAAAAAAATCCTACAATTAGTAAGGGAAAAGTAGCCATTTAAAGTTGAAAATTTACATTTTCTGTTTACCTAATGAAGTCCACGTTTGTGGTCAGATTTTTATGAAACTTCTGTTTCTTTATATCATAAATAGCTTTAACGCTATCAATTTTGAAAAAAAATTGACAATTAGTAATTTGAAAAAAATCTTATAATAAGTAAGAGAAAAGTAGCCATTTAAAGTTGAAGATTTGCTTTTCTCATTTACACAATTGAAGTCTGCATTTTGTGGTCAGATTTTTTTGAAACTTGCACAGATTATTTATATCATTACTAGCTTGAACCCTACGGATTTTGAAACAATTCCAAAAGTTAGTTAGGGAAAAGTAGCCATCTAAAAATGAACATTTGCATTTCTTGTTTGGACAATTAAGTCAGCAATTTTGATCCAATTCCTTTGAAACTTGCAGAGATACATTGTATCATCAAGGGATTGAACTGTATTGAAAATGAACAAAGCCCAGGTATCAGTTGAGGAAAAACAGTAATTTGAGGACCAAGTCTTGTTTACTCAACAAATTCTACATCATTGGTTCTATTTCTTTTAAACTTGCAGGGATTGTTTAACTCAGTGAGTACTAAAAGCTTATGAAATTTGACAGGATTCCAAACTTGTGGTTTTGAGAAATTGTACTTTGATTATTTCACAATTTGTTTAAATCACCATGCGTACTTATTACGCTGTCTTAGTAGCTTCAAGACCAGTTACAACCCCCCCCCCCCCTTTCCCATTTTTATGTGTATGTTTGTCTTTTTCCTTTTTGCATCGTGAATCAATGATGTATGCCAGAAAATAAGCAAAATCACAGCCAGTAGAGCAATTCAGGCCCTCAAGGGGCTCTAGTTTCTAACACCTTAGCTTTACCTGTGCAATAAGTTATTATGAATACATAGAAGCACTACTGAAAAGGGAGAGTTCATTGTAAAAATAGATTGATATTTTTCCACTTTTGTTGCTCCCTTAACTCTTTACCAAAAGACAAAATTTTTGAAGAGACCAAATTGAAAGCATTTGCAGATGACAAAATAAATGTGACTCAAAAACTGAAATTTATTTTGTGAAAGGTAAAAAACATTATGGGAGAAGGATAAAATGCTGGTGACCAGCATTTACTCCTTTTCCTACAGTGTTTTCAAAAGACTTCTTTCTCAGGGTTGTTAAACATCAGGATTGTGTGGTAAAGGGTTAAGCAATGAGTGATTATGCTTAGTAAAATATACCTCTTAAAATTAAGAATTCATCTTTTATTTGTTAAAGATTGATATTTTCCTATTATTTAAATTATGCACAAAGTGATTTTAAGTACAAAATAACACCACTCAGAGGTTTGTTGTTAAAGTTACATTTGGATACAAAAAACACACTTCTCAGAGGTAACATTCATTGTTAAAGATGGATATTTTTCTCTTACAGCTGCTTATCTAAGCACTAAATTTTTATTAATACAAAATCTGAAGTCACTGTCACTGTGATTGCATCTGTACTCTATCGAAATTGCAATATCAAAGCCATTTTTGTCCATGTTAGTTGACCCATTTCCAAACAATCAAGGGTTTTATCCTCTGAGAATACAGCTTTAGGAAACTATGTGGGCAAAGGTGAAAATACTAAACCAGTATTTTCTCCTTTTTCGACCATGTTTACAACCTTTTCAGAGACAAATCCTGTAACTGAAGTCATATCTAACTCTTTACCAAACGACAAAATTTTAGACACTTCCATATTGAAAGCATTTGTAGACAACAAAATTAATGTGACTCAAACATAAAAGTTTGTTTTGGGAAGGGTAGAAAACATAGTGGGAAAAGGAGAAAATGCTGGTCACCAGCATTTTCTCCCTTTTTCCACAATGTTTTCAAAGGGCTTCTTCATCAGGGTCGTAAAAACCAGGGATTGTTTGGTAAAGGGTTATGTGCATATGCTTTCGCTTCAGGCAAGTCTACAGTTTTGTTATCTAGAGAAACCTTAACTCTTTTATAATATGACCAAATAAAGGGGTTTTCTCTTAATGAGTGGAAACATTGTGGTAAAAGGGGAAATGATTGGTATAAGCATTGTTTCCTTTTCCAACAATGTTTTCAAAACCTTTTTCACAGAATCATGAAAGCATAGGATCTACGGTAAAGCTCTAACAAATCTCTTTCTTTTATCTTTCATTCAGCGTGACAAGGTTGTAGAAGATGAAGAACAGATCAGTTATGATGACAACAAGGAAGATCGTGTAGATAGTATTATAAAAGAAAAACTAAGAAAGTCTTACCTGAATAAAATAAATGACATCTTAACTTGAAATTTATAAACATCGTCTCACATATTTTTTATTTCTTCCCGACAGCAATATTAACAGCCAGATTACTGCCTTACTGTCTGCAGACAACACTTTTTTATATCACATTTGACCTGTTTTAAAATATTGCTTCAAAAGGGTAAGATTTTCATTATGACCAAGTTTTTCTCATGCCACAATTTCACATGTATTCTATTCATGGTCAAACATTAATTAATGTTCATAGTTACTATTCTATGAGGAGGTTTGCAATTTTGTTTCAGAAGATAATGACTTTAATGCTTCACCACACAATCCTGAGTTTTAAAGACCCTATGGAAGAAAAGTTTTGAAAACATTGTGGAAAAAGCAGAATATGCTGGTAACCAGCATTTTCTCCTTTTCCCATAATGTATTCTGTCCCTCCGAACAGAAAATTCAGTTTCTGAGTCATGTTTGTCGTCTGCAAATTCTTTAAATTTGGACTAGTCTAAGATTTTAACAGTGGTAAAGATTTAAACTGTATCCTTGTTGATATCTTTTGTCCTTGTCACTTTTTAATTAACTTTAAGATTTTTTAGATTGTATTTTCCAGGACTGACTAGTACAATGCGCCATGTTTGTCACTTGTGTGTTTTGAGAATGATTGCCAAAAGGTTTAACTCTTCACCAAACGACAAAATCTTAGACTGGTCCAAATTGAAAGCATTTCCAGATGACAATATAAATGTGACTCAATGATTAAAACTTGACTTTGGACGAGTAGAAAACATTGTGGGAAAAGGAGAAAATGCTGGTTACCAGCATTTTCTCCTTTTCCCACAGTGTTTTCAGAAGGCTTCTTCCTCGGGGTCGTTAAAACCAGGGATTGTTTGGTAAAGGGTTAAAACTAAAATATAGGAAAATGATTTTAAAATAGACATTGAGATAAACACATCACCTTTTTTAGGGCGGCTCAGTGGACAAGGTGGTAGCTGTATACAGTGTTTGGAGATAGCCATCTTGAACCCACATCATCTACTATCTTTCTTTCTGCTTACAATTTCAAAATTAATATTCTTTTTTGAAACAAATCAATTATTCATCATACTCAAATTTCAAGTGCAGCCTGTAAAGGTTGGACGGAGACCATGGCCCGTATTCACCAACCATTCTTAAGAACGATCTTGGTCTCAGTCTCCAAAATTTTCTAAATTTGAAAATAACAACTTCTGATTGGCTAAATCTTGGAGAATAAGACCAAGAATATTCTTAAGAATGGTTGGTGAATATGGGCCCTGGAATAACTGTACTGTGACCACAGATTTTTATCAAGAAATGAGTCATAACCACAGATACCCCTGCATCAGTTCAGTGAAGGTACAGCTTTCAAAGTCAAACTGGATCAATAGCCATAAGTTGACAAAAACACTAGTACTCCATATGCAGATAAAATCATCTCTATAAGGAGTGTATATCTCATGTAAGGAGTGTTGAAACAAGTTTAACCCAATACTGTGACATTGACCCTTAGAGTAACAATAGCTGCCAAAAGCACACAAAGCAGGTTTTGAAATGCATGTAAGTTTAAATCATACCATTCAAAAGTATGGCAACTATTTTGCAGATGACAATCTGTTATTGTACAATTAGTCCAAGTGTCACTGGCAGAGAAATTTATTTCAAAACTAGGTTAAAAGTTGACAGGTAACTCAGTCTTTTGTTTGCTCTTTGCCTGATTCTAAATTCAATTTTCTGCCAGAGACTAACACTTGGACCGACCATACAATAACAGATTGTCATCTCCACAGTATTTTCTATACTTTTAGGTGGTTTAAGTGCATTTTAACACCTGCTTTGGTTTTTTTGTCCACTACTTGGCCTTTAAGCTGGCCACAGTTGTCTCACCTGACATATTGTCTATCAACGGTGACCAATTGCATCCTATCATTTAATGGCAAATCAGCTATGCATGTCCACCATCTTAAAACAGCAAATATTGATCAATTCCAAACAAGCATTGTGACGACCTTTTAGGTGATGACAAGTTTGTTGCGCAGAACTCGATGTCTAATCATGCTGATCATCTGTACCATATTGATTTGAAATCCCATCATACATGTCATGCCTAACCCTTTACCATACAATTCCATGATTTTACAACCTGAAGAAGAAAGCTTTTGAAAAAAAACTTTGGGAAAAGGAGAAAATGCTGGAAGCCTGCATTTTCTCCATTTCCTTAAATGTTTTCTATCATATACAAATACCATCATTCATGTCACTTTTACTATTTTGTCTTAATTTGGACAAGTCAAAATTTTTGTTGTTTGGTAAAGGTTTAATGCAAATACATCCATCATCACTGTAAAAGTAGTAAGTATCTACAATGTCAACTGAACACTATGACCTTCCAGCAGGCTACATTGTTGTAGCATGTCACACCAATCCATGGTGTTTCATTTGTGTAAAACTACTGGGTAATTTATAATCAGACAATAGATTTCAAAGTTATAGGACTGGCAGAACTTGAACACTATTTTTTCCCTCACACTCACAATGCAGAAACAAGCAATTTCAATCAATAATTTATTATGATAAATGTTGCATATACACTCATTATAAATTTCCTCTCATAAACAGTTTATCTCAATCCCCAGATTGCTCTTCTTTATTTGTTAAAAGTGACAATAAAGCCCAAAAGTAAACAAAGCGGCGTTTAAATGCATTTGAATTCATATCATACCATTTAAAAGTATGGAAATTGTTGTGAAGATGACAGTCTGTCATTGTACGGTCGGTCCAAGTGTTAGTTGCTGACAGAGAAATTAATTTCAAAACTAGGTTAAAACCTGCCAGGTAGCTGTGTATTTTATTTACTTTTTGCCTGATTTTAAAATTCATTTTTCTGCCAGGGACTAACATATGACCCAACCACACGATAACAATCTGTCATCTCCACAATATTTTTCATACTTTTAAATGGTATGATTTAAATTTAAATGTATTAAGACACCTGCTTTGATATTTTGGCCTTTACTGGGCCTTTAAACAGTACAGATCAAGATCAGGGTCCATACTGACCAACCATTCTTGAGAACATTCTTTGTCTAATCCTTCAAAATTTTTAAAATTTGAAAGTAACACAATTTCTGATTGGCTAAACCATTTGATTTAGCCAGTAAGAAGTTGTGTTACTTTTAAATAAAGAAATTTTCAGCGAATAAGACTGACAATGTTCTTAAGAATGGTTGGTAAATACTGACCAAGTTTGCAAAAACCATATAGTCTAATCTTGAATCTGCACTCTTAAATCAAGTAAAAATGATGGCTTCAAAAGATTTGTGAGTGGTGTTTTATGTGGTTTTCAAGATTATTTCTGTCATATGGCAACCAATTGACCTATCTCTGCTTTGCGGTATCTTTTTTTACTTCGTACAAAACTCTTTTCAAGCAACTGGCTGCTTTACCAAATAAGCATCATCAAAAAATGTACAGCAGTGTCAGAGGAACAAATCCTGTTGCAGAGACTGTCATCAGTCTTTTAACCTCTTCCCAAACAAACCCATATTTTTACGTGTCTACAGTACAAGTCTTTTGAAAACACTGTGGGAAAAGGAGAACTTGCTTGTAACGAGCAATTTCTTTTCTCACAATGTGTTCTCTATTGGAGAACTTTCTGCCAGTTTTATTGAATTTTACATTGTCATCTGCAAACTCTTTGAGTTTGGAAGAGTTCAAAATGTTGTTTCGGAAAGGGTTAAAAGAGGATGCAAAGCATGGACGTGAACTCTTGAATGCCAGATTACAACCTATGTACGTTAACCCTTTACCACAGAATCAAAGACAGAAATCATCATTTGAGCTAAATTCAGTTTATCATCTGAAAATGCTTTCAATTTGGACCAGTCTAGAATTTTGTTGTTTGTTAAAGAGTTAATGACTAATCTCAGGCTTTGAAACAATAGGACAATAAAAATAGTTGAAGAAACTGAAATAATGCAGATTTTAGTCAGCAATTTCTTAACTTACTACTATCAACACTTCTTATAGATGCACCAGTAACTAGTGTCTGTGAGAGTCACACAAAGGGCAGGAAACTACCCCTTTTGAATGATGCAGAAAACATTATGGGACAAAGAAAATTTGCTCCTTTCCCTCTATGCTTCTAAAGCTATCCACTGCAGGGTCATGAAAAGAGATAGTTCTTTGGCAAATTGTTGAACAGAAGTTCCCTGTTGCCATCCTTACTTCAAAATAATCATGTGTTTACTTTAAATTCCTTCTACACTCTCATACTTGTTTTCATTTTTCTGTAATGGCTATATCTCGCTGTACATGTGATTTGATTAAGTAAAGCAATAGTACAGACATATACATTTACAACATGTTACAATAACTCTATATTTTTCATTGAATACCTATAAATTTTCTTCCTTAAACCACATAATCCAGAGTTAAAACAACCCTTCTGGTAACTAGCATTTTATCCTTTTACCACAATGTTTTCTCCCTTTCAAATGAAAAATTGCATCATTTGCACCACATTGAATTTGTCATCTGCAAATCTTTTAATCTGGACAGGTCTATAATTTTGTCGTCTGGTAAACAGTTAAAAGACATGCATCACCAGAGGATAAAATCAGACACAATGGGGTCAAAAAATATTATACTGCAAAGAAATTTCTCATGATCTGATCGGATAATATGCCCCGAACATATATATCATGTACACTGGCAAAACCAATGTAAAAGCAGTTTCCCTTTTGGGAGCCCTGTGTACATGATTACACTTTCAACACAACATCCAAAATGACAGTGTCGATCAAGATTAACATCAAGATTATGCGCCAAACTACACATTTTAGCACGTTTTACCAAGGTTTCAGTGACGTCATTTCCCAGTGATGTCAGTTTTCAATGAATTGGGGCACTCAGAAGGGAAATCCTACTTTGTCAGAGTACTCAATTTTTGAAACCAAAAAACGGGTAAAATTCGCTTAACACACGTTGGAATGGTAAAACTTTGCAATATAATAAATTCTGAGGGGCGACATGATTCACCACAGCCGTGAACAAGTTTCCAAGTCCCCTGCCACCTGACCGTACAACTAATAATGTACATGTATCTACACAATACAGTCCTTAAAATGGTATGGCAAAATTACCCATGTGCCGACTGCTTTCAGCATGCGTTCCACTTTAAATAGCAAACTGTTGCATTATAATATTTATCCTACATTCATAAAAAGAATTTACTACCCACTAAAACAGTATTTTTTTTTTTATTTCTTGCTATTTTCCAGTAACATGATGGCAGTTTTTTGTTTTTGATATTTATAGGTATCCAATAAAAGCAATATAAGTTGTAGTAACTTTCTGTATGCTTATTTTTCTTTCTTGCTGTGTAAAAAAATTTTGACAGCTTGCTCAACCTTCATTCTTACCACATATCCAACTTTCCCATTCAGCTTCAAGCAAATACAAGCATGAGGAAAATTACTAGAGTAAAATATTCCGTTCATGAATATCAATTGTTCATGAGACAAACAGATTTTGAGTTACTGATGCACACTGGAAGAATGGAATTGCCATTATAACATTATTTTGACACACCCCCAACAAGTGGCTCAAGAAAACAAGGAAAATAGAGATATTGTTGAGAACCAACAGTATAGCAGAGTGGAGTGTCAGTACCAGAGCTCCAGATAAGAGGGAGTGATGGTATTTTAAAGTCATTATTTGTTTTCGAAACCCTATGTTGTGGGTACTCATTAGAATCGTCTCATTGAGACGATTCTAATGAGTACCAACAACATAGGGTTTAGTGGAAAATAATTAATATTTTCAATTTTGAAATCAAAATCACTCCCTCTATCTGGAGCTCTGGTTAATACTCGGATAAATTGACTTCAGACAAGACATATCTTTAAAGAAGATGGCGTAAACTTGCCAGCAAATAAGCAAGGACCCTTAGAAAAAACATGTCTACATTTTTGACCACAGGTGCCCTTAAAATAAACATGTCTACGTTTTTTACCAATCACAAATTCCTATTCTTTCATTTGTTATCAGTACCAAAAAGTAGGTCAAAAGCCAGCACGTTCAGCTACGCCGAAAAAATTGTTTCAAATGTTAGCTAAGAGTCAGAAATAAGAACATCATATTTAATGAATACCTGTCAGGCTGTTTTGAGACATAAAATCATTGACTATTTGAAGAGACACTGGGCAAATACATGTCATTTTAAATGATATAAAAACATTGTATGAAAAGAAGCAATTATTCCTTTCTCGCAATGTTTTCAAAAGCTGTCAAATGCAGGGTTGTTAAACGTTGTATTTCTGCTCCTAAGACCTACAGCCTCATTGAATGCACAGCCAAAAGATACAATAACATGGCCTAACTAAAGTACTGCAGAGAGCAGACTGAGGTGTCCAACAGTCTAAAATTAACTAAACTCTTTACCAACATCAAAATTGTAGTCGACTCCAAATTGACAGGATTTGCAGCTTATTGATTGTATGGTGTTTAACGCTGTTTTCAACATTATTTCAGTTATATCGCGGCAGCCAGTACATCTATCCATGCTTTCCTGGGGTTTCTTTTACCAGTACTCTGCAAAATATTCTTTCCAAGCCACTGGCTGCTTTCCTACATAACCATTGTCGAAACAATGATCAGCAATGAGAAAGGAATGATTCCTGTCACAATGACTATAATCAATCCTCGGAAAGAAATTGGCCGAGCCGTGGATCGTTGCCAAAAACCCTTTGTTCTCAAGTCCTGCACGCTACCGACTGAGCTTTGGGGGCTCGGCAAAATTGCAGCTGAATAAGTAGATGTGACTAAAGAATTTAAATTTGTTGTAGGAAAACAACAACAAATTAAAATTTTTGAGTCACATTTACACGTACCAGCATTATCTGCTTTTCCCACAATGTTTTCAAAAGCTTTCTCTCTCAGGGTCATACAAAGGTGGGATCAAGTGGTAAAGGATTAAATTTCTGATTATGTAAACATCACTATTCATACAAACACACAGCCAGTTGAACACGGTAAGAACAATGCACATAACTGGAGGTAACTTTGGAAGTATGAGCAAGCTAATCGGTTTATTGTTCCGATCCTGTTGTATAAACAAATAGATAAATATTAGATGTCTATTGCATTTAATGCTTTGTTTCAATTTAAAGTTCAATATTATGATGTTTTCAATTCTGGCTTTTCTCACTATTCAGTCTTCCCACAAGTTCATATCGGTGTCAATGTCCATACAGTTGTAGGATGCATAGCGAAGTTTTTCCTCAGCTACTTTTGCACTGTAAATATAAACATTGTAAAATTAGTATAACTCTTAGCTCTGTACCAAACGACAAATTCTGGACTTGACCAAACTGAAAGCATTTGCAGACGACAAATTAAATGATGTTCACACTAAGACTTTTATCTCTGAGAAGGTAGAAAACATTGTGGGAAGAGGAGAAAATGCTGGTTACCAGCATTTTCTCCTTTTCCCATAATGTTTTCAAAGGACTTCTCTTTTAGGGTCGTTAAAACTCTGGTTTGTGTGTAAAAACAGAGCAAAACTTTAGACTTCTCCAAATTGAAAACATTTGCAGACAAAAAATAAATTTGACTTGAATAATACAACTTGTGTTAAAAAGGGGTAGAAAACATTGTGGAAAAAGGAGAAAATGCTGGTTACCAGCATTTTCTCCTTTTCCCACAATGTTTCAAAAGCCTCCTTTCTGAAAGTCAATAAACTCGTGATTGTTTAGTACAGGCTTAAACAATGATTTTCACCTACTGACAAACAAGTTCACAACTTGTACTGATCACTCTCAATGGCTGTCTTAGAAACTCAACTATGAGTAGAATTATTAGCAATTTATTTCTTCTATGACAATGTTTTCTAAATATAGTCTGTGGGTGGTAATGTCTCAAGTAACCCACGAGATTACCATTATGATGACCAAAACAAAGCTACATATTACCAGTTATTGCCACGAATAAAGTGTTCTCTGAAGATGGAACGAAAGAATTGAAAAGCTGTTCTTTCCAATTATACATATCATGTACAAGTATCAATGATATCAGGCCTTGAAAATACCACTTGTCCGCTCGTCATGATGAGTGAGCTCGGCTTTAGGATGAGCAGAAATTTGCAAATGATCGTCCTGCCGGACATGTAAGAAAAGTGAGCAACTTTGCAAATGACATTGATATAAAAGCATTGGGACTGAAGACAAGTCTTAGTCTATTGTGACAGAAAAAGCAATGTTTTTTTTCCGTAACCAACTTACAAACACGATTCGAATTCTTCATTATTAATTTGATCAGCTGGGCATCGATAAACGCTTAATTCAAGGCAGTCAAACACCCAGAAGATATTGATCCATGTAGTATAAATCGCCGTCCTAGATCGTCTTGTTTATTCAGAGCCATATGCATGTTGAAAAATTACGATTGAAATCAACCCGAGTCAAATTGAATGATGCGAACTGAATTAGGTAAATTCTACTGACAAAATGATTAGAAAAGCGTCATTTTAAAACAGTCATCGCCGGCATTTTAGTCATGTCCATTTGTTGCTATACAGAAACTGATGACTTGGGTTCAGGCATCTGCTAAAGTTTGTTAAAAAATGACGGAAATCAGAAGCTTCTTTGGAAAGAAAGACAATGAGAAGCTTAACCCTTTACCAAACAATCCCTGGTTTTAACGACCCTAAGGAAGAAGCCTTCTGAAAACACTGTGGGAAAAGGAGAAAATGCTGGTAACCAGCATTTTCTCCTTTTCCCACAATGTTTTCTACTCTTCCAAAGTCAAGTTTCAATTTTTGAGTCATATTTATTTTGTCGTCTGCAAAGGCTTTCAATTTGGACCAGTCTAAAATTTTGTTGTTTGGTAAAGAGTTAAGTCTTGTATTTTAGGAAATTTAAAGCTATATGTTTGAATTTTTGAATTTTATATCTTTCTTGCAGGACAAGTAAATAAGCAATGATGGACGAGTGATTTTTTATTCCACTTGTCCTGCAGGACAAATGGATCTTGAAAAAATTTTCAAGCCCTGATCATAATGCAATGATAAAATCTTGTTTTAAATTGAATGAGCCATGCTCTGCCAAAAGGTGGTTTCATGCATCTGCAAAAATCAACCCAAGTAAGTCTGTGCAGGCTGACCCGAGTCGAAACTTTTTGCTATTGGTCATTTTTCTGCATGTCCATGGACCATTCTGTTGTCACGGAGAGAGGTAAGATATATAAACTAGCTTTTACAGTTTGGTGCATTTCTCTCCTAGGAAGTTAAGTAATGTGTGTTAGGTTAGTGCCTGGATGGGTGACCAGGCCGTTGCACATCACATTTGGTGGCAGTAGTGGGATTATGACAACTGCTGGACTGGAGTTGCCTTACCCATACATATTCCCCTGGTTTATTTGTGTATACATGTTTGTATATAAGTCTCGGGGTCGAGACTTCTCGAAGGGGAGAGTAATGTCACGAAGAGAGGTTAGATATATAAGCACTTCAAACCTGCCTTGCTGTTGAGCTAGCTTTTACAGCGATGCGGTATGGTGTAGTTCTCTCCATGCAAGTTAAGCAACATGGTTATAGTCAGTGCCTGGATGGGTGACCAGGCCGTTGCACGTTACACTATCTCATGATTAAGTTGGTTATTAGACAAAATGGATCCATAATAATGTGATGACTTGCTTGGTACAATGCATCACAGAGATGCATTAAATCCCCTTTTGCCAGAGTGCCCCTCAAATGAAACAGCATCAACTATCATAAAGTTTCCATTTATTATGGAAGAAATAATAATTATGTCTATTTATACTACCTTGTATAGTTAGGTAAGTACAGCATATTGGCACATGTCGATGACTCTGGTAAACAATCAACTGCATCTCTGTAATACAACAGGAATGAGCTTATTTCAGTTCTATCCATTACTGAAATTTTTCTGAGAATATTGTGTTAAAAAGATAATAATGTTGCTTTTTCTTAATCAGTGGCTCCTTTACCCACATCTTTTCTAGACTATCAGAACAGTTGCATCCTTTCCATTAAATTCCCATCCTCTTTGCATTATCTAAATCGAGTTGGGTTAGCCGAGATACATTTACACTTCTATTCCCAAATAATCATAAAATTCAACTTCTTGTAAACTATGTAAGTGGCATTTTCTTCTTTTCCCACAATGTTTTCTATCCTTTCAAAGATAAAGCCAAATATTTGGGCCACATTTGATTTCTTGTCTGCAAATGCTTTCAACACTGACAAGTCTAAAATTTGGTCAGCTAATAAAGAAATGAGTGTCATAGGCCTGGCTGTTTTGATTAACATGGAAAAAATACCATCAGTCTACAGACTGACCTTTCTCACACAAAAATTTTATACTCTTTCAATAGCTTTCTCCCACAGAGTCCTTAAAACTCAGGATTGCTTGGTAAAGGGTTAAAGTCTAAATAATAATGTCTGCATAATTATTTCCTTACCTCCAGAACAAAAGCAGCAAGTAACTGAACATCCTCAAAGAATATGGATAAACAGTATAAATTACAGTTAATACATGAATCCATGCCGATACATTGTAACAAAAGGAGCAATTGCTCTGCTTTGGTCTTATTTTGCAAAAGTCTGCTGCAAAACAAAGAGGGAATCTGCAGGAGGTAATGAGATTAAGCTATATCAATTATTTTGTTTAACCCTTTACCCATTAAAGAGGCATTAAAAGACCATTAGAGAGAAAGCTTTCAAAAATATACCGGGAAATGGAGAAAATGCTGGTTTCTGAGAGAACTTACACTCATTTCAAACAATTTCTATTTTATCTTTTTACCACAGTTTTCAACCTCATTCGAGAACTTAGGCTCATTTGTACCAACTTGCAATTCGTCAACTGCAGATGTTTTGAAATTAGGAGAGCTTAAATTTATAGTTTTGGACAGGGCTAACCTATATCAAACCAGTCATATGTTCCTAGCATTGGTAAGCCATATGTAATGCTTCTGTAATGATCCTAGCAGCTATGAAGGGCAACCAGCATTACCTTGTGTAATCACTGCATAATTATTGTATAATGACAAAAGTCTGAACCAAATCTATAATTACTGAACAAAGGTATGTTAAATGCATCCTGGTTTACCTAATGCTTCAATTTTGTTTACAACTTCACCAGAGTTTATAAAAGTTTAGTCAAGCTTGCTTGAGATCTTGCTAAACTTTTGGTTTTCAAATTACCTCAGACAGCAGGAAAAATTAAAATTACGATATAAAGTAGATAACACATAGTTAGAAAAAAATCTAAGGACACTCTAGCCAGTGTAGTAATTTAATGCTCAGCATGAATAAAAAAATTTGTTCAAACACTGGTTTCTATCCTTAATTCATTTTAACCAACCCTTTTTCTCTGATCTTTTATTTTTTCTTAATATTCAAGAATTACCCTCTTCCAGTTGAAATATAGATAGTTGCAGGTAATCTTCTTCTTCCAGTAATAAAACGTAAAAATCTACTTCTGTCCTCGTTTGAAAAGTTTTTCAAGGCATCCCACATATATTTGACTCTAGTATCTTTCTCTTCTACATCATCATAGTGGGCTGTAATTAAAACAAGAAAAATAAATAAAATCTTAATTTCTTTCTTAAGGTGCAATATTCAAATCTTATTTCATGCTTTCCGGTAGGTAATCGAGAAATAACGGTGAAATATTTTTCGATATTTCATGGTTATGACCAGTGAAAAATACTGATTTTATATTTTAACTCTTTAATTGAAGGCGGAAACAGACGTTTCTGCGCACTAGTTACCTAGGTAAAATGTGCGTGCCTCTCAATCAGATGGAAATATGACGTAATTTATCCTGCATTTCTCGCGCTTTACGTAATATTGTAATGCGTTGCTATACGGATGGGGTACGCCACGGGGAATAACCGAAAAGAACTGTACTGGATTTTGATGTAAGTTCCTCCCAAAAAGGGTTAAAAGCATGAAATAAATAGAATATTTATTTCGGTGAAAAATTGAAATTTATTTCATCGAGTGAACATTATCCATAATATTTTCACTCGTGGCTGCGCCACAAGTGAAAATATTACCGATGATGCACCACGAGTGAAAATATTATGGATGATGTTCACTCGATGAAATAAATTTTGATCTTTCACCGAAATAAACAAATATCCTCTATATAATTGGCTCAATAAGAAACAGCATCAACTGAAATACATTTCGAAACAAGCATGTTGGCAAAATGAGAAAATTGAACTGCTGCTGCAACTTTTAAGCTCATTACAAAACAGTCCCATGTTTATCGATCCCAAGGATGACATTTTTAAAAATATTACGAGATAAGAAGAAAATGCTTAAAAAAAACCATCATTTACTTCTTTTCCCACAATGTTTTCCTTCTTTTAAATGACAATCCTATCATGATTTGACCTGCATTTTTTCAATTCCAAATGTTTTCAGTATGGATCAGTCTGAAACTTGGTTGATTGGTAGAGAGAAAATTTAAAGAAAAACTCATCCTTTTTTGTATGAATCTTAATTATCAGTCCTATAAATAACGTCAGGTACTTGTCATACAGAAAGTTTGACTGGTTTTGAAGTATTTTCATAGTTTTCTTTTTTAAATAAAGCTTGCAGCAACATCTAACCAACATGTAGGCAGTAAACCTTAAATTGAACAGTACTGATTTTAAATATCTGTACTACTAATTTTGAAACCAGTGTTTAGCCTTTAACCAAAACACAAACTTTTAACAACCCTCAGAAAAAAAGCTTTTAAAAAACATTGTGGTAAAGGGAGAAAATGCTAGTAACCAGCATTTTCTCCTTTTCCTGCAATGTTTGCAATGTTTTCTAACCTGCCATTAAAAATCCAATTATTTGAGTCATGTTTAATAATTTATTATGTAGTCTGCAAGTGCTTTTATTTTGGATGTTTTTAAAATTTTGTTATCAGGCAAAGAGTTGATGAACTTAAAACTAACATTTAACCCCTTACCACAAATTGTTGAGTTTTAACAACCCTGTAGGAGAAGGTTTTTGAAAACATTGTGAGAAAAGGTGAAAATGCTGGTGGCCAGCATTTTCTCCTTTTCCCAAAATGTTTTCTGCCCTTCACAAAAACAAATTTCAATTTTTGAGTCTCTTTCAACTTGTCTTCTGCAAATGCTCCCAATATGGATAGGTCTTAGATTTTGTCTCTTGGTAAAGAGTGAAACAATTAATCAGTTAGTAAACAGTGAGGACCATGATTACACTGCACGAACTTGCACATTGAACTTGGGTTACCCTCTCCAGGAATGTCCCCAGGCAGTAATTTTAACAGAAGTGATAGATAGCTGCTAAAGATCAATAGCAGACCGCAATAAAGAGAGCATGATTAGAGTAATTTAGAAACAATTACCGCCTGGACCCAGACCAGTAACTATGAAATAAATGATTCAAGGCAATGAGTACTGACTAGATCTTCTTAGAGCCTCCAATGATATGTCTGGGTCGCCACTGACTCTGTTTTCTAGTTCCTGCCAAGTTAATAGATCTAAGACTGCCTGTGGTATAACCTTTAATAAACCTGTTCGTATAGAACTGATCTGGAAGACAAGAACAATGAGTGTTGTAAAAAGATTTCCATTATTTAGTGCTGGCATGCCAAGGGCTATATCATTGTTTTACTAGATTGTGTAGATCAAGAGCAGACTATACAGAACATCCAGCCAGCATTTAGATCTACATAGTCCAATATTTTGTGGGGTATTGCTTTCAAAACTTCCTTTGAAATTCCAGTATTTGTTTCAAGCACCACCCCACCATAAAAAAGAGGAGTTGTACAATAGCAGACATGATCTTATAAAAAGAATGACACTGTAGTATTTTGGTAATGACCCATTATTTTGAAAAAAAAAAAATCTTAGTTTTTGAAATTGGTCACAAATTCCTGATGGGTTATTAAGACAGGCAGACTGAAAATGCCCAAAACCGCTTGAATGAACAGTGTAAAACTTTATGGTAACCAGTATATTCCCCTTAAACCTTTTCCCACAAGGTTTTATACCCTTCCAAAACAAATTCCATACTTTTAGCCACATTCAATTTGCCGTCTGTCATCGCTTTCAATTTGGACCAGGCTAGAATTAAGATATGTAGAGAAGAGTTCACTTGTTATATGTAAATGCTTGCAATATAACATTTTCAATACTTTGTTGACTGGTAAAGATTTAACATTGACAAATCATCTTACCTGTTCATCTGATTCCATCATCCTAATTTTCCTAACTTGATCACAATATAGGTCCCTGTCTTCATATTTCAAAGGTTTAGCATTTCCGTCATCATCCATCCGTAAAAATGTGACTGTTCCATCACATAAATGTACGCTCCAATTACGTCCCAAAGTATTAAATACTGACTGGCTCATAGTTTCTAAACTGTCTATTAATTTAACCTGAAATATTCACATAAGTAGGATTGTTGAGTCAGAACTTGATACAATTTACAAACAAATATGAAATCATACATGCATCTGACATACTTTACTCTTCACTGCCTGAAAAAATTTTGCAGCAAACAATATAAGAAACACCCTTGTAAAATATGGAAAATCATCCTGGGCCTCCTGTGTATGAATTCCATATACAAACATATGTGAAAACTTAAGAGTAAAAATTGAGCTCTATAAGTAATTTCTCATTTAGTGACACTGTTTTATAATACTAGTTTGCTGCAAAACTCAAAAGTCATCTGCCCAGGACAATGTTTTAAAATAAGATAAACATGTACACCTCTTATATTATACTATTATACACAGACAATCAGATGACTAAAACACAATGTTTACCTTTCCTTCATCCTTTATTGTAAAAATCTGACTTTTCATGCCCAAGCGTTATCTCTTAACCAGACAATCAAATTTTAGCCTTGTCCAAATTGAAACCATTTCCAGACAACAAATTAAATGTAACTCAAAACATAAAATTTGTCTTTTTTAGGATAGACAACATTTTGTAAACAAGAGGGCCATGATGGCCCTGGATCGCTCACCTGAGTCAATAGGCGAAATTTCACTCCACATGCAAAATTCAATTTCTGACCAATTGTCAGGTCAATTGAGCTTAAAATGTGGCATCTAGAGCATCCACAAGAAATTTCCGTAAGTTGACCTAGTGACCTACTTTATCACCATACGTGACCCAATTTAGAACTCATCAAAATATTTATCAAGACAAACATTCTGAACAGTTTTCAAGTTAAATGAGAAATAAATGTGGCCTCTTTCTAAAGGTATTTCTTTATTTTGACCAAGTGACCTAGTTTATGATCCCAGGTGACCCAATTTCAACCCCCCTGAACAGTAATGGTTAACAATCATCCCCACCTCAGCTGCGTCTACAGTTGAATAATCTTTCCATGACACTCTCTCTCCCACTAATTTTTTCCAGACATAGGTTGGCAAGGTAAGGACAAGTTTCTCTTTTCCTCTAAGACAAGCTCCCATTAGTTGGCCTATCCATTCGTACTTGTTGAATTCTTTACAGGAAGGGTTTGGTACATACACATCTCTGTTGACATTCAAATCTTCACAGTTCTGGAAACAAAAATAAATAGTCATCTTCCAACTTAAGTTACATTTGTAATTCCTTTATTACACAATCCTTTTTTTAACTACCCTGAGGGGAAAGACTTTTGAAAATATGAGGGGAAAAGGGGAAAATGTTTCTAACCAGCATCTCTCACTTTATAATGCTTTCTATCCAGTCAAAGACAAATTCAATCATTTGAGCTATATTTCAATGCAATTTATGCATTTCAAGAAATGGTTTTTCTTTTCAAAGCTTCTGATTTTTGCCACACGGTAGATTTGAAATCAAAGTACATTGTATTTGGCAAATATGTAAATTGTAAATGTATAGTTTGAATGAATGCTGTTTTATGTCGCATCACAACCAGGGTCATTTAGCACACATGGCAAGCAATACAGCCACAAAATAAATCAAGAATGAAGAACTGCGCAAAGATATGAAAAGGTGTTACATGAAATGATTAGATGACAGTAAGATGTACATAATGAAAAAAAAACATTGCTATATACAAAGGACATCATCAAGTGACTTTGCATCCCCTGCTTTCTCACCAGCCAACATAATCTATAAGAATGAGAGCCAAATGTGTTCAAGATATAGAAAGTGAGCAGGTACAAACGAAGTATCAAACTTGGGGTAATGTGTAAATGCCAACAGTCAGCATTAAAATGCTTTGCTTGGACTGCTTAAAAATTAAAACAATCCAAAAGCATAATTATGTTGTAAAATGTAAAAGCAATCAGCCACATCTTCTATCTTGGATAGCCAAGAGTATGTCAACCATGGATGTCTAATTCTAATGTGATTGACCTTTTACCCCTTTACTACACAATCCCAACTTTTAATGATTCTGAGAAAGAAAGCCTCTAAAAACTTTTGGAAAAGGAGAAAATGCTGGCTTTCAGCATTTTATCCTTTTCCCATGTTTTCTACCTTGCCCAAAACAAATTTCAATTTTTGAGCCAAATCTGTTAAGTTGTTTTAGTCTTTTTTTTAGTCTATTTAGTCACAAATGCTTTGAATTTGGACTAGTCTAAATTTTTGTCGTTTGGTAAAGAGTTATAGAAAAGCAATGAAACTAAATAATCTGATGTACAGTCTGTAAATACCTGGTTTGGTGATCGTATAAAGAAAGGCAGAGGGACTTGTCCGTCACTGGAAGATGGACAGAGTTCCTCAGCTAAATCTGATATACTGTCCCGAAATCCGCCTCCTTGATCAATCACGCCTTCAGATAAAAATTTACACTCCCACCACTGGTCATAGCGAAACGACCATCTGAAACGATGAATTACGAGAATAATGAAAACTGAAACAAAAGCTTAATTGTGACAGAAAGAAATCAGTATTTAATCCTTTACCAGACAAGAAAATTTTGGATTGTTCCACACTGAAAACATTTGGAAACTAAATTAAATGTGGCTAAAATAATGTGATTTGTCTTTGACGAAGTAGAAAGTGTTTTTGGAAAAGAAGAAAATGCAGCATGGCAGTAAAACATGAGACTGTTTGGAACTGCATTTATTCAAATTATAAGCATAATCTGATTTTACCATAAAACCTCTTAAGAAGTCTAACAGATAGCAGTGTTCATTTGTATGGTCAATTCTGCTTCATACAAATGGCAATGGCAAAGTTTTCACCGAAAAAAGAGTAAAAACAGCTCTGCTTGCTCAAATGAGCTATTAGAAACTACTGCATTTATGGAATATTCTTGCTTTCACCATATGTACTTCTACGTATTTCTTCACAGAATCATAAGGAGTGCTTATGCAAAATACTGGTGAATTCTAATAATGAGTTTTTGACAAGAAGATTTTCAGAGACTGAACAATAAGTAATATGAAGAAAAAGCCACACAAAAAATTAAGCCACATCCGAAATGCTACTGTCTCTCAGTCTTCTTGAAGTCAATTACCACACAAATGTGACATTTCACACACCTGTAGCAGATAGGTTTTTTCTCATTGTTGGAAAAGGAGCTATTGCTTGCTACAAGCAGCTTTTCCTGTCCTTTCATTTTTTTCCAAATATTTCAAATCAGAGTTTTTCAATCTTGTCATTGCTTCTCCTATGGGTCACTTATACCAGGTTTTGATTGATCTAAAATAAGTCTCAACAGTATTTTATTACAATAACAACAAATACAATTTGTATCAATATAACATTCTGTACCCTTGAATATTTTTATGTTTTTTGCTAACAACAAATTTACAGAATAAGAGATTTTGTCTCAAAATCATAAAGATAAAAGTGAAAGGGAAAAAATATAGAATGAACAAACTCTAGTTTTTATTATTTCTTGCAACATTTGACCTTTTCCTTAAATCCCACAAAACAAGCATCACCTACTACATTTGCTTTAACCCTTTACCACACGACAAAATTTTAGACCTGTCCAAATTAAACGCATTTGTAGATGATAGTTTTAACATGGCTCATATGAAATGATTTTTCTTTGACAGGGTAGAAAACATTGTGGGAAAAGGAGAAAATGCTGGTAACCAAGGGTTAATCCATCCTAAGGACCATACATACTAAAAAAAACAAAACTTACCTATAATTCATTGGCTTTGTATTGCGATCTCTGGGTTTTAATCCTTCATAAATTTGCATGAAAATAGAATTTCTGGATTCTGGATCAAGTAATGGATCACATCTGTGTTCCATGGCTGCTCGTCTGTTTATGTATAACTTTGGCATCTCAGGGGGTCTTCTGAAATACAGTTTACACTGCACACAAATATTCCTGGTATAGATGAACATAGATCATCCTTCTTTTTTTCTATACTGTGCATCTTCAAGCATGTCACAACCAAGCCCGAGAATCTGTGTTGATTTATAAATACTAAAAGACAAATCTCTGAAGATAGTCATTCTAAGATTGATATATGATATCAATTCAAATCTTGAAGATAAATTATGAACTTATTATCTCCTATAAAAGACATTTAACATCTTGTGGCTGACATTTCTGAAGACATTGTGACAGAAGAAGAAATTTATCATAATGTGAAATTTTATCATCTTTTACTATGATTTCACACACATTCATGCTTCAAACCTCATACTGATTGTCAATAATTTTCAAGGAATGTTTTTATGCTGTCTGCAACTAATATGTTTCAGGCTGTAATATCTTAAACATTTATCTGTCTATTAAACTTTTTCATTAACTTCATGTCTTAAAAAGAAAATATATTTAATCTGTTTCTGCAATAATTAGCCTATTCCTGTTTGAAGTGAAGTCCCAAAATTCTTTATCACATGACAGTGAAGTCCCAAAATTCTTTATCACATGACAGTGAAGTCCCAAAATTCTTTATCACATGACAGTGAAGTCCCAAAATTCTTTATCACATGACAGTGAAGTCCCAAAATTCTTTATCACATGACAAAAATGTAGATTTGTTCAAATTGAAAGCATTTCCAGACAACAATTTAAATGCAACACAAATGATGGAATTTGTCTGTGATAGGGGAGAAAACATTGTGGGAAAAGGAGAAAATACTGGTTGCTAGCTTTTTCCACAATGTTTTCAAAAGGTTTCTCCTCAGGGTTGTTAAAAATAATTTTGTGGTAAAGGCTTATTTCTTAAAAAATCACAATTGATCATTATGATCAAGCTACACAATAATTCTGTAATTGTTGAAAAAAACTGCATCTTACTCAGATGAAGACTCCTTCAAAAATGTTTCTATCAATGATAACCTTTTTTTGGATAAAGGAAGTAACTGTCTAACTACCTGAAATATAAGAAAATAATCCAGAATAAGTTATACAAATAACAATGTTAATAGAATTTATCTTCAATTATTGCTGTCTATTTTTTTTTTTTGAAAAAGTGAGAAAAGAGGTTGTTGTCTTTTACAGGCAATTGTTCCTTTTCCTTCAATCTTTTTAACAGCATTTAAATTGACATTTCCTTTCCATGAAATATTTGTCCCATGTTTTACTTTCTACATTTGCATTTATTACTGTCAGTGTGACTATCAAAATTGAAAACAAATTAAGTACTTGGATTGTTTCTTGGTGTTTTACACCTCTTTTATGAGATTCTCTGTCATCTCACAGTGACAGCCTGTTTATCTGTATTTTCATTTGAGTTTCACCACAGCCTACACCAAATATTGGATGAGATCTGTATGAGAGACTTGTGTTTTAAAAGTCTAACAACTTACATCCAAAGATGAATTCAGACAAGCAAAAAAACAAAACAAAAAAAACAAAAAATATATACTAATAGTTACCGATAGGTGATATGATATTATCTCCCATAAAGCTTAGATATTTCAAAAAATGTATAGATAGCCATGTCACATTGGGGTGAAACTTTACTTAAAGAAAAGTATACCATGTCGAATTGAGAAAAACGAGAGTGATTATTTCAATTTCTTTCTTCACTTCATAACCATTTGAAAACTAAAACTGTTGTGTGCTGATAAATACCCCTGCCATCTCATGCCTTTTCACTACTAATTGAGCTATCATAATAAATTTTGCAGCTTCACAATGTCTCATTGCAGAAAGGCTTCCATTAAAATCTCAGGCAAATTTGCATGAAAACTTTTACAGTGGAAGAAGACACAAAGTTTTTTCTATCAACTGACTGACAGACAGACAAGCTGTTTTCAGCAACTCACCTCCGAAATTTTATGAATTTTCTACTTCATTATCTTATCTCACAAAAATAAATTATAAGTGAGAAGTTGTAACCCTTAAATATCAGTTGACAAGTATGTAACAAAATTAATATTTGTCAAAAAATGAACGACATCAAGCAAGTGTGTGTAACCCTTCAATATCAATTGACCCATATGTAACAAATATGTAACAAAAGAAAAACAAGAACTTGTTTTTCTAAAAAAAAACAGATGTCTCCCCGCTTTTTGGTGTCAGAAGGATTGATATGTCACCAAGGCAATTTCTAATTGAAATAATGGTCATTTTTCTCTAACGGTTTTCGAGTTATAGAGCGGACACAAAATTGTACGTAAAATGAGTAAGGAAAATAATCAAAGGGAAATAACTCGAAATATACAAGCCAGAGTTATGGTTCTTGTGCATGACACTTCGTCTCATGGTGCTTTACAAATGTGTGAAGTTTTATCAAAATATCTTAAAAGGTTTTCGAGACGATTTGTGACGGACAGACAGACAGACGGACGCATGGGGAAAAACAATATGTCTCCCAACCCTGAGGAGGGGAAGACATAACAATAAATGAGCAGTTGCAACCCATAAATATCAGTTTACCAATATGTAACAAATGCGCCCAGTAGGGTAACTCTGTGGTTAGCATATCTGACCCCTGATCTGGTGGCTATGGGTTTGAGACCTGGTCAACGCAAACTTTCTTTCTGTCTATTTTTCACCTCTCACCTCTTATACATGTGAGAAAAATAGTCAGTGGCTTGGAAAGAACATTGTGTTAGTACTGGTTTGAGAAAGCCAGAAAACATATGCATAGGTGCACTGACCACTGTGATATGACCTAGGCTGTTGTAACGGTGTTAAACTTCTATACAAATAAACAAAAAATGTAACAAATACATGTTACAAATGTGAACAACAGTTACAATGTCCAAAACTTACTTCTAAAGAACTGTAAGATCCTATAGAGTATTCCCAGGCAGGAACAATATACTGTAAAACACTGTCAACTACTTCTATAAACCTGGCAAAGCAAAGATGAAATAATTTTCACTAATTGCATGCTTACGAATTCCTTTTAACTGTTCGATTCCTATGCAGTGCAACTTTAAAAGCCAAAACAGAATGGGAACAAAAAAAATTAGCTGGTCTTTGTTCTATGCTAATCGACCACATCCACTTTAAATCAAGCTTGACCTCTTTACCAAACAACAAAATGTTAGACCTGTCCAAATTCAAAGCAATTGCAGAATTGCAGACAGCAATATAAATTTGTCTATGAAAAAAAGAACAACTTGAGGGAAAAGGAGAAAATACTGCTTACAAGCATTTTCTCTTTTTCCCACATTAATTTAAGAAGCCTTCTTTGCTAGGGATGTTAAAACTTGGAATTGTGTGTAAAGGGTTAATTCAAACCTTAGAAAATCAGCAAGTACTTTTTATATCTCAAAATATATAACATTTACTAAGATTAACTCTTTACCAAACGACAAAATATTTCGACTTTTCCAAATTGAAAGCATTTGCAGACGACAAAATAAATGTAACTCAAAAATTGAAATTTGTGCTGGGAAGGGTAGAAAACATTGTGGGAAAAGGAGAAAATGCTGGTTACCAGCATTTTCTCCTTTTCCTACAATGTTTTCAAAGGCTTTTTTTCTTAGGGTCGTTAAAAGTCGGGATTGTGTGGTAAAGGGTTAAAGTATTCACCAAGTAAGCTTCTGACTTCTTGATTTTTGTAGTGGTACAATCACAAATAATGAGAAACCTGCAAGATCACTTCCAAGGCACAACAGTTCTGTGCTATTTCATTTCTAGGTTTTTGAAATGACTGTTTGTGGTATTAACTCTTTCCAGAAAATATATCAGATATTGGTCAAGTTTGCTCTATTTCATGCTTCTAACCCCTTTTTTGTCGGAACTTTCAACAAACTGCAGTACAGTTGTTTTCCATTATTCCCTGTGGCATACCCCCTCCCCCCCCCCCCCCATAAGCCCCCATTACAATACTACGTAAAGCGCGAGAAATGTCAGTGTTACTAAAGCACGAGAAATGTAGGGTAAATGCACGTCAATTATGTCACATGTCCTTCTGGTTGAATGGCACGCACTGTTTAACTAGGTAACTAGTGCACTGGAACTACAGTTTCTGTCTTCAATTGAAGAGTTATGGAAATACTTACTTGAGAAAATTCACAAAGTTACAAAAGTTGAGAAAAATGGTTTTACAAATTTCGTTAATCTGAACTAAGGCCAAAAGTTAAGAAAAAATCTTATGCAAAAACTTGCAAATAGTTTTACCAGAGAAACTTCCCTACTGTAGTACTGGTTGCTATGAAATCAGTTCATTTCAGTGGTTGTAACCATGAATTATCAAACCTTATAATCCACCATTATTTCCAAAAAAATTAATGAAAAGCATCATGAACTAAAAACATTTAACTGTTTACGAAACTACATGGTTTTAGACCTGTCCAGATAACGGGCTAACAACTTAATACTTTGTTAAATTGTTACCAAGCAATGCCAAGTTTTAACAACCTGAGGTAGAAAGCTTTTGAAACCATTGTTGGAAAAGGGGAAAAAGCTGATTACAACCATTTTCTCCTTTTCCCACAATGTTTTCTAGCTTTAGAGACAGATTCCATCATTTGGGTCCCATTTATCATCTGCAATTGACCTTTCCACCGATTTTGATTGACATGTCATATCAGCCAATCAAAACGCATTATAGCGCATCATGTAAACAAAAAGGTTGGACATAGTGACATACTTTACTATTGTAAATTAATATGGTTTTTTTTTTTACTCTTTATCAGATAAGATTGGAATATCAAATTATTATTTCAAAATGGATTTTAGTTGCAGATAAGAATCACATGGTAAAGTAACTGTAACTGTTATATACCCCAAGAGGAAAAGTATATTTATCTGCTCCAAAAACCTAGCTCTTTGTAAAATGTCACAGGTAGAATTAACCAGGATTCCGAAAAACCAGCCACTCCACTAAACAACAGAAATGCAGATTTTTTTTAAGCTTTCGGGAAAGAAAGAACAATTATGTAAAAAACTACGTTTATTGAAATCAGACGGAACAAACGTCTTTCAAATTCAAACAAGAGGGCCATGATGGCCCTGTATCGCTCCACTGGCTATTAAGTCAAAACACTACAAGCCAAACATTACAATACTTGGCCAGTTGGTTTCAAACTAGAAGACATACAAAATCTTTTCTGTAAAATCCTACGAGAAAGTTATGACCTCAGGGCAAAGCCATTTTTGACCTCAGGGCTATAATTACTTGAATCCTGGTGGAGATCCATAAGATAAAGCCCCATTCCAAATGATACAGGTCTAGAATGTGTGGTTATAAACAAGATTTTCAAAGTTTCCTCAATAAAAGGCCCTGTAAAACATGAGACCCCTGAGACAGGGCTAAATTTAGTAGCCCTAGGTCTTATGGTTAGTAACAAGAAGATTTTAAAAGTTTTCACTATATAAGCTCATGTAAAACTTGTGACCCACGGGGTGGGGCCAAGCTTGATCCCAGGGCTATAATTTGGGCCCTCTTAGTAGAGGCCTACTAGATAAAGCTACATGCAAAATTTGGTAGCCCTAGGCCTTATGGCTAGGTATGAGAAGATTTTTGAAGTTTTCCCAATATAAGCCCTTGTAAAACTTGTGACCCCCGGGGTGGGGCCAAATTTGACCCTAGGACTATAATTTGGGCCCTCTTGGTAGAAGCCCACTAGGCAAAGCTACATGCAAAATTTGGTAGCCCAAGGCCTTATGGCTAGGTATGAGAAGATTTTTGAAGTTTTCCCAATATAAGCACGTGTAAAACTTGTGACCCCTGGGGCGGGTTCAAATTTGACCCAGGGCTATAATTTGAAGAAACTTGGTAGATAAAGCTACACGCCAAATTTGGTAGCCCTAGGCCTTAGAGCTAGGTACAAGAAGATTTTTAAAGTTTTCCCTATATTAAGCCCATATAAAACTTGTGACCCCTGGGGCAGGCCAAGGGTTATAATGTGAAGAAACTTGGTAGAGGTCCACTAGATAAAGCTACACGCCAAATATGGTAGCCCTAGGCCTTATGGTTTCAGACAAGAAGATTTTCAAAGATTTTCAATATTTTTCAGTTTTGTTGCCATGGCAACCAGAGTTTTTGAAGGAATCAAATTCTTTCAAGAAATTCAGAAGAGGACCATGGCAGGATCATTTCTGTTAAGTTTCATCAAAATTGGATGAGTAGTTTCAGAGAAGAAGATGTTTGAAATAAAAGTTAACGCATGGACGCACGGACACACGACGGACACCAGGCCATGACATAAGCCTGCTGGCCTTTGGCCAGTGAAGCTAAAAACCGTAATTCGTAGACAGTGGTAATCATTCAAACGAAAGGAGCAACAGGAAAAAGTAAATTTTACTGACAGCCACTCGTCATCCTGTTTCATAAATAAGTTGACATTTATCCTATGATTCTTGTTGTAATACTTTAGGGAGCATTAATATTTTATTCCTGTTTCATTAAGACTATTACATATGACTTGATGGCACTTTTGCCTGGTTCAAACGATTGTTTGATAGTCGCATGATTGATAAATGCACGTCCATTCTAAATCAGTATAATCCTTAAAATCACTTCAAGTGACCAAACATAACCACAATAAAAGAGTTTTCATGACATACAACTGTTAAAAATATGGCAAACTATTTAATTGATCATTAACGATAAAACTTACTGATTTTCACTCAAACAGGTATTAGAGTACATGTAGTTAAGTAACTCTTTATCAGACAACAAAACATTAGATCCCTCTATTTTGAAAACCTTTGCAGTCGACAAATTAAACGTTGCTCCAATGATGAGATTTGTCTTTGAAAGGGTAGAAAACATTGTCGAAAAAGAAGAAAAGTTTTCTAAATTCTCCTCCTTCAATGTCATTAAAGCATGGGATTGTGTGGTAAAGGGTTAAATTGTAAATACTTTTCTTAAATTGTTTACTAGTGACATGTCATACTGATGAAATGTTTTAAAAACTTCCACTTCCACTTTTATAAATCATATATGTTGTCGACAGCAAGCAATGTATTCTTTCTTAAATGCTGTGACCGAACATGGAATTAAGAACATATCTGCACTTTTTTAATTTCTGGATTTCTCATCAATATAGTATTATTTCAAATATTTTTTTCTTGTTACATTGCCAATTTAGTTCGAATTGATAAGAAAGTTGGGGGAAAAACTTGGGTTGCTTAAGTTAGACCGAAACACCAGCTAGAATATAATTGAAATAAACCCTCTTTCTCTTTGTATTCGATGCCATTTTCTGGTTTGTTTGTCAGGCTTAGCAACAAAAATGCCATGTTACTCGCATTTGCAAAAAGGTTAATTGCTTTAACTCTTTCCAAAAAAAACAAAATCTTAGACTTGTCCAATTTGATTGCATTTGCAGATGATGAATATGATTCAAATGATAAATTTTGTCTTTGAAAGAATACAAGTACATGTACTAACATTTTTTTTTTCTTTTCAAACAATGTTTTCAAACACCTTCTTCCTGAAGGTCATTAAAACTCATGATTGTGTGGTAAAGAGTTGAATATGAATAAGCCTCAAGTTTTGCCATCTGGTAAGGAGTTAAACAAATTTTAGCCTGTTACATTAGTAACAAAGGATCAAGTTAACAAAGCAATTTTTACCGAGAGAATGGTACAGCATATGTTTTATTCAAAAGTTGATTTTCCTCTAGTTTTACAACATTAGGCTGTAATAACTTTGTGATTCTAGAAACCCCTCAAAAAACTTCACAGCCTACCTTTGTAATATTTGTGATCTCATATAGAGCTCATCAGCAGTGTAAGTTTCTAACATTGGAAAACGGATTAAGTTATCTCCTTTGAAATAATCTCTGTCAAAACCTAGTATCTTCTCCTCTGTTGACAAAATTTTCAACTCTCTAATCCTTGTGTCAATTCCTCCTGCTAAAAGTGAAAAGCAACAAAAATTGTACGGAGTCTGGAATCTTCAACAGTGACCTATGATAATCATGAGGATGACTTATATACGTATAGAACCTTAAAACATCACAACAGTTGACATTTTCAGTTACAGGAAATAGAATCAAGAATTGCATTCTAAATACTTTTTTAAGTGTAAAGTCTACAACTAGTCATCTGAATACATTCTCTGTATTTCAGATATATCATGATACTCAGTACCTCTGGTGTATGTCCACTGTCCAGAAACTTCTTTGATTGAATGGTCTTTTATGCAACTTTCAACATTAATTCATTCATACCACAGCGACAGCACACATTGTTCATTTATGTCCTGGGTTTCACCAGTACTAGGCTTAGGATCTGAAATCTCTTGCCCAAAGACACTCCCACAAAAAACCCAGCGCTTCAAGTGATGCTCGAACCTGGGGCCTGCAGGTTACGACTCTACACTTCACAAAAATCTGTACTATACCTGACAATCTTTGAAAGCAATTTCTTGCTGTCCCTTCACGAAGTTGACACTATGTCCAGCTATGAGAGAGTAATGAAATTCATAACACTGACTTTCATTAAAAAAAGATCCAGCTATTTGAACCACATTTAACTTGTTGTAAGAAGAATTCCTTTCATATGGACAAGTTCAAATTTTTTCATCAGGTAAAAAGTCAAACAAGTCTATTATATTACCTTTACAATCTTTTATTCTAATAGTAATAACAGGATAATGTTCTGTCATATTTTCTAGAATAGTAATGGACCCAGCTTCTGTTACCTCCCTGAAATGAAAATAGATTATGTTAATGTATTGTATATCAAACATACTGTAAGATCCCATATTTTGTGCAAGCCTTAGGAAAAAGGGTTTTGAAAACATGGGGATAGGAAAAAATTGCTGGAAACTGTCATTTTGTTTTTCCCTGAATGCTTTACACCCTTTCAAAGACAGATCCCATCATCTATACAAGATTCAATTTGTCGTCTGCAAATGCTTTACATATGGATGAGCGCTAACTTTTGCCATCTGATAAAGATTTAACCTTTTCCTAACTTCCCAATTTTAAACGACCCTGAGGAAGAAGGCTATGGAAAACAAAATGGGAAAAGTAGAAAATGCTGGTAACCAGCATTTTCTCCTTTTTCCATCATGTTTCCTACCCTATCACAGACAAGATCATCATTTGCCTCACATTTAATATCTTGTCTGCTAATGCTTCCAATTTGGACAAGTCTTGAATTTTGTCAAATGGTAAAGAGTTAAGTGATTCATACAGACTAATTTTAAGACACATGACACATAGGAGTAATATTTAAATATGCCTCCTTTGTGTCATGTGTCAAAGAAGAACATGAAGATGTGGCTTATGAATAATATGGAAACCATTATGAAAAAAGAAGCAATGGCTAGAAATAAGGAATAGCTCCTACACCAACAATACATGTATTTTCAAAAGCTGTCTACACAAGCAATCTACATATACAGCATTAGAATGGTAACAGCTTAAAGCTAAGAGAAAACTTATTAATAAATGAGATGGAAAATGCCAGTCAATTTAACTAACTCAATTATAAAGACTATTGTTTTGACAAAATATGTCTATCATTTATAATTATGGATGGTCTAGATCCAAGATCAGATGGAATAGTCTGTGTAGTCTGATCATGATCTAGAGATAACTTTGGGTGGCAATAATCACTAAAACTTATTAACAAGATTAGAAATTGGATCTTTCCAGCAATTTCTCAATTCGTAATAATGCTTTCAAAGGTCTACTATTGCATGAATGTGCAACTTTTTCTTCACAATTACATGTAGATCTACAATGCACAAATCATTTTCTAATCCAAAGTCATTACCAATCAATAGTGAGCATGTTCAGAGTTTTCTGGTTGTCTGTCTCACCACCTTGTACCACAAACTTGGAAGGTAGATAATTATCATCTGAACTATCAACACACACTTGTAGTTTTCTGGAAGGACAAATCAACAACATAAATAACAAATAATGATAACTGTTGAACAAATTAATGAAATTCCAATAAAAAAATTTAGAGTTTTTAGATAAAATGCAATAATGATTATTCAAACATGTAATAGTACATAGGTATATAAGCCATGCCCTGGGAAAAGGAGGTTCAATGAATCTGCATATTGCAATATACCAAGCAAGTCATCACATGATTAAGGATCCATAAAATGTAATTTGTCTAACAATCAGCTGAATCATGAGGTAGACTGGTCCTTGGACACGCAGAAAATGAAGTAATAGCAAAAGGTTTCGATCCAGGTCTGCCTGCGCGGAGTGCACAGGCTAACATGGTTCACTACTTCTTGCAGATGCGTTAAACCCTCTTTTCACAGAGCATGACTCATATATGGATGGATGGAACAGACCCATTCTGAGAAATTACTGTAGCAGCAGTTCTGAATGGCAAGTTAGTTTAGTTTAACCCTTTCCCAAATGACAAATTTTGGACTTCCAAATTCAAAACATCTGCAGATGACAAATTCAGAACCAGTAAAAATGAGTTTAAGTTCCATGATTGGATAGAAAACATTGTGATGAAAGGAGAGATTGCGGTTTTTACCAGCATTTCCTCCTTTTCTTACAATGTTTTCAAATGCCTTCCTGCTAAGGGTCATTAAAACTCGGGATTGCGTGGTAAAGGGTTAAAACATATTCATTTTTCATTGATTGTAAAGCAACTTCTTACAAGTTGAATCAATAAGTCTTGACGATAGCTGTCTCGAAACCTAAAAGTGTATGTGCTACTTAATTTGAAAATCTGAAATGAAATCACATAATAGGTCATGATCCACAGCAAGACAATTTTAACCAAAAGGGCATTTTTTGAATAATTTCCCTATAAGACCACTAAATAATGTACCAACATGCTACACTTTGTGATTTTAAAAGCGAAAACTTGGATAGGTCAAAGCCCAATTCTGGCCGAGAAGATTGTAAAGGTTTTCCTATTTTTTCTAATTTCTCTTTTTATCACATTGTTTTCATGTGTATTTGTGTATCAACCCATTGTCAACATTGATTGTCCACATTTTACAAGAATGTTTACAAAGTTGTCTGCGATAACTTTATTTCAAGACTAGGAAAGTATTGAATTTCTTTCTTACTTGATTTGTTTGTTTTGAATTTTATCACAGTTTTAACAGCTTAGGTCATATCACAGGGGTTAGTGCACCTATGCATGTGTTTCCTGGCTTTTTCACACCAGTACTGACACAACTTTCTTTCCAATCCACTGACTACATTTCTCTCTTGCATCAGAGGTGAGAGGACAATGCTAGCTGGAAAGAAAGTTTGGCTCTTCTTACTTGATAATAGTTCCTTTTTTCATTCTCAGTCGTATCCAGTGTTGACCTTGACTTCCATCACTTTCCCAGTATGTCTCTGGATCACCATCAGTTAGACATGATACACCACACTCATCCTGAACAAGCAGATTTATCCATTACAATACTTATACATTTCTACTTCAGCCACAATATTTTCAAACATAGTCAGTTGCTAGATGAAAAACTATTGTCCAGTAGGGGAATGCAAGAAATCAGTTAGCTCTTTACCAACAATAGAAAATTTCAGACATGTCCAAATTGAAAGCATTTGCAGACGACAAATCAAATGTGGCTGAAATGCTGAAATTTGTCAGTAAAGAATACAAAACATTGAGGGAAAAGACTCAAAATAGACATTATTTCATCAGACAACAAAATTTCAAACTGGTCCAAATTGAAGGCACTTTAAGACAGCAAACTAGATTTGACTCAAAAAGTGGATTATATCTTTGAAAGGGTATGAAACATAATGGAAAAAGGAGAAAATGCTGGTTACCAGCATTTTCTCCTTTACCCACAATGTTTTCAAAAGACCACTTTCTCTGGATCATTTAAACTCAGGATTGTGTGGTATATTATTAAAGCAAGATCTAAAACTTCTCATCCTGTTACAGTACACTTAACAGTATGTAAATACGCTGTCATTTACAGAAAGTTTTGAAACTACCATACACACTACAGAATGTCTAACCATATTTCCTGTTATATGACTGAGAACTTACTATAAATGAGGAGACATCAATATTTTCCACATATTTCTTTATGCTTCCTAGTTGATTATTTTCTGGTGACAGCTGTTTGGCCATCAGTCTGACAAGAGCTTCGTCGTGTTCCAGACTCCAGTTTACAGGTAATTTCCGTAACTTACATACAGCTGAGATATCAGGTAACACAACATGGACAGATTTTTTACGTAAATCCAAACTAAAGTGATGAACTAGGACATTCTGCCATCTGAAAAATAGAATGAGACATAATTATGTGGTCTATCACTTTACCAACGAAAAAATTATGGACCAGTTCAAACTGAAAGCATTTACAGACAACTGTCAATGAAATAGATGTCTCACAAATAATTTGATTTGTCTTTGAAAGAAAAGAAAGCATAGTGGGAGAAGGACAAAATGCTGGTGACCGGTATTTTCTCCTTTTCCCACAATGTTTTCAACTGCCCTCTTCCTCAGGGCCGTAAAAACATGGTATTTTTGGTAATGGGTTATTAATGCCCATAGCATGGTTATATATGCAGTGCATATGCATGATTTCACTTCCAGCACTTCACTCTTAACTAATCAGTAAAAGTTTGGACTCAACCAAACTGAAAGCATGTGCAGACGAGAAATTTGTACACATGTAGTGGTATCCAGTGTTTTGTCTTCCTCCCATATGACCTACAACACGCGAAAAGAGGCATTCGGACATTTGTGGAAAGTGTCGTCTCAGATCAGCCTGCGCGGACTGCGCAGGCTAATCTGCAACGACACTTTCCGTTTTTTGCGTAATTCTCTGTTTAGTGCAAATCTACTGTAGCACAAAATCTAATGTAGTCGAAAAGTGCCGTCTCAGATTAGCCTGCTCAGACTGCAAATGCTGATCCGAGACGACACTTTATGCAAATGTCCGAATGCCCCTTTTCGCATGTTGCCATATTATTTTTATTTTTCATCTCTTCTTCTAACCCCGTCATTAAAGCCACATCTAACTAGTATCGAGTAAAAACTTTAAATAATGGACAAGTCCAGATTTTTGTCATCTAGTAGAGAGATAACCCTTTACCACACAAGCTCCTGATTTGATGATCAAAGAGAAGAAGGCTTTTGAAAACAGTGTAGGAAAGCAAGAAAATGCTTGAGACCAGTATATTCTCCCTTTCCTACAAAGTTTTCTACCCTTTAGAAGACAAATCTCATCATGTGAAGCTTGATTTGTTCGTCCTCTGCACAGATTTTCATTTTGGACAAGTCTAAAACTTATTCATCTGGTACAGATTTAACCCTTTACCAACAGACACAATCTTAGACTTGTCCAAATCATTTGCAGAAGACAATTTAAATGTGGTACAAATGATGAGATTGTCTTTGGAAGGGCAGAAGGAGAGAAAGACAAAATTTTGGTTTCCAGCATTTTCTCCATTTTCCACTGTGTTTTCAAGGGCCTTCTTTCTCAAGTTCATTTAAAGTTTGGATTGTGTGGTAAAGGGTTAACCCTTTACCACACAATCCTGAGTTTAAATGACCTTGAGGAAGAAGCCTTTTGAAACCATTGTGGGAAAAGGAGAAAGTGCTGGTGACCAGCATTTTCTCCTTTTCCCACAATACATCCTATGAACCATCCTATGAACGACAAGTTCCATCATTTGAGTTATGTTTAACTCTTTACCAAACGACATAATTTTAGACTAGTCCAAATTTGAAGCATTTGCAGACAACAAAATTAATGTGACTCTAAAAATTGAAATTTGTTTTGGGAAGCATAGAAAACATTGTGGGAAAAGGAGAAAATGCTGGTTACCAGCATTTTCTCCTTTTCCCACAAGGTTTTCAGAAGGCCTCTTTCTCAGGGTCATGAAAACCCGGGATTGTATGGTAAAGGGTTAAATTGTCGTTTGAAAATGCTTTTAATTTTGACAATTTGACTTTTTTGCCCTCAGGAAAGGGCTAAGAGCATGTATACCTATTGAGTGATATGGTGTATGGATGAGGTGGGATGATAGGCAGCTCTGTGAGAGAGAGGACGTCTTCACTCTGGTTTGTTGTGGCAAACAACATAATCCATGCTTCCATATCAAACAGAATCTCTTCTTCTGAAGGGCTGGTTTTGAACTAAATGATGAAAAGTACATGTAAATGTTAATACTTTACCAGGCAATCCTTCAGTTTTTAGAAAGCATTGCTGGGAAAGGAGAAATTGTTGTTAACCAGCAGTTTTTTTTTTTCTTTTCTTGATAATGTTTTCTCTCCTTTCAAGTGCTATTCCTTCCACCTGAGCAAATACTTTTACAATGGAAAATTCTAAGATTTGGTTCTCTTGTAAAGAGTTGAGTTGTACTTCTCTCCAAACCACATTGTTCTTGAAAAACTTTGTAGCCTATTACACTGAAAAATGTTTCTGAATGGATAATCAACATAGAGTACACTTGAGTACATGATTACTTGTGAAAACATTGTAATGAAAAAAAAAAATTGAGCAATGGTCTGTCAAAAGGGAATTCAATGCATCTGCAAAAAGTAGTGATCTAGGTCAGCCTGCACAGTAAAAAATGTTTGCTTTTAAAAAATTTTCTGCATGTCCAAGGACCATTCTACCTTAGGCTTCAGCAAGTTGTTAGACAAAGTGGATTTTATGGATCCATGATTATGTGAGACTTTTTAGAAAGCTTTTGAAAACTTTGTAGGAAAAAGAGAAAACCATCATTTTCTGCTTTTCCCACAATGTTTTTTCAAAGGCAACATTCATATTTGAGTAACATTAACTTTCTCTCTGATTGTCTCTGATTGCTGCCAGACTGGATAAGGCAGAAATGTTGTCATTTTGGTAAAGGGTAAAGAAGTCACATACCTTTTTAATTTTCAACCATTTGGCACCAGAACAGCACATTTGCTCTCCACTAGCAACAAGTTTAGATTCTGCAGATCCTGTCAAGTCGCGGATGCGCTTACTGTCCTTGGATGGTTCATGGTAGACCTGTATAAAACAGCGTGAATTACACTGATAGTGGATTTCTGATGGAACATAGGAAAGACATTCAGGCAAAGGTCTCTGCTCTTTTAGACATAAAATACATTCCTGAAGACAACGGATCTTAGCTAATCGTTTTCTGGTTGGTACTTCCATCTGTGTTACAGAGACACTGTAGAAAACCTGTAATTATAGATAATTCTAATAAGTATATTTCATCTTTAGCTAGACATAGCAAGTTCATATGGTTGAATAACTTTTTATCCCTAAATGTCCAAAGAACAATAGTAACAACCATAACCATTAAAACATGCATCCATTACCATACAATCACATTTCTTGGGGGCGGATCCAGGATTTTTTTCCAGAGAGATTCCGGAAAATCATATAGGCCATTACATATTAAAATTTGTTACTGCAGGAAATGATTTTATTTCCTGTTTGTGTATACCAGTATAATGCTATACATGAGAACAATATTAGTTGAAAACCTATACAAAAAATGGTCTAGAATCTACTGCTACTTTCATATTTGGTCAAAATTTCAGGCAGAAATTCTAGGAAAGGTGCGGACACACACACCCCTGGATCTGCTGATGTTTCTATGACCTTCAATAAAAATGCTTTAGAAAACTCTGCTGGCAAGGGAGAAAATGTTGGTACCAGGCATCTTTTCCTTCTTCTACAATGTTTTTACCCCTTTCAAGAGCAAAAAATTCTCTTTTTTGATCAAAATTTCAAGTCATGGTAGGTATTCTATTATTAAATCTGGTCTCATAGCAATTACACATACTTTTTTCCATCATTAACCAAAACCCATGCCATCTAGCAGCTGGTCTAGCTAATGCTTCTGGGGTTTTTTTATGTAAATACCTTGATTCCTAAACCACACTTCATCAACTCTTTACTAAATGACAAAAGTTTGGACTCCATCTAATTAGAAGCATTTTCAGACGACAAATTAAATGTCGCTCAAAAGTTGACTTCTATCTTTGATAGTGTAGAAAACATTGTGGGAAAAGGAGAAAACGGTGGTTTCCAGCATTTTCTCCTTTTCTCTCATTGTTTTCAAAAGCATTCGTCTTTCAGGGTCATTAAAATCTCGATCATGTGGTAAAGGGTTAATGCAATGAAAATTGCCAAAATACGAGTTTTGAATGGATTTATATTCTGGAAACAGTGTATGATAGTCACCTATTTGTTTTTTACTTTAATTTACAGGTCCGTAATTTACCCCGCCTTCAAAAACCCTTTATCACTTGCAATTTTGATAGAAATCTGCAATATAACATGACCAGTTTTTTATTATTTTACCGTATTTTAGAACCAATATTTGAAATTATTAACTTTTTTTTTTTTTCAAGTAAAACAAGAATTGCAGTCAAAATGCTGTTAGATAGAGGCAATGTTCAAGGAGAGTTTTTTCAAAACACCTGGATGAAATGGAATAAGATTTTTTGCAGCACTCACTTAAAGATGACGGTTAACTACAATCTTATCACTTAGTACATTTTCACAGTCGATACATTTTTTGTTAATGGACTGTAATTATATGGATACTGTAACTTTGAAACCACTTGTAAATTGTCGTCTGCAAATACTTTTAGTGAAAGTTAGAATCTTGGCATAGATCTAGCAATATGCCTCTACACATACATTTTTTTTTTTAATTCTTGCAGCAGACTACATGTTCTGTTAAAACCATTTAGGCAAGAGGAAACTATTGTAATAGATCCCAAATACATTTTCTTCTTTTTGAAAAGCAGGAGAACTTGGAAAATTTTACCAATTAACCATCTTGATTATCCCTATAGTAAAACGATTCTTTTAAGATCGTATGCAAGAAATATTTTTGTTATGAGTAAAAATGATTATGAGTAAAATACACACTACTCCAGGCTTGTAAAAAGTAAGATGTTAATCATCAGTTTTCGGAAATCGGTGCTTAAATTCAAGTTAACAAGAACAAGGAAGGTTTAAATGTCATTGTCAACAAAAAAGGAAAAAGTTTCATGCAACAAAGGTAAACATGCATATTTTTTTACTACATAGCGATTCTATGAAAATGTAAAAGTACAAGTTTGACCTATGATAATCACAGGATTGCAACAGGTATTTCAATGAACGACATAATGATATATCCGGTTTCTATTCTTTTCAATCATTTGATGAACTGCAGATGTACTTATCCGTGCTATACTATAGAGAGAGCGTGGAAGAAGATTCGGACCCAAGAAGATCAGGCCCAAAGAAAAAAAGTAGAGACGATTCGGACCCAAGAAGAATCGGCCCCCACAGGAGAAGATTCGGCCCAATTGAGAAGAAGATTCGGCCTCAATTTTAGATTATGATCATTTAGTTAATATTGTTTTTTTCACTTATTGCTGCATAACCATTGCAGATTCACATTCAAATAACTTAAAAATTAGATCTAATTACTGAAACTGCAATTTTTATAGTTTGTGGGCATTATGCATATCTGGTCATTAAAGGCTTATAACTGTTTTGATTAATAATGTGTTTGATTTTATCTTTATAATGTACATTGATATAAATGTAGTTAGCTTTAGTTGTTTAAATCTATTGCAAACTATACTTATCTTTCTTAGGTCCAATTAGGTTGCAATTATTTGTGGATTATTTAATGGATTGACTATTTATGAAACGATTTCTTATGAAATAAAAAAAAGAAGGTGTTGTGTATTATATGTGTATGTGCGTGAGTTTTAAATAGTACATGTATGATCTTTGACGGTGTCTGATATAATTATGTGAGGGGTCTTAGCATGTAATAGGCTGAAAAACAGTTAAGTTAAGCTCTTTACTAAATGCCAATAACAATGAAATATTCAATCAGATGGTTAATTCATTAGGACTGCAGCAAACCTTCATGTCAAGTTGTTTACCCTTTACCACACAATCCCAAGTTTAAACAGGCTTGAGCAAAAGGACTTTTGAAAACATTGAGTCAAAAGGAAACAACAAAAAAACAACTTTTTCTTCTTTTCCCACAATGTTTTCTACATTTATAGAGATAAATTGCATCATTGGAACCAAATTTGATTTTTCGTCTGCAATGTGGAAAAGTCTAAAATTTTCTCGTCTGGTAAATGGTGTAATGGGTGTGTATGATAAACTGTCTTGAGGTTAAGAGTAAAAGATAATGGATAAGATACGGCAGAATGGTGTTTATCACTGGGAAGGTACAATAGTCCACTGGGACAATAGCGCACGAGGACAGTAGTCCACTGGATAATATCCCACTGGACAATATCCCACTGCTAAATTTGGCAGGGAGAACAAAAGCCCACTGCTTATGAAAGAAGGTCAAAAATCATTTTTTGATAATTTTTGTGAGAAAGTACCCACTTGGGATTTAAACTCCATCCAAATATCTTAAGATTTTTACCTTTGAGGTTACTTTCAGTAGCTTGCAGTAGTAGTTAGAATATTATTAAAATTACACCCTAATATGACAGAAATGAAAATTTCTGCCAACCCAAAGTGGAAAAGTGGGCTTTTGCCCTAGTATACATGAAGAGTTTCAAAGTACTTTTGACAAATCTGTTTCGAATTAAATGAAAAATATTATAATTGAGTGATGTTTATGCATTTTTTCATAATGAAAATTTATTAATTGACATTTTAAAATGACTGGAGTTTCACCATCTAAATAATGTCAAACCTGATGCAGTATGAGATCTTTTTTACCTATAAAGTATATTTCTATGAGACATGTTTATTGTTGAATGAAATCTTGACCACATTAAAATAGTCTGTTTCTGTAACTTTTTGTTTTACCGAAACCTCCAACTCAATTAACATACCGATGGAATCTTCTCAAAAGTAGGATAAAAGTAACACAACTTTATCCTATGATAAATGGTGACAATAGAACATGCTAATGGTCATTATGTTCTGCAAAACTTCTATGAAAGATAACGATTACTACATGATGTTTCAAAATACAATTCTATTCCTTTAGATATTTCGCTAAAAATGTTTTAAAACACCGTGGGCCGAATCTTCTCAACCTCGGGGCCAAATCTTCTCAACTTTGGGGTCGAATCTTCTCGAAAAATCGCTGGTCGGCGCTGGGCCGAATCTTCTTGGGTCCGAATCTTCTGACATCCGAGGGGGAGGGGTCCGCTTTAAAACTCTCGACAAGAATTGAATGTACTTTTAATCCCAAAATTTGTCACTTATTTGTTCACAAACATTAATATATAAAATTCAATACTCAGAAATAAATTGACCACAAATTTGTAACTCAAGTGCAAATCTAAAATTATAATATTGATCAAATATACTGATTTTTATTCAATATCCGCATCTTAAACTTCAAAATTACAGACTTGCACAGTGAAGTAGAGAAGACAGAACACAAAAGCCAGAAAACCGATACTCTTCAAGATTTATGAAGAAACGGCAAATTATTGTTAAATTTGTGCGATGAACACTATTTTATCTGTGAGTATAGAAGCCTTCTACGAAGACTTTGTACTATTTTATTTTCTTTCTGGAACACTGCGCTTGTTTTGAGGACTCTGATGTCTAACATTGCAATAATCCGGATAGGAAGATTATTCGGATTCCGAGACATCTCGGCCAATTACAACTTCGGCCCATAACGATTTTGACCTATATGAATTTCGGCCCCTACTTTGTATACTAATTCAAACGATACATGAGTGTTTCCTTGCCTGTCTTGTTTGTCTGTCAGCTTTTGTGCTACCACTTGTCTGGCTGTCAGTCTGTCTGTTGATTGATTGCCTTTATGACATTATCTTACACCTTCTAAAGTTTGCCACACAAAACAGTTACATTGTAAATTAGGCAAGGGAATATCAGTGTTCAATCTAAAGCACACCATTGAGTCGTAGGCTCTCAAAATGCCTAGATGGTGCAATTCTGAACTAATCCCCAGCCCTTCATGAAAAATCGTAAAAAATAAAAAGCCATTCCTTTAATAAGGGTCTTTGTTGTCCCTTTGTGCTCTTTCTGCTAAGTAAACATAATTCTGTGTTTTCCAGTAAGAATGCATCGATAACCCGACAGATGTTATGGTCAGGGACCTAACTGGTATCCTGCTATCAATCTTCGTATTGGACGGTCACAGGAGATGCAATGGGTACCAGTTTGGTTACCAATCTGTCAACTTCCGTTGATCATTCAACATCACAATGAAGCGAATTTCTGAGTGTTTTGGAAGCCTAAATCAGGCGAAAAATGTAAAACCTGTTCAAAATACTACTTCTGAAACAGTGTTGTCAAAATAAGCCGATTGGCGATCGAAATCATCGCTTAAAATCGCGTTTGGATCGGTTAGTTTTGCCGTCGATGCGAGGTTGGGTTTTTTTTTTAACCGCCTGGTTTTTTTAATATTTGTTTAGATTCCGTTAGGATCCTTGAATTTTTATGACGTTTTATAACAAATGCAAGCTTCATGAGAAACCTCCTTTACACACCGTACCCTGGACCGATCTTCGGAAAAACCAGTCTAAAAATAAATGCAGCTTGTATGACAATCGCAACGTCTTGTAACCTACTAAGTCATTGAGACGTTTTTTAAAATCAAATTACTTTGTCAAGCGTCTAGTTGTTACGGTTTTGGCCGATAATTGTCTTGAGTTTTCGCGGCGCGGAATTTTTATTTTTAGAACATATCTCAGCTTGCTGAAAAAAGAAAGAATACACCCGAAGAGTGTCTTGAAACGCAAAGCGTTTATGAATCAAAGCGCCAGGGCCCCTGTCAGCAAAGTTGGAAGGACGATTTCAAAAGGATACTTTATGACGAATTTTCAATCATCAGGCCCCTTCGTCAGTGGATTGATGAAGTAACTTAAAACTATGTACATGCTATTAAAAAACATGATATACATGATATACTGTATTTCTAATATTTCTGCAGCTGTTCAGTTGTTATTTTTCGTCTTTTGTCATAAATTGTGGCGTATAAGAGGTGGGAGAAATACTTAGACTTCAGACCCTTACCATTTAGACCCCGTTTTTTCCTATTTAGTGTGACACTCTTAGGACACTCATACCAATATTTCTGTTTTTCAGATCCTATAATATGTGTTTTACATGCTTGGCAGATGTTTTGAGCACTTTGTAGGAAAAGTGGCCATTGCACTATAAGTTACTTGTACAGTTGTCAGCACTGAATTTCTTGTGACACAGGCCTAAATCTCCTTTTTTTTCACATGCATACATACCTACTTTGCTGATAGCCAATCTTTATTTAGACATTTTTGATTGTATCACACACAAAAAAAAAGAAAAAAAAAAAAAAAAATCCATAAATGTCTGGGTCGTATTCGCAGGATTTGCGTGATCTGCATCCAATTTTTTTAAAAGTACAATAGATTATTAATGCAGAGGAGCAGGATGATGATCTGTTGGCTCATGACGAGCCATTCTACAAAACAAAATATACAAAATGCTGATGAATCTAATTTATTCAATAAAAATCAAATGAAATACCAAAATCAAGTTAATCAATCAAAACTTACTTTTCTGTAACTTTGGAGGGATCCCTGATAATCAGGAGGGCACCCAGATAATAAAGTTAGGGATTCCTGCTGGATCCCAAAGAAAAAAAAAATAGTGTCAAACCCTGGAAAGGTGATGAATTTGCTGAATTTCAGCTTTACAGTGGATTGCTATGACTCAGGTACATGTATGTTGTCAGAAATTTAAAGGTTGCTTAATTTTTTCACAAGCAGATGCAAATAACCAGGAATGAATTGCACAAATATACAACTCATTTCAAGGCATATATTAACCGCACCGATACATTTCTTTCCCAGTTAGATCTCGGCGGCAGTAAAGCTTGACAAAGTACATGTATATCTTATAACCTCAAGGGTGATTCCGATTTATTTATTTATTTTTTTTCTATACATACAACGTCGGCACGAGAATATACATTTATAACAACAAAGATGAAAGACACTACACAACACAAAATGCAAATTAAATGAATGACAAAACTAGAGTCTATAAACAGATAATATTTAAACAACACTCGATAATAAAAATTCTTTCACGTGTATTTTATATCGAACGTCAGTATTTTTCTCTAAAAATCCACTTTTTCCCCCGGTGCAAAAATCTTAAGAATATATTACATATGATCTATTTTATCAAAAAAAGTTTAATATCATTTTCTCCAAAGAGCAAATATAATGTATTTTAGCAAAGACTAAGAAAGAAGAATGAAGGGATTTGCATGCAAGATTGGCTTCCAAGGTGTTTAGAATTCCCGAAATTCATTTTCGGCCGGGGGGCTTTGCCCCCCCCCCTGGTCCCCCTACCAGGGTGTTGCCCTGGACCCACAAGGGGGCCTGGGTGGCCCCCTTGACCCCCGGCCTGATCTGTTAGAATTCAGTTTTGATCTGTTGGTTTAAAACATTTTGAGAACCCTGCTGAAAGCACATTTGGGCCAGTACCTAGCCCCAGTTCAAACAACGATAATAAAACTCCACAGAAACTGGAGTTTCTGCAATGTTGCAGTTTTATTGGCAATGTACTCATGGATACATGAATGAGAATACACTTGTTAAATAAATGGGGTAACATTCCAGTAATATAATGATTTTTTGTACATTTTTAATATGATTTTTGTTATGTGGCCCCTCAGCTTTCCCAAATGACCTCCTTTTTCAATATCTGTGGGCCTGATGGGCCCCCTTACAAACAAAGCTAGATTGAACACTGAGGGATAATTAGTGTCATCGTTTGAAATGATACTGTCTTACCAACATGAAAGTTTGCAACAAATGCATATCAGAAATACAAACTGCCCAGACTGGGATAAGAACCCTTGCATTAATTAAAGATCCTGGTTTATTGAGGCTTAAAAGACCAATACACTAACCACAGAGGTAAAGAGCTCAGTGGTTAGTGTATTGGTCTTTTATGCCAAGATAAACCAGGATCTTTACTGCACAGGTTCGAATCCCAGCTGGGACGGTTTGTATTTCAGCTATGCGTTTGTTGTAAACTTACCTGTGTGTAAGAACAGCCACTTTTCCATTCTCGTAAACTTGCAATTCATAACTTAATTTAAACTCGATTTAAATTGTAGAACATATCAACTATCAAGTTTCAAACCTAACTTTTTTGGGCAATACTATTGTAAATTAACTTACAATAGTATTGGTGGTAAAAATATCTACTAATAGAAAAAGATACTTATTCCCTAAATCCAGTTTTTTATATGATTTGATAACCCAGTATAATTTAGTAAAACACTGTCATAGCCAGCTTTATGATATGACTTCTGTTCAGTGCCATTTAAATAAATTTTCAGTACAACTCCATCAAACACACTCTCTCTCTTGTCAAAAATGAAATGTTCAAAAGTCTATGATCTTTACTGAAATACTTAGTCCAAACTTCATCATAAATACATGAAAATGAGTTGAGTGTTCATTCTTCAACTGTTTCTCATAAAATACAAAGTCCTGTATGACAAAGTTTGATGAAAAAAGGGGAGTAAAGTGATAAAAGTAAGATTCATATATAAAAACAGATGATAAAGTTTTCTACAAAATAAAATGGCATCATCAGCTTTCCTGTCAATGCACTAAGATCTTGCTGCAAAGGATATCTCCAGTCTGAAGGTGAATTAATCAGACCAGGGTCAGTGGTGACTGTCTGCAAGTTCCGATCTGCTTCTATATTGTTTAGCATTGTCCAGTTTTCATAGACAGCCATAAAGGATCAAACAAACATGAAAATCAGTGTTTCTAACAAGTAACCTACTACAGTCAGGATAGAGGGAGCAAAAGTCATGATGAACATTACACAGCTATTTTACTGGATTAGTTCAGGCTTGTCAAATCAGCATATTTGGCTCTAGAAAAGATCAGCGCATATGACTGTAGAAATAAGCATGCTATCTATATACCTTTTCTCCAAGTGGTCTTGGTTTGAATTACTATTACTATTACAGGACGCAGATATTCGTGTCCATCTACGCCTAAATATTAGACTTACTATGTACATTTTTCAGCAGCACACGTCCTATAGATGCATAAAAATTAATTTCAAATCTGCATTAAAAGTCTTCAATAAAACAAAAAAATCTCTCGTTGATCACTGTTTCTTTGAATTTTTTCTCTTCTGCACTGCAGTTAACACAATGCAGTCGCAGCTTTTTGGACATTGAGGTCATACTTGATTTGTGATCATAACATTTGTTTTGATTTTTCTCGCCAAAGGCACTTTAGCAGGCTGTAATGGTATTCCTGGTTCCATTATCGAGGGATAAACAGTTACAGTTTTAAACAGAGCCGTTAACAGTCGATATGTCAGGAAAGCCTGTGGTTGCATATTTTTATGACCAGGATGTAGGGAACTTTCACTATGGTATGTATTATGGAGCCTTCATTTAAAGATACATCTTTACAAGTTTACAGCCAGAGAGAAAAAACACTGTTAAAACTTGATAGTGCGTAGAATCTAGTCAGCTGTGAAAACATAGATAAATAATCAATATGTAAGGTGTATAGGATAAGAAACTCAAGGAATTTGTCTTCGATTTAAAACGGGAAACAACCACTGTGATATCTCAGATAGCATTTTCAATACATCGTAATCTGTGCAACCTTGCAACTGTCGTGGGCAATGCTTGGCATAAACATACAAGAATGATTATAGTTTCATAAAATAAAGATTAATTTGTTTTAAAAACTGGATGAAAACGAGAAAAGATGTATCTGTAATTGTTAGCTAGCCTGTGCAAGAAATACTCAAGGTGAGCAATTTCAGTCAGGCTAGGCATACATGAATTTGTGTCTATGATTTCTTTTAATATCTTCTCATAAATTACATGTCAGATTGTGACCAAACTTCACAGGAATGTTCCTTTGGCCAAGCCCTTTCAAAGGTTGTCAGAGGATTTGGACCTATATAGATCTCTGGTTGCCATGGCAATAAAAAAAGGGAAATTTGGCAAATCTTTATAATTTTCGTTCAGTACCATAAGGCCGAGGGCTGTCAAATTTGGCAGGTTTATTGGATCTTTTTGAAGATATATTATACCACCATAACAGAGTTCTTGAGTGGGAGGCATTGGTATTTGAACCATGCTGTCAGTCTATCTGTCTATCCCTCTTTTTGTGAACACTATTTTGTGTCAGAAGGTTTCCATAGGCCAATGTAGTGAAAACTTCTTGTCCCAAAGTGACAGATGTTTATCTATGTGTTGCATCATCTAGTGGACATCTTTTGAGAATGTTGAAAAAGATTTAAATTAATTATACATGTACTTGTGTTTACAAACCATCCATATAATTCAGTATATGAATAAAACAAATGACAAGATAGAAAATTGTAAAAAGACAATAAATGAAAATATATGTACCGTTATTTGGGGCAAAAGAGTTTGACAGAAATAATATATACTTTGCCATTTTACAAGTTAAGCATGAACAAATGATTGTTAGTTCTATTTTGTCAATTCATCTAGGGCCGGGACATCCCATGAAACCACAAAGAATTGCTCTAACACACTGTCTGGTGTTGCATTATGGCCTACACAAGAAGATGCAGGTAAATATTACTGTTCTATTTTTTTTTTTTTTTTTTTTGGTGAGTAAGTAGCCAATTAAATTTTAAGTGCCAGACTCTGCTGAAATTTTTGTGGACAGTGTGGATGAGATCAGGCTGAACAGAATAATGCAGTCTGCTCTTGGATCTACAATGTCCACAACTTTGTTGTATATTCTGGCCAAGACAGCCTTAAAATAACAATATTTTGGCTGTTTTCCATAATTGAAATGGTACGTCATTTATTAACCCTTTACCACATGATAAACTTCTTGTCTTGGCCAATCCAAAGCATCTGCAGACATACTACAAGTTAAATATTGCTCAAATGATGCAGTATGTCTTTCAAAGGTTGGAAAACATGATGGGAAAAGGAGAAAATGCTGGTTTCCAGCATTTTCTCCTTTTCCCACAAAGTTTTCAAAAACCTTCTTTTGCAGGGTTGGTAAAACTTGGGATTGTGTGATAAAGGGTTAATAGGGCTCAAAGGACTAATGCACAAATGCAATTTTTTACATCCTAGCAGTAGATCAAACAAAGTTGTTACAAGCAACTACTCTTTTTTCCACAAGATTTCCTATATAGTTTAGAGACAAGTGTTTTAGTTTTATTCCGGTTCTTTCTATGTGTTACTTTCTCTACATTTTTTTTTATGTGAAATGAATCTGACAGCAAAGTTGTTTGAAATAGGTTCAACTGTTTGAAATAGGTAATGCCTGTAAAATGAGCTTTTTATGTTCCAAGGTTACCTTTTACAAACAATACCCAGTTGTAATGGGAAAGAATGCCGTTGAGAAAGAATGCCTTGGAAAGCATTCTTGGAAAAGAACAAAATGCTGGTAGCCAGTGTTTGATTCCTTTCCCACAATGTTTTCTGCCCATTTGAAGACAAACTTGGTCATTTAAAACATATTCAATTTGTCCAATTCTAATGCTTTCGAATTTGACAAATCCAAAGTTTTGCAGTCGGATAAAGAATTAAAAACACAAATTGAAAACAAGTACATATCAAGCAATTGGTTAATTCACTGCTATTTAATCAATGTCGTAAAAAGAAATTGCAAAAAAAAGAATCCGTTTGATGTCTGACTTCTTTTTAACAATCAGTATAAGTAATCTTAATAAATGATTTGACTTGTCTTCAAAGGGGGTTGAAAACATAATGGAAGAGGGAATGATGGGGAACTGGCATTTTAAGCTTTTATCATAAAGTTTTGAAGCTTTCTTCTTCAGGGTTGTAAAGTTTAAATTCTGAATTTGATGATTGTTGTTTATGATACCTGTTGAGTTGTATATGTAGAAACATAAAACTATGATGTAGTTCCTCTATCTTTATGATTGTTAGGTGTACCAGCCATACAGAGCTAACATACATGACATGTGTCGCTTTCACTCTGATGAATACATGGACTTTTTGATGAGAGTTTCACCACAAAATGTTCAAAACTTCACAAAACAATTAAGCATGTTTAATGTTGGAGATGACTGGTAAGAAAAAAAAAATGTTTGCTTTTCCTTTCTGGGGATAGTAGAAACAAACCCTAAAGTAATAAATAAAATGTATTATGTAACAACCATTTTAGAAACAACAAGGGAAACATGAATTTGACCTTTACACCTGTTAGAAATCACTTTACCCTGTACATAATCAGAGAAATTTTTTCATGATCATTTTTAGCTCGACTGTTTTTGAAGAAAACATTGGGGTACTAGTATTGTTCTAGCTCTGTCATTGTCTGCCTCATGCAAAAACTTTGACATTTTATAATATTACTGTCATTACTGAAGATATTTACTCTAAACTCAGACAAGATATTAACTATCTAAAGGGGAACCATACAACAAGGGCAAGTAACCATCAAAATATTTTTGACAGTTATGCCACTTTTTTGACCTAGAATTCATCATGCAAAACCTTTGACACTTTGTAATATTGCTGTCATTACTTAAGATCTTTGCTTCAGACTCAGACTATCTATCACCTAACAAAAGGAAAATCCATTCAAAAAGGGCAGATAACCATCAAAATATTTCTGACACAGTTATGCCCCTTTTTCCACTTAAAATTTTCACTGAAAATCCATCTATTTCTGAAAGCAGCTTCAGTGGAGCATTAGCACTGGCATGCGGTGCTCTTCTTTCCATTAATTACAGTGATTGTTGGGCATTACCTACCTTTGAAATTGAGTTTTACCTAGCCATTTGAATCTCGTGATAAACATAATTATGCCATTATTAATAATGTCAATATATTTCCTTGCAGCCCCGTATTTGATGGTATTTATGATTTCTGCTCAATGTACACAGGAGCTACATTGGAGGGAGCTGTCAAACTTAACAATCGTGTAAGTAGCAGATAACAGAATTTTAGACTCATCCAAATTCAAAGCAGTTGCAGACAATAAATTAACCTGTTACCACACAATGATGAGTTTTACCGACCCTTGGAAAGACATTTGAAAACACTGTGGGGAAAGGAGAAATGCTGTTTACCAGCATTTTCTCCTTTTCCCACAATGTTTTCTAATCTTTCAGGATCAAATCCAATCATTTGCACCACATTCAATCTATTGTCTGCAAATGCTTTGAATTTGGACCAGTCTATAATATTGTCTTGTGGTAAAGATTAAATGTGGATTGAATAATGATATATGTCTCCTAAAGCATTGTGTGTCAAGAAGAAAATGTTGGTTACCAGCATTTCCTCCTTTTTCCATAGTGTTTTCAAAAGCCTTCATTCTTCAGGGTAGTAGAAATATAGGAAAAGCGTCATAGGATCACAGATGGAAATTATACTATATTTCTTGTCCTTTTAAAGGAGTAAAAAGAAAAAATATAATTTCCATCTGTGATCAAGCACACGTGAATTTGTGAGTTTGTCAAGGCAGCCAACTTGGCTTATGTAGATCACACATAATAAATTGTATGTTTACGTTTCTGTGTGAAATTCTGTGAAGTATCTTGAACAAAACATCCTTGAAATTGCTCTGTCTGGGTCAGTTTTTTTCTTAAACTGAAAGCTGAAAGTGTTTGTTCGATTGTTTTTGCACTTTCAGGCTTAACCCTCTACCAAACAATCCTGTGTTTTGACGACAAAAATGAAGCCTTTTTAAAATATTTCAGGAAAAGGAGAAAATGCCAGTAACCAGCATTTCATTCTTTTCCAACAATATTTTCTACCCTTTCAAAGTCAGAAAACATCTTTTGAGTTACCATACATTTTATTTGTCATCTGAAAATGCTTTCAGTTTGGTAGAGTCATTTTATTGTTTGTTAACCCTTTACCACACAATGACGACTTTTAACACCTCTGATAGAGAAGGCTTTTGAAAACATTGTGGGAAAAGGAGAAAATGCTGGTTACCAGCATTTTCTCCTTTTCCCACAATGTTTTCTACCCTATCAAAGAAAAATCATTTCATAAGAGCCACATTGAAACTGTCATCTGCAAATGCTTTCAATTCAGACAGGTCTAAAATTTGTCGTGTAGTAAAGGGTGAAAGAGTAAAGTTATGATTTATAGTTGAAAATTTAAATGACTCATTATGCTTCACTTATAAGGAGAGCTGGTACTTTGCTTCATGTGTCAGTTTTTGTTGGTCTGTCAGTCAGTTTATAAAAAATAATGTGTAGACAATATCAAGGCATTGGTTTGAACTATGCTCTTACAACTTTATAAAGGTATTCAACATAAACTGTGGATGATTTTTATCAGTTTCTAGGTCACAAGTCATAGTAAGGGTCACAGTTAGATCTTATTCATGTACAGTATTTTTTGGCAATGCTTTTAATCGTTTCCCAGTCAGAAAATTTCCAGCCATGTCCAAATTGAAAGCATTTGCAGACAACAAACTAGTGATAACATTTGCTTTTGGAAAGGTAGAAAACACTGAGGGAAAAGGAGAAAATGCTGGTATTCAGTATTTTGTACTTTTCCCGCAATATTTATAAAAGTTGTTAAAACTGTGGATTATGGGGTAAAGGGTTAAGAGGTAGGACATAATATGTTTTACAAAATCTTGTTTTATAGGATTGTGACATTGCTGTTAACTGGTCTGGAGGTCTTCATCATGCCAAGAAATATGAGGTAGTATAAAACTCTAATACTTTTTAGATGTCATTATAATCTTACACCAACCATTTCTGAAAAGAGTGTTGAAAAGATAATTATATATGCCAAACTTTTTTTTCTTTCATCTATACTCATATTTTTTGTAAGCCTATCAATACTCATGTATTTTTTTTTTGAAAATTTTACACATATTTCCTTTCTTTACTGCATGACAAAAATGTGGACTTGTTGAAATTGAAAGCACTTGCAGATCACAATTTAAATATAGCTCAGATAGTGGAATTTGTTTTTGGTAGGGTTGGTTAACAGCAGTTTCTTCTTCTCTCCCAATATTTTCAAAAGGCATCTTCCTTAGTGTTTTTAAAACTTTGAATCGTGTGGTAAAGAATATTCACAGGTAGAATGTTAACTTACCACCACCAATAGAGGAGAGTTTTTATTTTTTCTCCGTATTTTCTTCAGACCACTTGTAAAAATTTTATGAAATTCTATATAAAAATTAAGAAATTGGTCATTTTGAGCAATAATTTTTGGCATAATGTTTTGATTTAAATTTATGCATTAAACCCCAGTTCATATTGATAATACATATTTTCGAGAGTGTTTCAAAGGCATCTGCTACCAACTGCTTTATTTAAATGTATTGAGTAAATCAGTCTGTATGGGTTAGGTGTACAGAATGATTTATTTTTCACTCATCTGGATGATGTCCAGCAAGAGCTGTTGCACTACCCCTGGTGTTAGAGTTGCCCTTGGAGTCAGAGTCCATATTTATGTTCAAGTTTGATTAGAGTTCACATTATCCAAACCATATGATGGATTTTATTCATATTGGTATGAAAATAAATATTGGTCCAGACTTTCTTTCAGCAATACTCCTGCTCATGCCCATGGCCTTTGGGTCAAGTTTGTAGACTTTGATATTTTACCTTTAAGTTTAATAGTCAAGTTTCTTAAGAGCTCCTATTTTCTATACTAAAATGGTGGAATAGGTTCTTATTTCGCTTGATGACAGATACAGGTCCAAAGTTTTATTAAGCAATACCCTAGCCATGCCCATGCCAGTGATCTTAAGGTCAAGGTCACAGATTTTGAAATATGATGTTTAAGTTTTTCTGTAGCTCCAAATTTCCAGACCAAATTTCCAGACCAATTTCCACCCCAACTTTACCAGGTGAGTTGTGATGTCCAATGATATACAAGTATTTTGTTACAAATAGTAGATAATTGATTTATGTACCACTACCACGTATTAGATAATTGCCAGTAACGGATTCTGTTTTGTGTATTTATTTTCAGGCCTCAGGGTTTTGTTATGTGAATGATATAGTTATTGGAATCTTAGAATTATTGAAGTAAGTAAATGCAGGTGATTTTGAATAAACTTTTAGTGAAAATTTGTCAGATTCGTTTGTGATATCTAGCATATGAATACATGTACATGTACAATGTTGCAGACTTGAAAAAGAGTTTCTAAATGTAAGAGGAGCTTGGAAACAAGATACAGGCATGGGTACTAAGAACTGATAGCACTGATAAATCCTTTCTGATATCCACACAAGTTAAACTTTTTTTTTCAATGCAAAAAGAAGCATTTGCTTGAGGGAAGCAATAATTCTTTCATTTGATAATGTTTTGAAAAGCTGTTTTATACTATAGGGATATAATATATCTTTGTGTGAATGTGTTAAATGCTATTACTGAAAACTGGGATATCAATATGTAGGTGTGGGTTAAAACCAAAGATTCTTAAAAAGATTTGATGTAGACAATTTCGAAATCATCCTTTAACATATGTATAATCAACATGAAATATAGGTTTGACATACAAATACCTAGCTAAAGCAGAAATGCTTTTTACACATAGTTTCTCAATGTTTTCTGCAGTTTTACTACAAGACAGAACAAAATGTGTACAGGCGGAAATATTTCAAAACAAACATTTCCCTTCTGTTTCTAGGTTTCATCCACGTGTATTGTATATAGACATTGATATTCATCATGGAGATGGTGTTCAAGAGGCCTTCTATCTCACAGACAGGGTCATGACCGTCTCATTTCATAAATATGGAAACTACTTCTTTCCTGGAACAGGTAACATATACTCTAATGTGTTGTCAATATGATATTTAGATTACTCATAGATATGAGAATGATTATTGGATGTGTTCCATTGGGGTTTTATGCTGCTGTAAACAGTATTTCAGTCATATCACACAGCACAAGCTTGCTTATTCATGTCTTGCCTGGATTTCATTGGTACTAAGTTCTGAATCTAAAGACAACCCCTCATTATAATTGAAACAAACATAACTTGAAGTATCAGTTGTAACTACTTGTGTGTGCAGTCAGAACTGCAGCTGGAAATTTTTACCAGGCTAGAGAATATTCATGTAAATTTTTCATGAAGACCAGTGATGATTCATTTACATAAATACCCATACTATGTTTTTTTAATGTGCTCTCAAACAGCGGTCAATATCTCCATTGTCTAGCAATGTTTTCACAATATTTTTTTAAAACAGTGACATTAACCCTTTACCAAACAATCCCATGTTTTAACGACTTTGAGGTGGGCGGCTTTTGAAAACATTGAGGGAAAAGGAGAAAATGCTGGTCACCAGCATTTTCCCCTTTTCCAACAAAGTTTTCTACACTTTCACAGCCAAATCTCACAATTCAAGTCAAATTTAAATTGTCGTCTGCAGATGCTTTCAATTTGGACATCTTCAAATTTTCGTCGTTTGGTAAAGGGTTATAGGTTATATCTATTTTCCAAGAGGTTCATCATAGGAGATTAAGTTTACTATTATATCATCACATTACTGGACAGACTACTTTTCATACCTATCAAAAGCTTTTATAATTTCAATGAAGACTAACCTTTCAAAGGAAGTGAAAATACTGTTCTCAACGGTATGGGAAAAATCTTAACTCTTTACCATACAACAAAATTTTAGCCATGTCCAAATTGAAAGTATTTGCAGATGACAAATTCATTGTGACTAAAAACATAAAATTTGTATTTCAAAGGGTAGAAAAGACTAGGAAAAGGAGAAAATGCTGGCTACCAGCATTTTCTCGGTTTCCCACAATGTTTTCAAAAGCCCTCTTCCTGAGGGTTGTTGAAAGTCAAAATTGCTTGGTAAAGGGTTAAGTTAAAACTTTTTTTTTAACAGTTTTTCAAAGTTTTCAACTTCAGGGACATTAAGATTGCATTTATACAGTAAATAAGTTAATTTAACACCATTCATTTTCAGGGGATATGTATGAGATTGGGTCAGAGAGTGGCAGATATTATTCTTTGAATGTTCCTCTCAGAGAAGGGATGGATGATACCAGTAAGTTTTCAGGATTCAATAAATGAATTCGATTTTTATCTTTTACAAAGTAAAATGCGTACAAAAGTTGTGTGGAGTTTGTTTCATCATGTTACCCTAGCCAGATGGGTAGCAGCAGACCACCACTGAAAACATTGTGGCTAAAGGAGTAATTGCTTGATGATCAGCTGTTTAGTACTTGACATCCTTTTGATGAAGGTAAATACTGGCTGTCGTAAGCTGATAATAAAATTTATATATGATCTTCTTATCTTTTGAAAAAGTTTTGTTTTTGTATTTAGTCTGTTATCCATGCCACTCTCACATAGTGTTTCATTTATTCACAGCCTATATGAGCATATTTAAGCCTGTAATCCAACAAGTCATTGAGTATTATAGACCAACAGCCATTGTGTTACAGGTAAGTTTGTACATCTTCCTATTTCTAAAGTGTTCAGAAACTATTCTTTTGTTGCCAGAAGCTGGTTTTTTACCTACTTTGTTGTATTTGTCTCAAAAGAGTGCAGCAATAAAACTTTGTCAAAAGTAGTAGTTTATTTAACACTTTAGCAGACAACAGCCTCTTAGACTGGTCAATAATGAAAAAATTTGCAGACAAAAAAGTTAAATGATGGAATTTGTGTTTATAAAGACAGAAAACATTGTTTTTCCACTATGTTTTCAAAAGTGTGCTTCCTAGGTTTTAAAAACATGGGAATGTTTGGTAAAGGGTTAATGTGATGGAAAACCTTCTTATGACTCAAGAGGTCATTTTTTGGTCAAAAAACTAAAGGAATGCAATTATTTTATTTGTCTCTAAGATGATATGTTCTGTAAAATATCCATGTTTCATCCAATGTTGATAGAAGGTCTCCAGGTTTAATCTTAGAAATACCATGGCACTTTAGAGGTCACAGTTTTCCTATACTTGGCCAGAAAGTTTTTTTGTGATTATATCTTGGACAGGTGCAAATGTGGGTAACTGGATTTAATCTCGGAATGAATTGGTATCACTGTAGGGGCTAAAACTTTAAAATATGTTTAATTAGTATTAGTATGCAAGAGTTTGAATAAGGTCAACTATATACAACAAAAAATTGGTCACTATGTCCTAATCTCACAAAAGCTTTTAGCAGCTGGATGTTAGGTCGCAGACTGAACAGTGTTGGAAGCCTTTAGAAAGCATCTAGTAAAGTTCAACTATGGTCTACCTCTTTTTCATAGATATACATCACCAAATATGAGTTATAAGTACATGTATTTCAAGTGAAATCAGATTCTTCATGTTTAATCTTTATTTAACTGTTTGCAGTGTGGTGCAGATTCTTTAGGCAGTGACAGACTTGGATGTTTTAATCTCAGTATTAAAGGACATGGGTAAGTATGCTAAGGGTATCTTAAATGGTCAGGTGTCAGAACATGATGTTCCTCACCTGGAAACCAATGGCCATACCTACCAACCACTCTACAATCAATTTTAATTTTATGTACCTAGGGTAGTGATCTGATTGGCTGAGGCTCTCTGTAGAGTGGTAGTCATGAATTAGGATTTGAGCAATATTTTTAAGAACTGTTGATGAATACAGACCAGCTTTTGTTTAGCAGTTGTACTTTCAGTGTTTAGATAGCTTCAGTGAATTACACATTGACCTAGCCAGGCACAATACATTTGAATATGCAATAGGAATGTAATATCTTTTAACAAAGTGACAGAAAGGATAGTGAAAGCAGAGTTCAGCATAATGTTTTTAGCTCACCTGAGCACGAAGTGCTCATGGTGAGCTTTTGTGATCGTGCTGTGTCCGGCGTCCGTCGTCAACTTTTACCTTGTGTACGCTCTAGAGACCACATTTTCAATCCGATACTCATGAAACTTGGTCAGAATGTTTGTCATGATGATATCTCGGACGAGTTCGAAAATGGGTCATGTCAGGTCAAAAGCTAGGTCACTAGGTCAAATCTTAGAAAAACCTTGTGTACGCTCTAGAGGCCACATTTTCAGTCAGATGCTCATGAAACTTGGTCAGAATGTTTGTCTTGATGATATCTCGGACGAGTTCGAAAATGGGTCATGTCAGGTCAAAAACTAGGTCAAATCTTAGAAAAACATTGTGTACGCTCTAGAGGCCACATTTTCAGTCCGATACTCATGAAACTTTGTCAGAATGTTTTCCTCGATGATATCTTGGACGAGTTCAAAAATGGGTCATGTTGGGTCAAAAACTAGGTCACTAGGTCAAATCTTAGAAAAACCTTGTGTTCGCTCTAGAGGCCACATTTTCAGTCAGATACTTATGAAACTTGGTCAGAATGTTTGTCTCGATGATATCTCGGACGAGTTTGAAAATGGGTCCCGTCGGGTCAAAAACTAGGTCACTAGGTCAAATCTTATAAAAACCTTGTGAAACTTTGTCAGAATGTTTTCCTCGATGATATCTTGGACGAGTTCGAAAATGGGTCATGTCGGGTCAAAAACTAGGTCACTAGGTCGTATCCTAGAAAAACCTTGTGTACACTCTAGAGGCCACATTTTCAGTCCGATACTCATGAAACTTGGTCAGAATGTTTGCCTTGATGATATCTCGGACGAGTTGGAAGATGGGTCATGTCGGGTCAAAAACAGCTCACTAGGTCAAATCTGATAAAAACCTTGTGTATGCTCTAGAGGCCACATTTTCAGCCCAAAACTCTTGAAAGTTGGTCAGAATGTTTGTCTTGATGATATCTCAGACTAGTTTGAAAATGGGTCATGTCGGGCAAAAATCTAGGTTACTAGGTCATATCCTAGAAAAACCTTGTGTACGCTCTTGAGGCCACATTTACAGCCCAAAACTCTTGAAAGTTGGTCAGAATGTTTGTCTTGATTATATCTCGGTCGAGTTCGAGAATGGGTCGTGTCGGGTCAAAAACTAGGTCACTAGGTCAAATCTTAGAAAAACCTTGTGTTCGCTCTTGAGGCCACATTTTCAGCCCAAAACTCTTGAAAGTTGGTCAGAATGTTTGTCTTGATTATATCTCGGTCGAGTTCGAGAGTGGGTCATGTCGGGTCAAAAACTAGGTCACTAGGTCAAATCTGAGAAATACATTGTGTACGCTCTAGAGGCCACATTTTCAGTCAGATACTCATGAAACTTGGTCAGAATGTTTGTCTTGATGATAGCTTGAACGAGTTAAAAAATGGGTCATGTTGGATCAAAAACTAGGTCACTAGGTCAAATCTTAGAGAAACTTTGTGTACGCTCTAGAGGCCACATTTTCAGTCCGATACTCATGAAACTTGGCCAGAATGTTTGTCTTTATGATATCTTGGATAAGTTTGAAAATGGGTCATGTCAGGCAAAAAACTAGGTCACTAGATCATATCTTAGAAAAACCTTGTGTACGCTCTAGAGGCCACATTTTCAGCCCAAAACTCTTGAAAGCTGGTCAGAATGTTTGTCTTGATGATATCTCGGTCGAGTTTGAGAATGGGTCATGTCGGGTAGATTGAAAATGGGTCATGTTTGGTCAAAAGACTCAGGTGAGCAACTTTAGGGCCATCATGGCCCTCTTGTTAAGTAGGCAGAGAAAACCAGGTTCAGTATCAGTACTTTGTTTCAATGTCCAAATCCATAATAGGCTATCTTTTACGTAACAGTAACAAGAACTAAAGTGAATGACTCACTTATAACTGTATTCTTAAACCATGAAATAAATTAATAAATGCACTGCTGTTGTAAGATCACTGAAATATTGTCAAACATGCACCGAGTCTCTATTCAAACAAAACTACTGCACTTACACCAAAGAGAGATGTTTTAAGGTTGCAAAACATTTATGGATAAAAAAAACTCATTTAAAATGGTATGAACAATATTATGGTAAAAGGATCAAACAAAACTACAACAATTGACACAATGGAGAATTGTTTGAATGTAAGAGAATGTTTTTTAACCCTTTACAACACAATCCAGAGTTTTAACGATGAAAAACACTCTCTTTAAAGAGTTTTATATACAACAAAGTGAGCATTTCATTTGGATTTACAAGTGTCGGAGTTACTTTGTATTTAAACATTATATGTCTGCATATTTTTCAGAGAGTGTGTAAAGTTTGTTAAAGATTTTGGTTTGCCATTATTAGTACTAGGAGGGGGTGGTTATACAAAGAGAAATGTTGCTCGATGCTGGACCTACGAAACTGCAGTTATTTTGAATGAAGAAATTAGTAATGATATTCCTTATAACGGTAAGCCATTGTAACAGTTCTTGAAATTTTATTTTCAGTATCAAATTTTATTTTTAGTATCAAACCAAACTTGTGTGTGAAGGGCATGAATACCGTTAGCTGATATGCATTTCTGTCTGTAATGTAGAAAAGTCAAATTTTGTAAAATGGGGATAAAGAACACGTTAATGGTTAGTTTCACAGATACAAGTGAAAACATAATTGTAAAAGGAGAAACTGAATTTTGTGAGCAATTTTTTCTATCAACAAAATGTTTTCAAAGTAGTGTGCTGATGTTGAGTTACATGCAGATATTTCTTCCAAAATTTCAGGATAGTATTACCCATTCATTCTAATGTTTTCTGGTAGGTCACCTGTGCAATAGTAAGTCTAAACTTAAATCTGTAGGAATAGGTTAAGGAAAAAAATCCATCAATGATTAGACATACAGCAAAACTTGCTGGCACTCACTTTAAGAGCAGTTGTCTCGAAGTCATTATCAAAAAAAAAAAACTCAGGATACCTCATTTTCTAAATTGCTGAAACTGTGGTGTCTAACCCTCCTTTGGTATCCACGTTGGTGTCGGCTCATGTTGACCGTGGAAGTTTTTCCTCTTTTGTGAAGAAATGTTTGTTAGTATAGTTAAACAAGAGGGCCATGATGGCCCTGTATCGCTCCACTGGCTTTTTAACCCTTTACCACACAAATCGAAGTGTTAATGACCCTGAAAGAGAAGGCTTTCAAAAACATCGTGAGAAAAGGACAACATTTTGTCAGCCAGTATTTTCTCCTTTTCCCACAAGGTTTCCTAACCTATCAAAGACAGAAATAGTCATTTAAGCTACATTCTATTTGTCTTTTTGCAATGGCTTTAAACTTGGTACAGTAAAAAAAAAAAAAAGTCATTTCTTAAAGACTAAAATTAACGTATCATGCGCTTAATTGACATTGACAGAGATATACAGCATAAAAAGTCTGTATGGTAATAAACTTACTTTGAAAACATAACCTCCACCCCACCCGCCAAACAAAAAGAGTCAAATCTTTTTAAATCCAAAGATAATGTCAGTGAATACAAGCAGATTTATTCATTAGCATGAAAGGTAAAGTTCTGAAAAAATTTGAGTGATAGAAACCTTACTTTAAATTAAACATTCCATTCATGTGAGCATAACTATTAGCATCAAAATAAATCACTCTCCCTTAAAACAGAACATTTTCTCTTCAAAAAACTCGAATACCAAACTCCAGTAATGTATAACTGCAGTTTGATAATCAAGGGAGGTAAATAGTTACAAACTTTATCTTGTATAACAGGAGTTGCTTCCCTTGATTACTATTTTAAATTACAGTCACTATGTAAGCCCATGTTAAACTTGTGATCCCTGGGGCAGAGCCAATTTTGACCCAAGGGCTATAATATGAAGAAACTTGATAGAGGTCCATTAGATAAAGCTACATGCCAAATTTAGTAGCCCTGGGCCTCATGGTTTCAGACAAGAAGATTTTCAAAGATGTTCAATATTTTTCAGTTTTGTTGCCATGGCAACCAGAGTTTTTGAAGGAATCAAATTCTTTCAAGAAATTCTAAAGAGGACCATGGCAGGATCATTTCTGTGAAGTTTCATCAAATTTGGATGGGTAGTTTCAGAGAAGAAGAAGTTTGAAAAAAAAGTTAAAGGACGGACGGACGCACGACGGACACCGAGCCATGACATAAGCCCGCTGGCCTTCAGCCAGTGGAGCTAAAAACTTTTGTGACAGTGAAACTGTGTAGTTTAAATGAATTAAATATTATTTGATTTGACAGAACTAAAATATCAATACTTTCACTTTTTTCTGTTTCAGAGTATTTAGAATATTTTGCTCCTGATTTCACCCTACATCCAGATATTTCTACGAAACAAGAAAATCAAAATACAAAACAGGTAACATGATTGTTATAGCAATGGTATTCTTTTTTTGAAAGACTTTTTACAGCTCTGGAATAGACAGTTTCCAGTATCTTCTTTTGGAAAGGGACCAGCTGTTACTAACACACTTTGAATGTTTCTCACACAAAGTTAAAAGATTGTTTTCCTTTCTTTTAAATATCTGTACTTCCCTTTTCTCTCTCTTTGAAGTGTAGAGATGTTTCACTTCTCATAACTATAGTAGTTTTGATTGATTAAACAAGAAGGAAGTTTTTCATTTTAAGTCTTTTACTTCCTTGCAAAATAAACAGGTTTTTTTTTTTTTCTGAAAAGTGGGGGGGGGGTTATACTGGAATCAGCCCATTAGTCCGTTTGTCAGCATTTTCATAGAAAAAAAAAAAATGTTTCGAACTCCTTCCTTGTATAAAAACTTCGGGGAGGTTAACCTAAAGATGTGGATGTTCAAGATGCATTTTCATGTGTCTGTCCTTAAGCATTTGTCTTCACTTGAACTTTAACAATTTCTTTTTCACTCAAGTGTTTGGTTTTGACATCTGTCTTCTCTATCAAGGCACTCTGGAATTACCATTCGAATTTCTCCTTCAACATAATTTTCAGAAGTCGTCTTTTTGATGACAGTATAAGTCAAAAATAATGGATTAATGCCTATTTATTCAGTAATGTTTAATTCAGTATCTTGTAAAAGTAGTATTTTATGTTTTAAAAACTTTCAGTATATAGAAAATGTAAAGCAGCTTGTACATGATAACCTGAAGCAGTTGACATGTTCACCAAGCGTAGAAATGCAAGATATTCCACCAGATCTGTTGTCTCTTGAGAACTCGAATGAACCGGACCCAGACATCAGGAACCACCAGGATGAGTTAGATAAAAGGTATGTTTGGCTCCGAACCATGAGAGCCCTAAGGAAATAAAATCGGTATTTTAACTTTTTACCAAACAACACAATTTTAGGCCAGTCCAAATTGAGGGCATTTGCAGATGACAAATGTGATACAAAAAAAGAAATTTGTTTTGGGAAGAGTAGAAAACAATGTGGATAAAGAAGGAAATGCTGGTTACCAGTATTTTCTCCTTTTCCCACAATGTTTTCGAAAGCTTTCTTAGTTTCCCTTATGACGGTAATTAGAATTTGGATTGTGTATTAAAGAGTCAAGTCAGGAAAACAGACTTGAGGCTGTATGCATTGACCATTCTAAATTCAGCTCTAGACATGGGTAATCAGATAGCATGTAGTGGGGTTTAGAAAAAGAACATTGTAGGAAAATGAGAAATGTTGATTACCAGCAGGATCTATTACAGGATCGAACATTCCCTTCTGATGTTAAAATAGTGCATTTGAATTTATCAAATCAGTCTTTTGTTTGGACAAGATGTAAAACAACATAAAGAAAATCTTCAACGTTTCAGATGAAACAAAACTGTGTTGCAGTGTCAGCCACATATACATTTTTCACTTACCAAATTTGTTTGACAGATAAAAATAGTAGATATTTAGCATGAACGCATTTCAATTATGATTATGGTTTCATTTTAGAATTGAAGCTAATAATGAATATTATGATGGAGACAATGACAATGCAGGGGAGGCTGATGGAGTGATTGATGTTTGATGAACAGCCACTGGGAACACCTTGTTTCAGCATACTAAAGATTCCATTAGAAGTTCGTGCAGACCTTTTTTAATCCAGATGGAACACACAACAATCATTTAACCTGTATCAGCATACTTAAATTTGTTAAAAAAAAGTTGTGCAAACAGTCTGACAGGTCAAGATGAGACGTCAAGTTGCTGACATCCCATCTGGATCCATCCATGTTGATGATGTGATGTTTTTAGAAAGGTTGAAAGATTAAGCTATGCTGAGGATTGCAGCAATTGACTGTATGCAACAAGAATGTGTATGCTGGATTCTAGAGATCTCATAGAGATTCAGTAAGACTTGCGTTAAGTTCAGGGAGAGCTGTTGAAAGAAAGTGCTGTTGTCGTGTTTTGTTTGTCATTATGTATTTGTGTTTAAAGAAAGAGCCGACATTGTGACTGGAGAAGGTTCTTTGACTCGGGCTTTCTAACTTTGAGAGGCAATGGACTTTAGGACTCTGAATGTGTGACTGTAGAGCACTCATGTCTCCTTTAACTCTTCACTGTACAATCCCAAGTTTTAAGGACCCTAAGAAAATAGCCTTTTGAAAACCTTGTAAGAAAAGGAGAAAATGCTGGTAGCCAGCATTGTCTCCTTTTCCCACAAAGTTTTGTACACTTTCACATACAATTACCATCACTTCAGCTACATTTGTTTTCTGCAAAATTAATACTCTCAATTTAGACAAGTCAAAAATGTTATTGTTTGGTAAGGAGTTAATCATTAGCTCCACTGGCCGAAGGCCAGCGAGCTATTGTCATGGCGTTGTGTCCGTCGTGCGTCCGTCCGTCAGTTCGTTCGTCCGTGCGTGCGTCCGTAAACTTTTTCTTTAAAAAACTTCTCCTCAGAAACTATTGACTGGATTTTTACCAAATTTCACAGGAATGTTCCTTTGGTGGTCCTCTTTCAAATTCCTTCAAATAATTGTGTTCCATGAAGAATTCTGGTTGCCATGGCAACCAAAGTAAAAAACCTTTAAAAATCTTCTCCTCCCAAACCGCTATTTGGATAGCATTATTATTTTGCAGGAATGTTCCTTAGATACAGGTTTACAGAATTCCTTAAAAAAAAAAAGATCTGTCAAAAAACATGGCTTTTATGGGAGACTCATTTTCCTTTTATGGTATAAAGTAAAATCGTTGAAAAATTTCTTCTCTAAAACTATTCATTGGATTTCATTGTTGTTTTGCAGGTAAGTTCCTATGGTGGTTGTCTACCAAATTGTTTCTTCAGTGAGCTAAAATGCAGGATTGAATGATAATTGTTAAAAACTTCCTTTCGCCATTATAGAAATATCAGGCCTGTGGAGCGATACAGGCGCTCAAGCGCCTCTAGTTTTTGAACTACCGTAAGTCAAGTTTACAAAATTTAAATACTGATCATCTGAACAGGTGAAACAAGATGGATATTCAGGGAGATACTGATATGATTATGGACATGTTCCTGACATTTTCAGTCTTCAAGCTGTGCTATAATCAATTCAGCAATATTTGCACCATTTACCACAGTTTACTTAAAAAGAAATTGTGTAAATAATTACATTTTTTAATGAGTACATAATGTAGTGAATCTCTGAATGTGTAGTCTTTTTTTTTTTCTATCTTGGTTATTACCCAAAGAACCAGACTCGGATAAGAAGCTCCATTTTAATGATCTTCTGTCCCATTTTATGGAAACCAAACAATTCTTGAATGATAAACACATGGAGAGACAAACCAAAACAAAAAGCCCACAAAGGCTTGATAATGTCCACCTGCAATCAACCATATAAAATGTATTGAAAAAATTATATTCAAGGTGGCTTTTTTTGTTTTGGTCAAACTTCTAGTTTGAATGTCTTCATAAATTTGCAATAGGCTAAGTCTTTGACAACACATAATCCAAGATACAAAAGAACTAATAAATAAATGTCAAGTTTGTTACAGTCCACACTGTTAATGGTTGAATTTCCTTCATTTCCCTCACACTTGAACTCTGTGGTACAAACAATCTTTTCACATTTCTAAAGATTTAGACAGAAACTGTAGACTTGCTGATAGGGATGATTTGAACATTCACTGGCTCACAAGTATTTTCTCCATTGTATGTTTGATTTTTGGAGGGTGTTGCGTAAAAAAATTTGGAAGAAAATTTTCTTCTCACTGTTTCAAATGAAGAAATAAGTGACCATATCATCCCAAATTTTACTGAATTGACCATCAATTTTGTAAAAATGTTACAACACAAATAGTTAAGTTTTGAAGGCAAACGGCTGATGAATAGCAAGTAATTTAGAAATAAATCATGTGCTTGGCTGACTAGCTGTTGTGTCAGGATTGGCTCATCACCATGAAGCAATGGCCAGGAGAAAGCATGATGACTTTGGCTGTACTGTGTTGACATGAATATCCTAACATGGTTCTATACTTTTTCAAAGTATCACAGCAAACATGTAACTGTACTGTGATTTCTTTAGGCAACAAAACCCAAAGAACATCGATAAAAGGGTAAAATTCCTCACTAAATAATACCTCTAGCCAACAACTTTTGGTGTCTTGTAGCAGGCTGGCTTTGAAAGCCATGTGGCAAGAAAAGAAATGACTCGTAAAGAAATTTTCCCTCTTGTTGCCATTTTTTGCTCTAGTTTTTAAGTATAAAACCTCTCATACCATTCATTATAGGAGTTCCAAGTTCAACATGTTTGGAAAATTAAGATATGCAAAGATTTATCTCCATCTTTCTGAATATCTTTTATTCTAAGATAAGACGAACACAGTTTTTATTTCTTTATGTTACTTGTTTTCTGAACTAAATGTTATCAAATACAATTGTAACAAGTCAAAATTCCACACAGTCAGAAGTATTTGCATGAAAAAGGTGCAGTAGCATCACAGAAAACCATGTACATTGTGTAAACTTTCAGTTCAGTCAGCAATTCTTTACATTCTCTAATGGTAACCCTTTACCACAGAACAAAATTGTAGAATTGTCCAAATTAAAAGCTTTTATAGCCAACAAATTAAATGTGGCTAAAATGAATGATAGAAATTGTCTTTGAAAGGATTAAAACATTGTGGGAAAAGGAGAAAATGCTGGTTACCAGCATTTTCTCCTTTTCCCACTATGTTTTCAAAAGACCTTGTGGTCATTTTAACTCGGGCTTGTGTGATAAAGGGTTTGGTTAGTATCGGGAAAAGGTAGTAACAAAACCTTTTTCTTTTTCTGTCTGAAACACAGGACTGTTGACACTCTCTCCCCTGTAGACTACTCTTGAAAACATTGTGGCAAAAGGATGAATTGTTTCTGATGAGACTTTTCCATTTACCAAAGGTTTTTCTAAACCCTTAACCACAGAATGCTGCATTTTAGAAACCCTAAGGAAAAACCCTTTTGGAAAGATTGTGGGAAAAGGATAAAATGCTGGGAACCAACATTTTCTCCTTTTCCCACAATCTTCTCAGCCCATCACTTGAGTCGTATATAATTTGCTATCTCCAAATGCTTTCAATTTGTACCAGTTCAAGAAATTTTTATTTAGTAAACGATTAAGGTCTACGACCCCTAATGCTTCTAGTGCAACATGGAATAAAATTTGTTGTTAGTTGATAACTAAGGATATATTATACTGATGTAATACTTTTGCACATTTTTAGCCAACCAGAAATTCCTTTCATGTCTGTCTTGAAATTATTTGTTGATACTTTTGTTAGTTTCCTGAGAAGGGAGGTAATTATTATCTCCCTTTGTAATGAGAATATAGTGGTTTTAGATATATAAATGATAATTCTAAGAAGGAAAAAACGGAAAAAGTGGCTCGGTTAAAGTAGTACAATAGTACTCATAGTTAATCATAGCAAATTTTGTAGGATAATATTACAGTGGAAATAGCTGTTTTCCTTTAGGGGTCGTAGACCTTAAAGGGGTTTCTTATTTCGATGTAAAAGGTTTGAAAATGAAAAATGGAAGACTGACTGAAAATACGTAGAATCACAGATGGTGAAAACAAAAATTTATATAAAAATAAGTTGTATGATATCCAGATAGAGATGGGTCATAATTCTTCTTTTATCTCCTCGGTTACGTTTCCATACTTTTCAACTGCAGCCTTCATAGTGTTTACAACTACAAAACAAAACAGAGAATATATGTATAATATTATGCCTAGTTGTAGTTCTGAAACATGATTACAAATTTTCCGACAGACATACTAAATAATTATGGCATTTTAATGGCTGTTAATTCTTGACCAGACAACAAAAGTTAACTCGTTACTTAACAACAAAATTTGAGACCTGTCCAAATTGAAAGTATTTGTAGACGACAAATTCAGTGTAGCTCAAATGATGAGATTTGTCTTTTAAGGGGTAGAAAACATTGTGGGTAAAGGAAGCATTTGCAGGCCACAAATTCAGTGTGGCTCAAATGATGAGATTTGTCTTTGAAAGGGTAGAAAATATGAAAAAAGGGGAAAATGCTGGTAACTGGCATTTTCTCCTGTTCCCACAAGGTTTTCACTAGGCTTCTTCTTTGGGGCTGTTAAAACTTGGGATTGCGTGGTAAGGGCTAACAATTTTACATCCTTAAATATGCACATCTATTCCTTGTACTGCTAAATATATAAAATAGACACTCCCAGCCAGTGCAAGATAAAAAATCTTGTCATTTCAAGCTGTTTTTGTCAGAATATCTGACAGTGTAGATCCAAGATCAGACTGCATGTTCTGTGCAGTCTGATCTTGATCCACATTGTTTGCATATTACGTATGGAATCAAAACTTAGAACATGTTTTAACTTGAAAGTATTGGCAGACAACAAATTGAATATGTTGCAAATGATAGAATTTGTCTTTGAAAAGGCAGAAAACATTCTGAATACAATACAGATCTATGATCAGCCTGTACTAAATTGGTGCAATCTAATTCCGATCCACATTGTATGCATAGAATTTTTTTTTTGCAGTTTAACTCTTTCCCAAACAACAAATTTCAGACACGTTCAAATTCAAAACATCTGCAAACGATAAACTCAGAATTGATAAAACTGAGCTTAAGCTCTCTGATAGGGGAGAAAACATTGTGGGAAAAGGAGAAAATGCTGGTTACCAGCATTTTCTTCTTTTCCCATAAGGTTTTCAAAAGCCTTCTTTCCTAGGGTCGTGAAAACCAGGGATTGTTTGGTAAAGGGTTAAGTTTGATAAAACCTATGTTTTGTGTAATCATTAGAATTATCCTAATAAGACATTTCTAAGTCTCCAAACAGGGGCTTAAATCAAGAACTAAGGTGACACTAGTTTTTGAACCCCAAATACTGGCTGCCTTGTCCTGGTCTAGCTGATGCCCTAATGGCATGCATTAATTCTACATTTCAAAAATATTACAGCTCTCATAAATCATAATTTCTAACAGCAGATTACTGTTCTAGCAGATGCGATTTCCAACAGCTGATTGTTTGCAGTTTTCTTCTCGCACGCCTGGCAAAGCACATTGTTTTTTCTGCTACAGATATCATATAGCAAAACTTTCTCCTGGAAACGAATCAATCAAATGAATTTGTGCAAATTAGCTGACTTTATGCATAATAGCTCTGTCTCATAAGCTATTTTGCTTTCTAATTTGCCATCAGCAAATACTTTCAATTTGGAAAAATCTAGAATTTTATCACCTTGTAAAAGTTACTTAAGGCTAAAAATGCTATTAAGATATATCGTAACACATTGAATGCATGTGAAAACACTGGCAGAAGAATTGATTGCTCAAAAGAATGTTTTTTGGTGGTAGTCTACTTCAAAATGTGAAAAAGTTTATCTGCTGGACGTATTGAGTATTTTAAAAATCCTGAAAAAAAATGCAACAGACGAGACTTCATTAATGATTTAATTTGTTCTCTGCAGATGTTTTCAATTTGGAAGAGTCTAAAATTTGTCATGTGGGTCCTGTGGTTAACTCTTTACAGAACGACAAAATTTTAGACAGATCTAAATTCAGAGAATTTGCAGATGACAAAAGTAGCTCAAATGAAGATTTCTGTCTTTGATTGGGTAGAAAACATGGTGGGGAAAGGAGAAAATGCTGGTTACCAGCATTTTCTCCTTTTCCCATAATGTTTTCAAAAGGTTCTGTCTTCAGGGTCGTTAAAACTCATGATTAGGTGGTAAAGGGTTAAAAGAAAGGAGAAATTCTTGGGTCTGGAAAAAAAAAAATGCCAGATTATACCATAATGCAGGTACTATCCAAAGTAGTCTACTTCAGGAGTAAAAAGAAAATGTACAGTAAAGGGTTAATTCTTCAATACCACAAAATTTTAGACTTGTCCAAATTGAGAGCTTTTACAGGTTACAAATAAAATGTTGCTAAAATGATGAGCTTTATCTTTTACAGGATAGAAAACATTGTGGGAAAAGGAGAAAATGCTGGTAACTTTCTTCCCATGATGTTTTAAAAAAGTCTTCTTTCTATGGATCGTTGAAATACGGGATTTTTTGATACAGGGTTAAATAAAACTCTACTCTCCAAGTTGAATTCAATGTTAATTCAACTACAGACAAAAAATAAAATATTCTTTAACTCTTTACAGAACGAAAAAAATAAATGAACAGGTTTGAATTAAAGTATTTACAGACGACAAAATAAATGTGACTCAAAGATTGAATTTTGTGTTTGGAAGGGTAGAATAGATGGTGAGAAATGGAAAAAAATGCTGGTTACCAGCATTTTTTCCTTTTCCCACAATGTTTTCAAAAGGCTTTTTCCACAAGGTCATTAAAACTCTGGATTCTTTGGTGTAGGGTTAAATAATAAGATTTGTCTTAACAAGGGTAAAATGGATTGTGGGAAAGGGAGAAAATGCTGGTTACAAGCATTTCTCCTTTCCAAATGGTGTTTTCAAATGCTTCTTCAGGATCATTAAAACATAATTGTCTGGGAAAGGGTAAACCAAAACCCAAGTTTACAGCATGGCCAAACATAAAAATTCAACTTCTATATTTACTTAAGTGGACTGAGTCTTAAAATGTATCTGCAGCCTTGCGCATTGTTTGTAGGACTGAAACAAAATCAAAGGCTAACAAAACTCAACACTGCCTTCATACCACTTTAACCCTTTACCATAAAGCAAATTTTAGACTCATCCATATTGAAAGGATTTACATACTTTATAAGTGGAAATTTTTGCGACGTGGAAATTTTTGCGATTTCGCGAATTTGAAAAATTCGCAAACTTTTCTGTTCACATATTTTATCACAGGTATACCAAAAAGATAACCAGGGTATTGAATTCGCAAACATTTCCCAACGCAAAATGTCCGTAATCAGTAATTCGCAAATTTTTCGACATGCATATATATCCACATATACAGTAAGACAATTAAGTCTTTACCACACAACAAAAGTTTAGACTGGACAATATTGAAAGCATTTGAAGACAATATACTAAAACGATATTTTTTGTCATTGAAAGAGGAGAAAACATTGTGGGAAAAGAAGAAATTGCTGGGAACCAGCATTCTTTTCTTTTTCGACATTTTTTTAAGCCTCTGTACTCGGTCATCAAAAAACGGGATAGTTTGGTAAAAAGTTAAAATGTTTTTTCAAATGATAGTTTTTGGCCTTGAATAGGTAGAAAACATTGAGGTAAAGGGAGAAAATGCTGGTTACCAGCATTTTCTCCCTTTCCCACATTGTTTTCAAAAGCCTTCTATCTCAGGGTAGTTAAGACTTAATATTGTGTGGTAAAGGGTTAAGTATGGAATTGTCTGCTGCAAAAATGTTTCAGGAGTTGACGGGTTTAAATCAATGAGGAAAATGACAAGTAAAAGTACTTATAAAGATCAATAAAATTTATCTTCATTAGTTGTTCTAAAAACATTCATGACAAATGGATATACTACTCGAAACAAAACATCTTCATTTTTTAGCTTTTTCTCAATTTTCCACATCATTAATTCTATACCAGATGACAAAATTGTTAACTTATTTTGATTAAAAGCATTTGCAGGCATCAAATGTTGGTAAAACGATGGGATTTGTCATTTAATGGGTTTGAAACATTGTGGGAAAAGGATGGCTTTTTACCTTTTCCCACAATGTTGTCAAAAGCCATATTCCTTAGAGTTGTAAAAAGATGTATATGTTTGCTAAAGGTAAAGTTATAACTGCTAAAAGATCGACTTACATGTGGAAAATTCTAAAATGCTAAATGATTGCACAATGTATTTTGAGGTAGTCATTGAAGACATCAATATTCAAGACTGGGTTTTCACAACTAAAAAGACAGTGTGGATACAGAATTAGACTGCATGTTTTGTGCAGTCTGAAATGCCTGCAAAAGCTACTTATGATGTGCTTATATTTACTTTTTGTTTAGATGTACTAATTGTCTTATGCTGGTATTACTATGAATAACTGAAAACTATTGAAAACAGCTTAAAAGAGCATTTACTAACAATGAAAAAAAAATCTACCTGTACACAAAAAAAAAAATCAGGGGACACCCGGGTTCGAACCGGGGACCTCTCGATCTGCAGTCGAATGCTCTACCACTGAGCTATATCCCCATATGTATAATTCGAGCAAAATTACAGGCTATATTCTTAAAACATAGCAGTAATACGCCCCTTTCTGTTTACACAAACCGGGAAAATGCACCCAAACTTATTCAGAAAATGTAAAAATAACTTTGTACAGAAAAGTACAATAAGCCATTTGAGGCTGTGTTGCCAAGGTAAACAACTAACCAATATCAAGTGCCACATCAGCAATATTTCGACAACACCTATCAGGCTATTTTTAGCGCATTTGTTTGACATTTCCAACAAGGGAAAAAACCTCTATATAGTTTCAGACATTCTGTAGTAGTTACCTCCCTTGCGCGTGCAAACAGACAATTTACATAGAAGTGACATGTTCAACTTGTTACTGAAATTTAATATCTTTTATTACACGATGTATGTTGAACCTGGGAAAAAAGTAACAATGTGGGAAAAGCAAAAAATGCTTGTTAATTCCTAGACATGTTTTCTCTCCATTTCAAAGGAAATTCCTTTCACTAGGAAAAAATGAAGTCTGCAAATGCTTTCAATACAAGCAAGTGTGTGTAACTTAACTGTCTGGTAAAATGTTAACCAATTACATGTATTAATCAACTCATTCTCATTTAAGTTTGACATTCAACATCCATGCCTTTTACAGCTTTCGAAAACATTTTCAGTAAATAATAAACATTTCAATGTAACAAGCAATCACTCTGTTACCCCTTATACATGTGTTTTTATCTTGAAAAAGGTGGAACCTCACTTACTTTTAATACTTGTACCACATGGACATATCGCAAAAATACTGTGGCAAAAAGATAAATTGCTCATTATGGTAACCAGCATTTTCTCATTTTCCCACAATGTTTTCTACCCTATGGTAGACAATTTGTAGTCTGCTAATGCTTTCAATTTGGGCAATTTTATAATTTTGACGTGTGGTAAAGGGTTGAGCCACAACATTTTTGAAAGTCCTAAAAATCAATGTCATCAGGAGTAAAGGATGTTGTGAACTATAAATAGGAATACTGTTGGCCTTACCTAACGATGCTGTGTTGTAGTAGAACTTGTATTTTGGATTTCCCTTCACATTGTAGAGATCTTGTATCACTTCTCCATCTTCTGTAATGTTTAGAAGCTCTAGTTACCTTTGTAAATATGATTGATCTTGATTGGGTATCAAAATTTAGAGAAAAAAAAAAAATGTTTAATATGATAACATTCCCTACTAGCAGTGTTTAAACCCTTTCCCAAACAATCCCATACTTCAAAAAAATCTGATGAAAAAAGCTTTTGAAAACATTGTCATTTCTTGTATTCCAAAATTTTCTACCAGTGCAAAGAAAAATCAATTATTGCAGACATGTTAGATTTGTCTTCAATATGCTTCAATTTTGGAAGGTCAAAATTTTTGTTGTTTGGTAATGAGTTAACTCTTTACCAAACAACAAAATTTTAGCCTAGTCCAAATTGAAAGCATTAGCAGACGACAAAATAACTATGACTCAAAAATGGACATTTGTTTTGCGAATAAAAGAAAACACTGTGGGAAAAGGAGAAAATGCTGGTTACCAGCATTTTCTCCTTTTCCCGCAGTGTTTTCAAAAGCTTTCTTTTTCAGGTTTGTTTAAATTTGGGAATGTGTAGCATAGGTTTAAGCCCAAGACTTATTTTGCCACATGTTTTTTTTTAATCAGTGCCTTCAAGAACCATTTCAGTTTTACATTTGTCACAGAACTGTTTTACTTGTGTAAGTACATATACAAATTTTTATCTTAGGTAGGCATGTAAACATGGACCCCTATAAGGAATATAGACTAAGAATGATGGAGACGATTGTGTGTAACCCTGTTATTTCATATGATATATTGAATCTCTGATTTATAGTTATTTATTACCTGTCTCGTTTTATTGAACTTCATTGCCTGAAACATTTTTGACTCTTACTATGACTAGTGTTACATAATTTTTCTCAACTTGTATCAAGAAAATCATAAATGATAAACATTTATATAAGATCCATGTTATCCTAGTACATGTATACGATTACTTGTCACAACTATTTTGATTGATTGTATTGGAGTTTAACGCCGTCTTAACGGCTTAGGTCATATCATGGCAGTCAGTGCACCTAAGCATGGCTTTCTCACACCAGTACTGACGCAACTTTCTTTCCAAGTCACTGACAACCTACTTTTCTAGTATGCATTAGAGGTGAGAGGCAAAAAACCACTGGAAAGAAAGTTTACCTCAACAGGTATCAAACTCACAACCACCAGGTCATGAGTAGGATTGGCTAACCACTGAGCCACCTGGCCGGGCAACTATTTTGAACAGTTGAACTAAATTCTTCAGTTCATTTATTTCATTACCAAACACTCTTTTTTCTTTCATATTTATTACTTTTGTTATTTGAAAAAACACTACATAAAGTAAACAACATGAAGGAGAAATGTATGAGGGAAAAAAAATCTTTTTGGCATTGCTGTTGAAAACGCTACAGTGTATGAGGAGGAATTGGAATATGTAATCAATGTGTAAACATCTATCTTTTTTTTTGTGTAAAGCAAATCTTTGAATATTTTACATCATGTGGTTAACTCTTTACCAGACGACAAAATTTAAGACTGGTCGAAATTCAAAGCATTTGCAGACGACAAAATGAAAGTGGCTTAAAAAATTAAATTTGTTTTGGGAAGGGTAGAAAACAATGTGGGAAAAGGAAAAATGCTGGTTACCAGCATTTTCTCCTTTTCCCACAAGGTTTTCAAAAGGCTTTTTCTTCAGGGTCGTTAAAACTCGGGATTGTGTGGTAAAGGGTCAACTCATTACCAAAGGACTGAAACTTAGACTTGTCCAATTTGAAAGTAATTGCAGACCATAAAATAAACATGACTCAAAAATTGGATTTTTTACAGAAGGGTAAAAAACATTGGAGGTAAAGGAGAAAATGCTGTATTTTATAGCATTTTCTCCTCTTCCCACAATGTTTTTTAGAAACTTTCTGGCATCTTCAGAATTTGTTAAAGGGTCATAAAAATTCTGTATTGTGTGGTAAAAGGTTAATTGTAAAGGCAAACAAAAAACAGTCATACTTATAAACATAATTCTGGGTATATATCCACCGTCTGGTCTGTATTTATCTTCTTGTGGTTCATCATCGTCCTATGTATGAACATGAAATCAAACTTTGGATATTCTCAAAATATAAACACTCTTATAAAATATACCTGTAACTATAGTTACTTTCAAAATGTATTCATACATCAAACTTTTAATATTCTTAAAATGGACATGTTATACAATCTAATTTGCCTTTGGATATCCTAATTTTTTCTCAAAATATACATATAGGTTATATGATCTAACTTTCACTTTATGGGTATCCTAAAGATGTAATGTTATACAATCAAACATTTGGATAAACTATAAATATATAATAGTCATGGTATATACATAAGTGTTCAACTTTATCCTGCAGTAATCAGTATTTTTCTGACATAACAAACAACAAGCCCCCTAGTAGCTTGTTTAGCTACTGTTTTTGGTGTAAATACTTGGGACTCAGACATCACTTTCAATTTGAAAATAATTTCCAAATAATTTTGAAAAATTAAAGTTTTGAATGGAAAAAAGATGTGAAAATGACGCAATCGTTATCTACTTGTATGCTCTAATTAACCATACCCTCAAAAATCCTTTATTACATGCAATTCTATTAACAAACTGACATCGTGACATATTTAGATCATCTGCTATGTCATGTTGCAATTTTGTTTGAAATCATGCGACTACGGTAAATATGGTGGAAACACTAATGTAACACAATGGTTTTTGAAAATATCAGCAAGAATCAATGACACACAATGTTTCAAAATGGTTGCAGAAGGGTGATGTAGATCCCTGACTTGAAGATAAAGCTGAGAAATGGTTTATTGTTTATATTCTTTGTCAACTCTTTAACACAAAATCCCGAGTTTTAACGACCCTGAAAGAGAAGCCTTTTGAAAACATTATGGGAAATGGAGAAAATGCTGGTTACCAGCATTTTCTCCATTCCCACAATATTTTCCACAGTATCAAAGACTGAAATTACTATTTAAGATACAATTAATTTGTGGTCTGCAAAATTAATGTTTTCAATTGGTCCAGTCCAAAATTTTGTCATTTGGAAAAGGGTTAATACTTTGTTGTTTTCATGGTCAGACTGTGACTACTACAAACATACATTTCACTATCCTACAATCTGTGGGTAAACTTCATGTGGATATCCTTAAAATATAATATTATGCTATCAAATTTTCACTTGGGACATTCTAAAAATACATGTATGTATGAAGTGAAACCTTATAATACTCTGAACATCACCAAAAATATGCATCCAATTTTTTTTACATCCCATACAGTCTGATTTTTATCTACTTTGTCTGCAAAAAGCTTTCAGATCCTGATCTATATGGTCTATAACAAAAAAAAAAAAATGTTTTGCATAACACTCTATGGGTAAATATCAGTAATGATAATTACGAGGGCTGTTCGATATGTCATGTGTATCGTACCACAGCGCGATAACGCTTTGCATGATTTCGTGGATGATGATACGCTTGAATAGCTCTATTCAATACCTTTCCAACGGTATAAACACGCGCCTTCAGCTCCACATAGTTTTAAACTTACAGTCATTTCAATAGAGCTAGTCGTTGACCACTGTTGTAAATATGGTTGGGAAACAGATTAAGAATATTAAAGAAATTAGAGCTTATATAAAAGTTCACACAAAACTCGGTCATTCGGTGATGCAGATTTTTACTGAATTGGGAGAAGTTTATGGGTCTGATAAGGTATCTTATGAGACAGTTTGTAGGTGGAGAAAGAAATTTCTGACTGGCATAGAGTCCATCAAAGATGCAGCAAAATCTGGCCGATCTGTGACTGTAACAGGCAAGGCAAATGTCTCAAAAGTCAGGGAAATAATTGAAAGTGTTGGCAGATACACGATTCGTGATAGTGCCAATGCTGTTGGCATATCGCTATCGCAGGTGCATTTCATTTTGAAGCATATTTTGAAAGTACGAAAGATTTCTGCCAGATGGATACCGCATATATTGACAGATGACCAAAAACGGGTACGAGTACAAATTGCTAAGCAATTGCTCAAAATGTTTCCCAAATTCAATCAAAGACAATTTGCAAACATTGTTACTGGTGACGAAACATGGGTTCACTATTTCGAACCAGTAAGAAAAATTGGAAATAAAATATGGCTAACTAAACACGGTAGAAGGCCTGTATTTGCCAAAAGAAGCATAAGCACAAAAAAGGTTCTTTATTGCATATTCTTCTCATGTGATGGTATAGCCGTACAAATTCCGGTGCCGAAGGGCAAAAGTATTACAGGTCGGTATTACCAAGATGTTATACTAAAAAAGGTCAAGAAATATTATCTTAAATGACGCCCTGTGTCAGGATTTAGGCATGTTCGTCTACTTCATGATAATGCTCCATCACATACATCTTAGCTTGTGAAGCAATTTTTGAAGTCGGAGAAGGTTACCGTCTTGCCACACCCACCATACTCTCCAGATCTAGCCCCATGCAACTTTTTCCTTTTTCCAAAACTTAAAAAGTTCTTATCTGGTCGTCGTTTCAAGTCCCGACAAGCCCTTGGCGCAGCTATCAGTCAGTGCCTCAGAGGTCTACCTAAATCAGTGTACCGTGACGCATTTCAGAAATGGATTCAGAGATTGAAATTATGTATTTCAAACCGTGGAGAATACTTTGAAGGGATGTAATGTTCATTTCACTATTTGAGTCGAATGCTTTTGAGATATCGTACAATACACATTACATATCGAACAACCCTCGTATAATAATACTATAGTGCTGAAAATAAGCTTTTTATAGTTTATGCATTTGTTCACTTACCCCAGCAGCAACCATGAAAAAGTGCTTACTCAGCTCTCCAATCTCCTTGGAGTTGTGAAACTGTGGCTTTAAAGCTTAAAAGAACAAACAGTGTATAAACCATCCCGATTAGCCTGAGTGTGAAGCACAACATTAAATTTGATTCTTGAATAAAGATTAAAGGCCCAGTAAAGGCCAAAATATTAGAGCAGGTGTCATAATACATTTAAATTTAAATCATACCATTTAAAAGTATGGAAAATATTGTGGAGATGTTATCGTGTGGTCTGGCAGAAAAGTCGCTGGCAGAAAAAAGAATTTTAAAATCAGGCAAAAAGTAAACAAAAGACCCAGCTACCTGGCAGGTTTTAACCTAGTTTTGAAATAAATTTCTCTGTCAGAGACTAACACTTGGACCAACCGTAAAATGACAGATTGTCATCTTCACATTAATTTCCATACTTTTAAATGGTATGATATATATTCAAATGCATTTAAACACCTGCTTTGTTTACATTTGGCCTTTATTGTTACTTTAACAGTACTTGTCACATAGGTTAATTCTTTACCAAATGACAAAATTTCAGACTTGCCCAAACTGAAAGTATTTGCAGACTAAAAAATTAACTTTGACTATACGAATGGATTTGCCTTATTTTGTTTGTTTGTATTGTGTAGTTTAACCGTTTACCATACAATCCCGACTTTTAACGACCCTAAGAAAGAAGCCTTGTTAAAACATTGTAGGAAAAGGAGAAAATGCTGGTAACCAGCATTTTCTCCTTTTCCCACAATGTTTTCCCTTCCCAAAACAAATTTCAGTTTTTCAGTTGCATTTATTTTTTCATCTGCACCCCCTTTCAATTTCGACAAGTCTAGAATTTTGTCGTTTGGTAAAGAGTTAATGCAGTTTTAACAGCTTAGGTCATATCATTGTAGTCAGTGGGATTTGTTTTAAAAAGGTAGCAAACATTGTGGAAAAAATGCTCTTCCACAGGACCAATAAAACACGGGATTGTTAGGTAAAAGATCAACAAGGATTTCATATCAACAGTCAACCAAAAGTTAAGTGCATTTTCACATGAGTCAGACTGAAAAAAGAAATTAGCCTACTGGTAAATAAGTTGAGGTAAACTGGAACCTTTCTATAAATGGAAAGAATAAACCAATACAGTACACTGAAACTTATGTACATTAAGTAGGCATTGAAATTCTGTTGTCAGAGTTGTATGTTTTTCTACATTTTTACTAAAGAAAGTATTCTCAAAAAGCATATATTTCATACAACAAAAGCCCTGGCAGACATTTTTTCAAGAATTAGCTTGTAATACCAGTATATTCATGTAAATGTATAAATCAAACCTAAATTCACAATGATTATCCATATTTTACAAGGATTTGGTTTGTACTGGAGTTTAACACCATTGTAACAGCTTAGGTCATATCAAGGCAGTCAGTGACGCACCCATGTGTTTCCTGGCTTTCTCACACCAGTACTGACACAACTACCTTTCCAAAGCTACTGATTACTTTTCTCACATGCATCAGAGGTGAGAGGCGAAAAATCGCCAGAAAGAAAGTTCGCCACAACCGGGTATTGATCCCTCAACCTCATGGTCACAAGTCAGATACGCTAACCACTGAGCTACCCGGCCAGGCATTTTACAAGGCTGTTTCTAAAGTTGTCTGCAGGAGGTACATGTAATCTTTTGATTAACTCTTTTACCAGATGACATGCTTAAAGCCTTCTCAATCTAAAATAGAAGGCTTTGAAAAGCTATGTGAGAAAAGGAGAAAATACTTTTCCCCACAATGTTTTCTACCCACTCAAAAAACATCATTTGAGCAAACACTGAATATGCAATCTGCAAATGCTTTCAATTTGGAAAAGTTTAAAATTTTATGTTGGAAAAAAGTGACATTCTCAAGTTTAAAAAGTTTGCAGATGAAAAATTAAATGTGGATCACATTATGGGATTTTTCTATGACAGGGTAAAAAACATCATGGAAAAAGGAGAAAACACTGGTTACCAGCATTTTCTCCTTTTACCATAATGTTTTCAAAAGCCTTCCAACTTAGGATAGTTAAAACCTCGCATTGTTTGGTAAAAGACTAAAGGGGTCACCAAACACTGGCCCTTAGAAATAATTAAAAACAAGGGTTTACACACCTTTGCATGCCCCACACCAAGATTTATAGATTATCAGCATAACTGGTTTATCCCTGAAAATGGACAGATGTTATGAATTATTAAGCATGCTGGGGCAAAATTCAACTTTTTTCGTGGACCTCAAAGATCAAAATGAGACCTATTCAACCATAAAGACAGACTTGTTCATTCATTTGGTGTTAAATACATACAGTTTTGTGACAGTATTCCAGTTGCATGCATATCACTGTGGCCAGTGCAGCCATCCTTGTGTTCCTGGAGTCTCTTTACCAATGCAAATGCAAATGATTTCTGTGTTTGATAGGGTAGAAAAAATTGTGAGAAAAGGAGAAAATGCTGGTTACCAGCATTTTATCCTTTTTCCACAATGTTTTCAAAAGGCTTCTTCCTCAGGTTAGTTAAAACTCAGGATTGTATGGTAATATCTTAAGAAGGAATTGCAGACAAAAATTCAGATGTATCTACTTGTAAATGAAATAGATTTGTCTTTGGAAGGGTACAAAACATTATAGAAAGTGTAAAAATTCTGGTTACCTTTTTTTTTTTTCCTTTTCCCGCAGTCTTTTCAAAAGTTTTCATCCTTATGGTTGTACCAGTGGGGATTGTTTGGTAAAGGGTTTAACCTTTTCCCAAATGACTAGTTTTAGACTCATCAAAATTTAGTGTATCTGCAGCCAACAAATCTGAAAGTGGTACAAATGAAAAAAGGTTCTTTGACATGGTAGAAAACTTTGTGGGGAAAGGAGAAAATGCATTTTCTCCTTTTCCCACCGTGTTTTCAGAAGCCCTCTTTGTCAGGTTCGTGAAAACAAGGGATCATTTGGGAAAGGGTTACCCATGCAAAATGACAGTTCTCCCTCCCGCGACAAACAACTAACAATGACTAGGGTAGACACAACTTACTGTAGCCTAGACAACTCCAGTGCTTCATCCAATGGCAGCCAATCAATTTTCTCATGCCATTCTGAAAATAAATTCCAAAACCAGGAAAGAATTGAACCAAAGATAGAGCAACCTGGCAACTTTTGACCTACCTTTAGAATTTGTTTTTCTGCTAGCAACTAACACTTGGACCGACCGTACAATAACAGATTGTCATTGTCACAATAATTTCAATACTTTTAAATGGTATGGTTTAAATCTGAATGCATTTTAACATCCGCATTGTTTACTTGTGGCCACTGTTGGGGCTTTAATACAGATTTCCAATCACCTTTATGTTATCCTTTTGCTTAAAGCCCTAATAACAGCCAGAAGTTATCAATGTGGGTGTTAAAATGCATTTTAATTCAAAATATACCTTTTAAAAGTATGGAAATTATTGTGAAGATGACAATCTGTTTTTGTATGGTTGGTCTAGGTGTTTGTCGCTGGCAGACAAATGAATCTTAAAACCAGGTAAAAAGTAAATAAAAGATAAAAGATGAAAGACCTGGCAACTAACATGTGGACTCATCGTACAATAACAGATTGGCATCTTCACAATAACTTCCATTCTTTTAAATGGTATGATCAAAATTTAAATACATTTTAACATCTGCAATGTTTAGTTTTGGCAGCCATTGGGACTTTTTCAATGAATGCATCGTAAAATTTGTAGACAATGCTTCACAATCTATAATAAAATAAGTATGTTGTAACCCTGTACCACAAGACATAATTTTGGACTTAAATATCAATATTGATTGGATTTGCAAACAACAAATAAAATGTGGCTCAGATGTCAAAATTTGTCCATGAAAGAGTAGAAAACATCTTGGGAAAAGGTGAAATAGCTGGATACCTGCATTTTCTCCTTTACCCACGATGTTTTAAAAAGCCCTTTGTCTCTGGGTCATTATGACTTGTGACTGCTTGGTAAAGAGTTAAGAAAAAAGCATACCTGTAAAGTATTACATTTTTTAAAACAAGCACTACACAAATGGCTAAAAATGAGCAATTTTCTATTTGTGACAACATTCCATTGGTAAACTCTATATTAAGAATATATTAGCATAAGCACCATGTTATTTTCTGAAATTAGAGAACATGTAGTCCGTGACTTAAATGATGGGGTACTCATTGATTTAAGTCTTTACCAAGACGACAAAATTTTAGACTTTTCCAAGTTGAAAGCATTTGCAGACGACAAAATAAACATGAATCAAAAATTGAAATTTGACTTATGAAGAGTAGAAAATGTTGTGGGAAAAGGAGAAAATGCTGGTTACCAGCATTTTCTCCTTTTCCCACAATGTTTTCAAAAGGCTTCTTTCTCAGGGTTGTTAAAAGTCGGGATTGTGTGGTAAAGAGTTAGGAAATAGATGAAGTCATTGACTCCTGAAACAAATTTGGAACAGAAGACTTTGAGGAAATGCTCATGTAAATGGACATAAAAAATTGTGGCAAAAGAAATAAGAGCACCCCATGTGGATACCAACACTCGGCTGCAGTTGCTTTTAGAAATAAATTGCATTTCAGTGAAAATTGTGAGTCGTGAAAGGGGCATAACTGTGTCAAAAATATCTTGATGGCTACCTGGCATTGTTGTATGGATCTGCAGTAAACATTTTCATTATTGTTAGAGATACAGTATCATAAATTGTGAAAGTTTTTGCACAAAGAAATCCGATTCAAATAGGGGCATAACTGTGTCAAAAATATTTTGATGGTTACCTGCCCTTGAAATAAAGTTGAAAGCAGCCAGAAACACCATTCAACCTATCAGCCAATGTTGACAATTTATATTTCAAATGAATGCTTCCAAGCTTGTCTGCTACAATTTTCTATTATGAAGGCATATAATGAGATCAGATGCCTATCTGGAGATTGTAGATCAAGAGGACCACATACTCTTAGTCATTTACCAAACCATCCCAATTTTTTACCACTCATATTGGAGAAAGCTTCCTAAAAAGCCTTGTGAGAAAAGTAGAAAACACTGGTTACCAGCATTTTCTCTTTTTCCCAACAATGTTTTCTACCTGCCAAATCAACTGTATTGTGCATATTGTCCAGTCTTGCGCAAACATGCAAAATTAAAATCACTGTATTTTGTAACCAAAAGCCAACGTTTAAACCACCCTGAAGCAGAAGGCTCTTAAAAATAATGTTGGAAAAGGAGAACATGCTAGTAATCAGCATTTCGCCTTTTTACATTAAATTTTCAAAAGCCTACTTCCTCAGGGTTATTTAAACAAGAGATTGTTTGGTAAAAGGTTAATCTAACAGTTAATTAATGGACTGACTAGAAAACAAAACTAGAAGTATTTTTTCTTGGTACATAAAATTCAATGTAAAGCTAAAATTTACGAAAATAGCAAGATAATTTGTGAACTACAGCTTTAGAAACTTCCAAGGTGATGTTGAAAGCCATACCAACATAAACCAATAATTCTTTCGGGTTTTTTTTTTTGTCTTGGAGAAAAAAAAAACATACACACAAACATATGAAAACACTGTGAAAGAGGAGAATTTTAACAAGACATTTATGAATTTCTCCTAATGCCACAATATTTTCAGATACATTTGTGAAAATGTGTATTAAATCTTAGAAACAAGGGAAGCTTTCACAGTCATCTGCCACCTACCTATTACAGGCGGTAATGTGTTATACAGATATATCCACCATATGTTACCTTTAATTAATAAGGCTAATAACTATATTCTGTTTAACAATACAGCCAGTGTTGTTTTCTTGGTGTAATACAAATAGCACAGAAACCAATAATTGATAGAGTTGTTATATTAATACCAGCATGTCAGCTTCTACTTTAAATCTTTACCAAACAACAAAATTCCTCAATGTCATAAAAACAAGGGATTGTAGAAAATCCTCATTGGTTCACTAGTAACCAGCCAATCCTAAGATTGATCTAATTGATGACTCATCACACTATCTAGAGCGTCCTAAGGCAAGGTATTACAAAGCTATGACTCAATAGAAACCCAGGAAAGAATGGGAAAAGTGAGCTTTCACCCAGGGCTATTATGACTGAAGAGTTATTGAAAATGATACTGAAGAGTTATTGAAAATGACATAAAGTACTATTCAAATTATAACTTCTTACTCCACAGTTTCACTATGGGACTTTATCACTTCTTCCATAAACATAACCTACAGCTAAAATTTCTCGTCCTCTCAGCAGTTAACATTTGAAAACGTTATGGTAGTATATAATGTATAGTCCATTTGGTCTCTATAAAAACTAACGTTTTGATCAAATGCATTCAAATGGAATAACTTCTTCAAAATTTCTTTGTTGCAATGTTAGTTATTAACAAAAACCATGCAGAATTCTAATTTTTCACAAGTTTTCATTTTAAATTTCATGCTTTTTACTATTTAACTCTATAGTAATATTTTAGGATTTTTTGGTCTTATCCACAGAGGATTGAGGGACAGTTGGACAGCAGCCATAAACAATAACAAATCGTAGTAAAACCATGTGTTTTTGTAGTAATTCCATTCATCATTAGATTCAGTAGTGACTTTATGCACACAACTAGCACTATAACAATAGAAACAAACATGTTAACCTCATGTTTTACACCCTTAAGGGCATAGAAATTGAATTATTTGAGTATGCAAATACCTTTACAAATTCTGCTACCATCAAATAGATAGCAATTTTATCAATCTGCCCAAACGAAAAGATGTGATACAAATTATCCACAATTTAGGGAATAGATATCATTCCCAAAAGAAAAGAAAGACGGTATACCTCTTCAGGTCAATTTCTATTTTTCCAGCAATGTTTCTTGAAAGTTGCCGTCTTCAAACAACTGATAATGTATCTGTGCAAGTTATTCTGAACCTAGTTTTTCAATATGCTTGGCCTCAAATGTAAATGCTTTCAAATTGACCATGGGATAGTATGCTGTTCTATCTGCTGCCCTCTCTCCACCTTTTTCAGATGTCAAATTTAACATTGAGTTTAATGGACAAAATCATTAAAATACGGTTTTAAATTCTTCGAGTATTTTTTCTCTCGTGGTTTATGTAAAATAATTAGATAGGTATAAAGAAATTTCCCCAAAAATTATTCAGATAGGTGATTTTGAGCCAAACATTAGTTTTTATACCAACCAAATGGACTATATCTATGTATTAGGTACAATTTTACCCCTTTTGCCACAAAATTTTTACAATGCATTAACGCTTTACCAAACAGCAAAAATTACGCCTTGTCCAAACTGAGAGCATTAACAGACTACAAAATAAATGTGACTCAAAAATTCAGTTGTGTTCTGAGAAGGGTAAAAAACATTGTGGGAATAGAAAAAAATGCTGGTTACCAGCATTTTCTCCTTTTCACACAATGTTTTCAAAAGCATTCTCCATCAGGGTCGTTAAAATTTGGGACTAAGAGGTGAAGGGTCAAACCATTATGCAGGTTAATTTATTATTTTTACAAGGATGTTATTTGTCCTATGCAATTTTGTTTCAGTAAGATAGGTTTAATCTCTTCTCTTTACTGGACTACAAAATTTAAGACTTGTTCATATTGAAATAATTTGCAGACAATCAACTAAGAATGGACCAAAGTGGGCTTTGATCCCAGTCTAACGCAGTAGTTTGTTTCTTTTCATCTGTGAGCAAATGAGGACCTAGTAGGCACTGACCTAACAAAGCTTCTGTTGTTCAACCTAACAAAGCTTCTGTTGTTCAAAATCTACTTAAATAACAAAATTAATGCTACTGAAGTCTGCTAACTGTTGGGATATATATTGTACATCTTCAACCATGTTCTTTTCCATGAGTCGTCTGGGCTTAAAAAAGGCTTAACTCCCATGATGTAATTTTCAACTGATCCCAAGTTTTCTTTTAAACAGTACATCCAATTAGACACTGTAATGTACTATACAAATTTTAAAGCATTGTTTCCATACACTTTCTGAAATCAGCATGAATTTCTGATGACTGATATCCAAGCTTTTCTCTAATTCTACATCACACCCTATGCTTAAATGTTCACTTGTCTAATTTGAAAGGTGTAATTCGCACTAGTGTCTGATATATGTGTTATGGAATCTGTAAGCTGCTTGAAAATGGATCATGCACATGGCTTAACCCTTTACCACACAATCCCTGCCCTGAGGAAAAAGGCCTTAGAAAAAATTGTGGAAAAAGGAGAAAATGCTGGTAACCAGCATTTTCTCCATTTTCCACAATGTTTTCTGTCCTATAAAACACAAACTCCATCATTTGAGCCAAATTTAGGTTGTTGCCGGCAACTACATGTACTTAAATATGGAAGAGTCTACAATTTTGTTGTCTGGAGAGCTATATTGCATCTTATTAAATGTTTTAAAACCATAAAATTGTTTAACAATTCACCAAACAATCTCATATCTTAATGACTCTGGGAAGACGCCTTTTGAAAACACTGTGGAAAAGGGAGAAAACTGCTGATAACATCCCTGTCCATCAGTATCAACAACCCTGTCTCTGGTCCAAGATATCCTTTACTTTAATACATATTTTATGTTATCAGCAAATGCTTTGAGTTTGGATAAGTCTAAAATTTTGTTGTCTGGTAGGGGTGCATGGAAATACCGGAATGGACACCGGAACGGACACCGGAACGGACCCGAATGGACAGTGGAATGGACCGGAATGAACCGGAACGGACCGGAATGGACAGTAGAAAACATTGTTGTAAAAATAAAAAAATGCTGGTTTCCACCATTTTCACCTTTTTCCTAGCATTAATAATAGCCTTCTTCCTCAGGATTGTTCAAACTGAGGATATACGATCCCTGGTGTGGTGAAAGGTTAAGCCTGATTAAAATACACATTTTATTTTCTTTTATGGAACTTTTTTATCATTCACCAGCCTATAAGCACAGGAATTTGTAGGTGACTTTCAATACTTGGCTCTCTGATGTATGTAATGAGACCATAAAAAATATCTAAAAGAACAACGACTTAAAAATTATATCGGTGATGCAAAGCTGTAGATCTAGATTTATATTTACCATACAGGACTCATTGCCATGAAATACTCGGAAAATGACATTAAGACCAAGTAAAAGTGATTAGGCTCATTGACTGATCCCGGGTTTTGACGGACAAAACTTTTGGCTACTAAAAATTTTTGGCTGGCGCCAACCTAGCTGATGCATTCTCATGTTGGAACAGCATATCTAGATTTTCTTTACTGGGCTGTATCGCTAAATAAGGGAAATAAATATGTCTTAGGTATTGTTTCAAATTTTTCAAAGTTAAAAAAAAAGCATGATATTCGTCTTCCAATATTAAGATATTTTTATGCATAAAAAAGTAGGTACAAACTCTGTCTTCTCTGTTTACCTTGAAATGACGGCCGTATTCTATATTTAGTTTATGATTCGAACAACGAAAACGTGCTAGAGAGCGTACCTGGTAGAATGGTAAATTTCTCTACGTTCAGTAAGCTTTAAAAGGATTTATAAAAGTCACTTCAAGTGGAGTCTAGCATATCATATTCTTGAATACAACAGTCTTTTTTACTTTGTTAAATTATTTTGATAAAATATGGTACATTTCCAACCTCTTGAGATAACCAAACAATACCAAAAAACATATCTAAATAAGAATTGTCTAACTGTGCAATTTTCGGGATACCTATTTTGTTCAATTTCTAAGAGCTTTATCCATTATTTGATAATTTAGTATTGTAATGAATGGATAGTGGATAGCGCCACACTCTCCTAATGCCATGAAATTCTTTGTGGAAGTATGTAGACCTAAAAAATATTTGTTCAATTGATTTAGAAAACTGGAACCCCCAGATCTTAGATCCATATGTTAAAATAGGAGTTACCATAGAATCAAAGATTTTGAAACATTCATTGTATGGAAATTTGCCAAATGGTTTCTGAAATTTGTAAATAAAAAAAAAAAAATGCTTTTCTGGCTTGTGCTGCAAGTTTCCGTTTCCTAAATACAAAGATAGTTTTGGGGTAAAAAGTAGACCCATATGTTTATAAGATGATGTCACTTTTACATTCACTCCCCGAAATTGTCATTTGTCTGAATCACGCACAGGTCCACCGTTTCTAAACACAATTACCTCTGTTGTCTCTAGGTTAATATTCATACCTGTTTCTTTACAAAAATCATCTATAATATTTAACCGGGTTTGTAAATGTATCAGAGCAGTTGGCAACGTCATCTGCAAACATCAGTAATGAAAAAATTAGCTTTTTACATGTCATAACCCATTGAGAACATCTAATAAGAGTATTAACACATCACTTTGTGTCGATTTGTTAAATGAATTATATGTTTTTATTTTGGGCCTGAGGCCTTATTTTGTCAATAAAAAATTGTATTGTATTGCAACGATATTTTTAATTACAAAAGACTATGTAAAATCGGGATACTGATATATAAATCAGCGCCACATAGTTATAGCACCATGAAGTGCAAAGAAATTCAATCAAACGATCGTGAATATTCTGATCAGTCCTCTACCCGTATTTATCTATATATACATGCACTCACCGTGGTCCTAATGGTTTACCGTAGGTTCATGACTCGCGTCATGTAATTTAATACTGTGCAAGGGGAGATCGAAATATGTCGAAAATGATCGAAAATGTTTTAAGCATTCAATAATCTTCATATATCATTGCAAGCTAAAATACTCTGATATTTAATTATTATTAATATAATTATTGATATATAATTATTAAATTCTGTGCGGACACTACAACCATCTGCATACCGACGTAAATTCAAAAGTCGCTGTAACGGACTCCGGGTTTTTTTACCAAATGCTTCCAAAGTTATTTTGCTAGCGCCAATACCTGTGTGCAAGTTCTGTTACAATGGGTTCGTCCCAGACACGGCTTTTGGCAGTTATTGGAGGAAACTGGGAGGGGTTGGGGGAAGTTGGAAAATATTGGACATGAAATTAAAACTTAGGATTGGATCACAGTTAGCAATCTTTAATTATTCCAAATTATTCCACATCTCTTATAGACCATATGAGATGCATTAAACCCTCCCTGTTTTACCGCAATATGGCTCAAATATTTTTCAGCCATGCTTTGGCGAAAGGGGGCTTCACGCACCACCGTGATGTACGATACTGAGCAAGTCATCTCATAGATGATAGTTATGGATCCATAATAGCTATTTTTAAACAACCGACTTAATCACAAGGCAGACTGGTCCTTGGATATAAGGAAAATTGACCAATAGGAAAAAGTTTCGACCAAGGTCAGGTTGTGCCGACTGCGGGGCTTGACATGGGTCGATTCTTTTCGCAGAGCATGGCTCATTTATTATATGCTAATAAATCGTGTTGATTGATCTAAAAGTTTGGCGTTTTTTTCCCCCATAAGTTGGCTAGATCTAGATCTATCTATCCGAAACTCGGCAAATTTTTTTCCTAGGATTGATGATAGACCTAGATCTAGTCATTACACATAATTCATTCCTGTCAATGCACTGATCACTGTTTCAATGATGGACATGTAGGAAAGAAAATGGGATCAAAAAGGAAAATGACATACAATCTAATTTTAGCGATCTACACACACTGATTTTTTAAAGAAACTCTATGTAAAACATGGGTAGACCTGTGCACTAACGAAGAAATGAAAGAAAGATTTTGTTTTTGTATGTTTGTGAACGAAGAATTGAAAAAAGATTTTTTTATTGTGTATATTGCGGCGGCAAGTGCACCTAACATGCGTTCCTGAAGTTCCTTTTACTGCTCAATAGTCTTCCCAACCTACTGATCGATTCCTTGTAAAAATCTAAGTCCCTCTTTTATATATCTAAATCAACATGCAGTGAGAAAATGTTCCCGTAAAATGGTCTTTACAAGTATGTGAACCAATAATCATTCCAAAGTTATATTTCTGGACATAAATCTACAAATTTGTCAAGGAACTATCTTCTTTTTCTTCACGGTTCGCCCTATTCCACATGTATAAATATACGAAAGAAAAATGCTTTGTACTTTATGCAGACCCGGAATTCGAGCTCAAAACCTTTTGATTTCAAGATCTAGAATCTGGCTGGTCATTCGAATTAATAGATTTACGAGCACATAAAGCATGGTGTTAAATCTACCTATTCAAATCGGCTGATAATTCCCTGTCAAGCAAGTAATCGGCGTCATCAAACTTTTTCTCACACTTTCCTTTCAGGAAAAGTTACATTCGAAAAAATATGAAGGATATTCTAGTCTCAACCTTCAACTGCATAAGCATTGCTTTTTAACTGTAACATGGCTTTTAACGGTGACAAAGATTTTTCTGAAATGCTTTAGCATTTCTTTTTCAATGATCGTAAAAGACCACACTTGAAAATCCGAGATCGTTAAAATGGTAATTACGCTGAGTCATGTACATGGCTGATGAGGGCCGGAGAGTGATATCAGCACGCCACCTCGAAATCCGCCCTCGCCCCCCCCCTTTTTTTTTGCTGATGAGGGCCGAAGAGTGATATCGGCCCTCAACCTTGAGATTTTGGTCCTTTCCCGATTTTCATATGAAGCTTTTAGTCCTTGGGAAGACTTTAAAGCGTCAGTTCAGGTCCGTTCCGGTATTTCCATATTCCAACATAGGATCTTTTCAATTCGGTTCATGTTCATTTTAATCGTTCCTTAGGCCAAGAGTTCATATTTCTGTTCAGATTTTGGTCCTTTCCCGATTTTCATATGAAGCTTTTAGTCCTTGGGAAGGTTTTTAAAGGTCGGTTCAGGTCCGTTCCGGTATTTCCATACTCCAACTTCGGAACTTTTCAATTGACTTCATGTTCATTTAATGATTCTTTTGTCCGACATTTCATATTTCTGATGAAATTTTGGCCCTTTCCCGACTTTAACATGAACCTTTTAGCCCTCAACCTTGAGATTTGGTCCTTTCCCGATTTTCATATGAAGCTTTTAGTCCTTGGGAAGGCTTTAAAGCGTCAGTTCAGGTCCGTTCCGGTATTTCCATACTCCAACATAGGATCTTTTCAATTCGGTTCATGTTCATTTTAATCGTTCCTTAGGCCAAGATTTCATATTTCTGATGAGATTTTAGTCCTTTCCCGATTTTCCCATGAAGCTCTTGGTCCTTGTAAAGGTTTTTAAAGGTCGGTTCAGGTCCGTTCCGGTATTTCCATACTCCAACTTCGGAACTTTTCAATTGAATCCATGTTCATTTAATCATTCTTTTGTCCGACATTTCATATTTCTGATGACCTTTTGGCCATTTCCCGACTTTCACATGAACCTTTTAGTTCTTGGGAAGGCTTTTAAGGCTTGGTTCAGGTCCGTTCCGGTATTTCCATACTCCAACATTGGATCTTTTCAATTCGGTTCATATTCATTTTAATCGTTCATTTGACCAACATTTCATATTTCTGATGAGATTTTGGTCCTTTCCCTATTTTCACATGAAGCTTTTACTCCTTTTTAACACTTTTAAGGGCCGTTCAGGTCCGTTCCGGTATTTCCATACTCCAACATCGTATGCTTTTAATTCTGTTCATATTCATTTAATGACCCCTTTGTCGGTCATTTCATATTTCTGATGAGATTTTGGTCCTTTCCCAATTTTCACATGAAGCTTTTACTCCTTATAAAGACTTTTAAGGGTCGGGTAATGTCCGTTCCGGTATTTCCATACTCCAACATCGGCTCTTTTAAATTCTGTTTATGTTCATTTACGGATTCCTTCGTCCGACATTTCATATTTCTGATGAGAATTTGGTCCTTTCCCGATTTTCACATGAAGCTTTTACTCCTTATGAAGACTTTTAAAGGTCGGTACAGGTCCGTTCCGGTATTTCCGTACTCCAACATCGGCTCTTTTAAATTTTGTTTATGTTCATTTACGGATTCCTTCGTCCGACATTTCATATTTCTGATGAGAATTTGGTCCTTTCCCGATTTTCAAATGAAGCTTTTACTCCTTATGAAGACTTTTAAAGGTCGGTACAGGTCCATTCCGGTATTTCCGTACTCCAACATCGGCTCTTTTAAATTCTGTTTATGTTCATTTACGGATTCCTTCGTCCGACATTTCATATTTCTGATGAGATTTAGGTCCTTTCCCAAATTTCACATTAAGCTTTTACTCCTTATAAAGATTTTTAAGGGTCGGTTCAGGTCCGTTCCGGTATTTCCATACGCCAACATCGGATATTTTCAATTCTGTTCGTATTCATTTAATTAATCCCTCATCCGACATTTCATATGTCTGATGAGATTTTGGCCCTTTCCCGATTTTCACATGAAACACTTAGTCCTTGGGAAAGTTTTTAAGAGTCGGTTCAGGTCCGTTCCGGTATTTCCATACCCCAACATCGTATGTTTTCTATTTGGTTCATATTCATTTAATGATTCCTTCGTCTGAGATTGTTTTATTTTGGATGAGATTTCGGTCCTTTCCCGATTTTCACATTAAGCTTTTTGTCCTTGGGAAAGCTTTTAATGGTCGGTTCAGGTCCGTTCCGGTATTTCCATACTCCGACATGGAATGTTTTCAATTCGGTTCATATTCATTTAATGATTCCTTCGTCCGACATTTCATATTTCTGATGAGATTTTAGTTCTTTCTCGATATTCATATGAAGCTTGGATGCCTTGTGAAGGCTTTTAAAGGTCGGTACAGGTCCGATCCGGTATTTCCATACTCCAACATCGGCTCTTTTCAATTCTGTTTATGTTCATTTACGGATTCCTTCGTCCGACATTTTATATTTCTGATAAGATTTTGGTCCTTTCCCTATATTCACATGAAGCTTTTAGTCCTTCGGGAGGCTTTCTATGGTCGATTAATGTCCGTTCTGGTATTTCCATACTCAAACATTGAATCTTTTCAATTCTGTTTATGTTCATTTACGGATTCCTTTGTCTGTCATTTCATATTTCTGATGAGATTTTGGTCCTTAACCATTTTTCACATGAAGCTTTCAGCCTTTGGGAAGGTTTTTAAGGGTCGGTTCAGGTCCGTTCCAGTATTTCCATACTCCAACATCGTATTCTTCAATTCTGTTCATATTCATTTAATCACCCCTTTGTCCGTCATTTCATATTTCTGATGAGATTTTGGTCCTTTCTCGATTTTCACATGAAGCTTTCAGCCTTTGGGAAGGTTCTTTAAGGGCCGGTTAAGGTCCATTCCGGTATTTCCATACTCCAACATCGTATGCTTTCAATTCTGTTCATATTCATTTAATGACTCCTTTGTCCGTCATTTCATATTTCTGATGAAATTTTGGTCCTTTCCCTATTTTCACATGAAGCTTTTACTCTTTAGGGAGGCTTTCTAAGGTCAGTTAATGTCCGTTCCGGTATTTCCATACTCAAATATTGAATCTTTTCAATTCACGTTATGTTCAGCTAATGATTCCTTCGACCAACATTTTATATTTCTGATGAGATTTTGGTCCTTTCCCTATTTTCACATGAAGCTTTTACTCCTTATAAAGACTTTTAAGGGCCAGTTAAGGTCCGTTCCGGTATTTCCATACTCCAACATCGTATACTTTCAATTCTGTTCATATTCATTTAATGACTCCTTTGTCCGTCATTTCATATTTCTGATGAAATTTTGGTCCTTTCCCTATTTTCACATGAAGCTTTTACTCCTTATAAAGACTTTTAAGGGTCGGTTAATGTCCGTCCCGGTATTTCCATACTCCAACATCGGATTTTTTTTTAATTCAGTTCATGTTCATTTAAACGATACTTTCGACCGACATTTCATATTTCTGATGAGATTTTGGTCCTTTCTCGATTTTCACATGAAACTTTCAGCCTTTGGGAAGGTTTTTAAGGGCCGAAGGTCCTATCCGGTATTTCCATACTCCAACATCGGCTCTTTTCAATTCTGTTCATATTCATTTAATGACTCCTTTGTCCGTCATTTCATATTTCTGATGAGATTTTGGTCCTTTCCCTATTTTCACATGAAGCTTTTGCTCCTTATAAAGACTTTTAAGGGTCGGTTCAGGTCCGTTCTGGTATTTCCATACTCCAACATCGGATTTTTTCAATTCAGTTCATATTCATTTTAATGATACTTTCGACCGACATTTCATATTTCTGATGAGATTTTGGTCCTTTCTCGATTTTCACATGAAACTTTCAGCCTTTGGGAAGGTTTTTAAGGGCCGAAGGTCCTATCCGGTATTTCCATACTCCAATATCGTATGTTTTCAATTCGGTTCATATTCATTTAATGATTTCTTTGTGCATCATTTTATATTTCTGATGAGATTTTGGTCCTTTCCCTATTTTCACATGAATCTTTTGCTCCTTATAAAGACTTTTAAGGGTCGGTTCATGTCCGTTCTGGTATTTCCATACTCCAACATCGGATGTTTTCAATTCAATTCATGTTCATTCCTATGTCCGATATTTCATATTTCTGATAAGGTTTTTGGTCTTTTCCCCATTTTTTCATATGGGTTTTTGTTCCTATAAACGCTGTCAAAGGTCGATTCGAGTCCGTTCCAGTATTTCACTAGTCCATACCGGATCTTTTCAATTCGGTTCATGTTCATTTTAATGTTTCCTGCGTCGCAGATTTCATATTTCTACAACAGTTTTGTTCCTTTCCCGATTTCCATATGTGTTTTTCAGTTCCTGTGAAGGCTTTTCGTATACTGTTACCATCCGTTCCGGGTTTTCCATACTCATATTGTGCAATGTTGGCCATTTCCCAGTTTCCTCACTGTTTTTTTAAGTTCACAGGTACGCCATTAAGGGTCTGTTAGGCTCCGTTCTGGTCCTTCTATAATCAAATATCATATATTTTCAATTCAGTTCATGTTCAATCTGACGTTTCAGACTTAAGGTATTTTATGTTACTGATAAGATATTGGTCATTTTCCGACTTCTTCTCTTTTTACGTTCACTGGTTCCTGTTTTAGAGTCTTTACAGGACCATTCCGGTTTTTTAATTCTCCAAAATCAGATATTTTTCACTTAAGAGCATGAGGATTCCCACGTCTGATATTCCATCTTCTTAAAAAAAAAAAAATTATGAAAGTCTAGGTCTGTCCCCAAGTTCTTTTTTGTTTTTAAAGTCGTTATGTCCAACTTTTCATGCCCTGTAAAGGTCCGTTCAAGCTTACCTAACCTTCTTTACTAGATTTTACTCGCAAGGTTATTGTCTTACCCGATATTCTTTCCTTCAAGTTGAAAGCCATTTCCCTATAGCCTCTGTCGTGCAGGTTCCTCGTTATGCTTAAATGAATATGTTCAAGCTTTTTTCTATTCGAATATCAAATAAAGGATGTAATGCAAGACTTTTCATCGTATCTTCCGGTCCATTCCTGTCCATTCCACTGTCCATTCCGGTCCGTTCCGGTCCATTCCACTGTCCATTCGGGTCCGTTCCGGTGTCCATTCCGGTCCATTTCACTGTCCATTTGGGTCCGTTCCGGTGTCCATTCCGGTCCATTCCGGTATTTCCATGCACCAGTCTGGTAGATTTAATTGCATTATCCTTCATTAGTTGAAGATGTGTTCCACATGAACTTCAGAAACATGCCCTTGCACGAACAATTTTTACAGTTCATTTCCCTGTCTTGTATTATACATGTATTCCTTCAGAGTTCAAATACATTGCAGTTCTCTGGCAATTATCAGTTAACCAACTTCATTTTTAACTCTTTCACTACTGAATAAATAAATTGCATTTTCTCAAAGGCTAAAATACATTTCCTCTGCAAGATCAAGAAACACTTTGGTCATAACCTAGAATATAGCAGTGTACAGTGCATATCTGAGATCAGACTGCACATTCTTTGCAGTCTGATCTTGATCTACTGTCCACTAAACCTTCTGGTGTCGTCTATAGTATGGAAAGAGTCAAAGTGCCTTTCACAATCATACTTGCCTTTGCAGCCAGTGTAGATCAAAATCAGACTGCACAAAACATAGTCTGATCTCTGATCTATACTGTCCACTTTGCTGAGGAATTTAAAAACAAAAACAACCTTGAAATTTCAATTATTTGGGTTCTATTTCTAGATTGAAAGTGTCTGTTTTTTTTTTTTCTGGTGCTCTACTGAGGGTTAACTTCTTACTTATGTATTATAATTTCCGAGAAAGAAACATAAGAATAGAAAAAAACATAAAGATCATCAGACTTCAACCGTGGTTACTCGCTGAGGGTTTTTTTTTTGTGAAGAAATTAAATTGGTAACCCTACTGTAGATCTACGCCCTGTTAACACCTGTATTTTTGGTACATGTAGTACCCGGTCCAGTTGTCTCGATCAGTGAATAAAACGTGGCTTTACACTAAAGTTGGTCAGCAACGTAATTTTTTGTTTACCAACCATAAAGATTTGGAGAAAACGCGGGAAAAAAGAAAGTGACAGGTGATCTCACCCCCAGTCCCATTTTTAGCCTAGGCTCGAAAATAATCGGTTACGATTGAACCAGAATTTCGAAACAAAGGATGATCTTCCAAAACTCATTTAGAATCGCAAATGTAAACTTGAACGCTTACCCTGTGGCGAATCAGATGCAGACACAATTCCTAAAGTTGAACAGAGTAATAAAACTATTGTCTTCATTTTCAAGAACAGTCTGATCAAGTTGGCCTGTTCATGAACCTACGAGTGTATTGCCCGCCCTCCTCTATATGACCAATCAAATTTTCGAATATCAGTTATAGGCGGGGCTAAGATTTTTCAGTGGGCGCAACAAAACTACTTTCGAAGGTACTAAAATAAGACAGGTTAGGTTGATGATCAACTTCAAAAAAGTATAGAACATTCTTTACATTCTAGCTTAACAGGAAGATGGTGTAAATATTTCACTATCTACTCCTTTTTTCATATATACGCACAAATATCTCAGCGAAGTTACATGATATTAATTATATAACAGCCATATAGAAATAGTAAATTTGTACATTAAGTAATAAATATCTATCTCCCCGTTTCTGTTAACACATGTATACAACTTCCTGTTAAGAAAATGGCAGACGCTTTTGGTGATGACCTGTTTAATGTCTTTAACGAAGATACCCCAGAAAATAGAGCTGCTCCGTCCGTAGACGATTTGAAAAAAGAAATTGAGGTACATAAGGAACCGGAAGATGACAACGAAATAAGGTAATTCGAATGAATGAATCACCAAATCAGTGTTGTTCACATTTCCATTGAATTGAAGAAAAACCAGTCGCTTTAAACCGAAGAATCTCTGGTTCGATTTCCAGCGTAGCCAATGTTTGGCTGATGATTGTCATTCCTACAGAATTTATTCCCCCCATCTTGAATCTGAAGGCCTGTTCCGATGTTAAATATGTGATTGTTTCTCACTCCCCTTCACAGCAATTATTCTTTTAGGATTTTCTCTCTGCTTTCCATTCTTTTAATACGGGCCCAGGGTTCCCTCTGGCTATATTTTTTCTTGCGCCATCACTTTCGCTAAATGAGAAAAGTTTGTGCCAGATTGAAATGATTCATTGATTGGAGACAGTTGGTGCCAATTTTAAAATGAAAGTACAGGCGGTCAGGCATAATAAAGAATTGGCTAATAAATTGTGGTTGTGTCATGAGCAATAAAATAAACAAAAAAAATTTGTTTTTATCAGATTTAATCTTTCATTCCTTTGTTTATGTTATGAAAATAGTTCAATAATTACTTATGTTAACAACGAAAACTCAACATCTATTAACTTTAAGTAGATCTATCATCAAAGTCTGTAAAACCACTGTGACAAAAGCAGAAATAGGTCATTGAGGGCATTTTCTTCTATTGTAACAAAGTTCTAAAAAGAGACCTTTTGAAAAATACAGAAGTTTAAATGGTACAAATCAAGCAACAACAAAGTCAGTATGTGAAAACATTGTTTCAAAAGTAGAAATTACTCAGGACTTTTTCTTCATCTGTAGCACCATTGTCAAGAGGGGACTATTTACAGTTTGAAACATGCAGAAGTTAAAATGTTAAAAACTTAACAAATTTTCTGAAAGGTGGGCGTTTAATAGAGGAAAACTGACATAGAATATTCCGAGGACAACAATAACATTACTGTCCGTGTTTTAGTCAGTGCCGACTGCAACGTGGTTGCCATGTTGGAAACCAGCTGTATTAATACAAAGTTTATGGATTTTAACTGCGATCATGATTCATTTGGACATTTAGTAACACCAACGACTTACATGAGACACAGGTCTTCGATACTTTCACTTTCTGAAAGTTTTCCCAAGTTAATTGACAAATTTTGTCCACCCAGCAGGGTCCAGAAAATCCACTCGTCCGCTTGTATTTATGAGTAAGAAATGTATGAGGACGAGTGAAATATCAGTCATACTAGTCCAGCAGGATGAGTGATGAATAGGAGATAGTAAAACAAGTTTTTCAGATGAATATTTAACTTACACGAGACAAAACGGCCATTCAATCATTGAATAAGCGAATTAAGGGTATTCAGGAAATCAAATTTTGAAACATAACATAAAACGTGCTGGTTCCCGCCCCAAATACAGACCAGTTTCAGGTCAGCCTAATGATATAACCCGGGACCTTTCATTGCAAACAAAAATCACATAATATGCTTCGGGTAGACGTAATTCAATATGAGCGACTTTGCTAGTTATTAAAACGAACGATATCAACATTAACGGAAATACTTTCTCGAAACTAGTTAAAAAAAACTGTGTTGTTTTGGCTTTATTAATTTCTGTAACTTGACCGGATAACTGGTACCGGTTTTTAAAACCCGGTATTTAAGGTTCGTTGTAATGTTTCCATTTCGTCTGAAAAAAAAAACAAACCGTCAGAGTCCAATATTGGAAGGGTTTTTCTCGTCGGACGAGTGAGGATCAAAGCAGGGCAAGTGTTTTTTCAAAGTCACTTGTCCTACAGGACGAGTGCCTTTTCTGGAAATTTTTGGACCCTGCCCAGAAGTTTATAATGTTGTCGGAAGTGTATTTATATTCGGATAGTCAGGTGTAATTTGCGTAAAGTAGTTTGGATTACGTCGATGCCTTAGTTTGTTCCAGCTGCTTTATTTCAACTTTATCGATTGATCGGTTGTCATGCATCCATGCGTTGCGGTGAAAGGGACCAGTATCAGAACGTACGGCACCCCAATATGAAAAATATCAGCGCCAGTCATTTTCGCCAATCTGCATTTTTATGCGCCACATTTAAAAACATTTCGCAAATGGTGCCAAATGCTAAGCCCAGCTGGAACCCTGGGGCCTCAACCCAGAAGAAATCAAAAGCGTTTGCAGACGACAGTTTAAATGTGGGTTAAATGATAGAATTTTGTCTTCAATAGGGTAGAAAACATTGTTGGAGAAAGAGAAAATGCTTGTTACCAGCGTTTTCTCTTTTACCTGCAATGTCCTCAGACGGATTCTTCCTCTGGGTTGTTTAAACTCAACATTGTGTGCTAAAGGGTTAATCAGTGCTAGCTCTGGCCCAATTAAAATAATGGCCAACAACTTTCTCTTGAAAAAAGTAATAGACAAAGTTAGCGCGCGAAGTTGATTTAAAAAAAAAAAAACATGCACATGTAGCATTGAACAAACTTTATTTTTTACTCATAGTTTCAAACTTTTATTCACATAATTATGTCCATTACAATAATAAAAGAAAAATCATATATATTTAATCTTACCTTGTAGAAAGTATTGTTGGAAAAGGAGAATTTGCTCTATACTATTTCCTGGGATAGTGCTCCTTTTCCCACAATATTTATATAAGAGCATAAAGGCTTTTAGGCCCTAGTTTCTTTTGATGATTGGTTACTCCTCTACCAAACAACAAAATTTTATGTTAATCTTACATTGTTGAAAATATTATGAGAAAAGGAAAATTAATTTTGTTCTACACCATTTCCTGGGATAGTGCTCCTTTTCTCACAATATTTGCATAAAAGCATAAAGACTTTTAAGTCCTGGTTTCTTTTGATGAATGGTTACTTCTTTACCAAACAACATTTTTTTTATTTCTTATTGTAATAAATGATGTGCACAAGTAATGGAGAAAATTTTCTATTACATGATGAATTACCTCCCTTTATTATCTGTTGACCTTAATTATTTTCAAATAAGGTCAATGAGGTGAGTAAGATATTGTAAAGAGAGTCACTCGATAGTACCTAAACAGTGAAGTTGACGGAGGTTATCAACCTTAGCCTTTAAATTTCATTGATTTTTCATTTTGCAATTCACTGGTACCACTGTAGACTGGTATCAGTCCGTTAAATGTAGCATTTTCATTAAAAAAAAAAATCTTCAAGTAAAACTGCAAAACAAATACTCTGTGTTCTCAGTGTTCTGAAAGCGCCTGTATTTCAGATGAAGGGCAAATAACAACACATATTTCTGTGAGTTTACTATATTTGTGTACCTTGTTTATTAGAATGACTTAAATGCAGGGCCTGAATGCCAGGCTAATACCACTGCTAAATCCAGCACTAGAAATGCAGTTAATTTTTTCTTATTTTGTTATCTTTTTTTATTGGCAATAGTTTTCGTTTAGGACGACCCACGTTGACGTATAAGTGAAGAATGATAAGATTTTGGGGGTACAAGATTGAAGAATGAGATTTATTATAGTGATGCAGTGATTGGGGAAGAATTATTTTCAATGGAACAATGTCCCTTCCTCCAGGAAAATCAATGTGACATTTTGAAAACCAATGTGACAATTTATGAAAAAAACACAAAATCTTTTAATTGCTTTCATTTATTTATTTAAAATAGTACTATCCCAATGCAAGTCAAAATGTAGCTAAATGCTTATGCTGGTTCTATATTTAATGCTTGGAATCAAACATAGTCATCTGGGTTCTCATTAGGTCCTGAATCCCAAGAGTCATTGAATCTTGGGCTGAAATTTTCAAGAGTCAAAATGAAATTTCCAAGCGTCAAAGAGAAATGATCAAGGATCAAAATTACTTGGGTTATTATGGAAATATAAGGATGACACCAAAAGACAAAGGCCTAACCTTCACCCCCCTTTCATTGTTCCATAAGACGAAGGTCTGACCTTCACCCCCTTTCATTGTTATTTTCATTTCATTAAAGAAAAAAAAAACAAGAACTTTTTTTCTCATTATCATTCTGTACATATAATTATGTAAATTCACTGTTTAAATTCATTATAAATGATGAAGAAACAATTTGAGACAACTCTGATCGGACGGTGTCAAATTGACCGTTGTTGTGTCATGGGTTTTTGCTTTTTTTTTTTTCAGCGATCTAGTTTCATATCTTTTTATTTCTTTTAGCAGTATTATAGCATGATGATTGAAATGAACTTATCAATTGGGGTAGCAGGGAACATAAATACTATTAGACCATAAGCTGATTGAGAATGTTACCTATCTAATTCATGATGAAAGAAAAAGTGGCCTTCTCAATCAGCATGATATACACTGATAAACGTTTGCTGCATGTCCATGGATATGCTTGGGATAGGCTCGGAGAGAGATGTGATCTGAGAGTTGCTCTGATTCTCGCTAGGATCGTCTGTATGAGTCAGTTAATAAACGATCATTGTGGGAAAGAAATTACTGATGGAGCCCTGACCTTCATGCAATTTTAAATTTTCGGTGGTATATTCTAATGCTTAGGTAGTTGTTGAAATTGAATTTTACGGCAAAATCAGGGCAGTTTCATCAAGACGACAAAATAGGTTCAATATTCAATAAGCGTTTTATGATTGAAAACGTGACGTCACACGCACATAGCTACTCATTTTATAGAGCGTCTAATCAGCGCCGATCAAAGAAGATTCGTCTGACTAAATTTCGTACTTTTACGACGTCGAAAACTGAATGGGACAAGGGCGCACTCAGTGGCAAAAACGATGTGACATTTTGGATTTTAATGTGACTACGGCGCATGGCGCAAGCCTTTCCCAGTCACTGGTAATGTCAACATGTCAATTAAATTCAATTATGAATTATTGATTATTGTTTTCTTTTTGTTCGCCGACATTTACACAATGCCGGTTTACGTGAGCAATGAAAACGAATTTATGGTATCTATCCTTTACTTGCCATCACCATTTTTGGCAGTATTGAAATCCAAGGCATTCTATCACTGCGTCAATTAAACTGGTCAATCAAAATTTAAAGTGAAATAAACAATAATCACCAATTGTTCTGCAATTAACGGCTTAGAATAACAACTGGTAACATGACACACATTGTGGAATATACACATGCACCTGTCGATTACCTAAGGTTGCATCTGCCGAAGTGCGAAACAAGTGATTACCACACATTTCCTGTGCAAATTAACACATGATCCAAGCAAGTAAAGAGAATTTTACCCGAATTTTTTGTGAATAAATTAATCGACAATTTTTATTGACAATTGGAAGATTTAATCAACAGCTGAATTAATTAATTGACAATTGTCGATAATTTCAATTGGCAGCGCGAGCACTGGATTAATGTAACTCTTTCCATTGGAGATGTAAATTTTGTATACCCATTCATAAATAACAATATATGAGCAAATCATTGAAGGCCAAATTTCCCTGATAGGATTATTTAAATAAAAATAGTGAGTCATATGGACTATGCATTACACTTTTTTAAGTTGCCTTTTCCATTTCAAAAAGAAATTAGACTTGAATCAAGATATGATTGGCTAAGATAAAGGAGATGTATTTTTGGAATGATGCAACTCCGATAGATTGTAATGTTTGCATGGCATATTTCCAGCCGAATACTCGCAATTTTAGCATTCTTATTGCCAGTATGAGGTCTACTTGCATCTTAGAGGAGATCATCAATGAAATCCCTGATTTGGAATCACAAAGTTTGGGGAGCATCTTAACAGCAAAGGTGCCTCAAATTCATTATGTTACAAGTCCAACTTACTTAAAATGTCTGTTACCAAAACTACTGTTAATCACTCTGGTGTTATTGTTTGTGATAGCTTCTCTGCAACCCTCTACACGAAGCATAGTAAGTGTGATGTGGAAAGAAGATTTGTCATGACGGGATCACTTTAAATATTTTACCTTCAGTGTTTTGCCAAGGATTTTAAAAAGTAGAGACAAATGTCTCACTCATCCAGAAAAGTTTGAGACATTTTTAAAAAATTGGGGACAAAATTTTATATGCATTAAAATAGTTTAAAAATAAGAAATTGAAATTAGTTTCCCAATACCCATACTTGTTCATTGCTATGTTCTCTTTCACAAGCCAAAATGTGGATTTAAGTGCAACTAACACGGCTGATTATTTCTCATTGAGACTTTCCCTACTGTACAGTTTTCTTAAAATCCCCCTGAAAAGACTCGGCCATGACGGCTGATTTACGAAAGACGTTCTCTGCACGTCTTACATAAGAGTAGTAGTTCTGAAGTTACATTTTTTTTCAGTAAATGCGTACTTTTTGCGTTTTTTTTTTAAACACATTTTACAACCCATAAAGTTGCGGTTGCGATCATATTCCAACGGAGACTATTCTAAGACTATACTAAGAACTGTCTTACAAGTATTTTTTACTGTCTTCCGACGATGTTGATTGAGTGGGAGGGGTACTGGGCATCAGAACATTATCAGACTTTGAGCTCTGATTGTTGGTATACTTTGGCTGACCACGGAAGCTTAAGATAATACCTGGCTTTTTCGCCGTGGCGACGAAACCATTTTCCGACTGAGATTGCAGAAGATACTACGTCATGACAGTAAAGTACACGATCAATACTTGGTTGATGTTTTCGGACTTCGTCCAATCAAATTTCATTTTGCATATATGCACCTTCGGCGCCCATGAAAAACACTAAATTGTAATAGTTACGCTGCTTATTCTGCGATATTTGATATGCGACAGGAATCGCTTTTACCGATTTTTCCTGTGACATTCTGAATTTTTTAGCGAGAAAATCGCAAATACACGGCCTCGGCAGAACACTGTACCTGTCCATCTTGGTTGATTTCCAGCTCTGCCAAATTGTTTCAGAGGATTGACGTTTGTCATTGCAACAGAATTCATCCCTCCCTTACGTGTGAATGTACCAACTATTCTTGGTAGCTCTGGTGTTATTTTTTGTGATTGCTTCTCTGCTACCCATTATCTTCCGCAAAGTGGCATTTTTCAAATACATACCTTTCTGATTTGGGCATTCTAGGTACAAAACGGGTCACTTTTCAAAACGACAACCGTTTATTCGAATTTCAAAACAAAATAAACGTTTAATCAATAAAACGCTACTTGGTATGGTTTATCTAGCCATTTATGTAGCCATTGTTGGCTAGCATATAACCTAGGCACTAGTCATTTATAAACATAGCCCCTATAAGCTTGAAAAACAGCCCTGGTATATGCCTAGCATGTTGGGAATATTATTTTTGTTGTCAAAGTCTTTTGCTCATATCCTGGTTTTCCCCATGTCTATTATTTATGTAGAAACTGTACAGATTTGCAGTAAACGGTGGCATTTGTTCTTAATAATATTTCCTGTGTAAAATTATTCTAGGAATTTCTAGGAATTTTGGAACTGTGAATAGGCTTGATTTTTCCACAAACGTATTATCAATAGCTGTTTTCTCTTGCTACTTTGTTAGGGCAGAGTTTTTTTGTTTACGCACTGCATGTGATAGTTATCTTGTACAGGATAATGATGCGTCAAAGCAGAAAGGTATAACTTTGGAAGAATATGACATGCACAGACAACACCTTGCCACCCTTTATTCTAAGCTTTTTGACTGTATTCTGAGCAGGATATTGATCATACTGGCATCTCTTTAACCCTTTACCAAACTGCAAAATTTTAGACCGGTTCAAGTTGAAATCATTTGCAGATGAAAGTTAAATGGGGCTCAAAAACTGAAATTTGCCTTTGGAAGGGTAGAAAACAAGGTGGAAAAAGGAGAAAATGCTGGTTACCAGTATTTGTCTCCTTTTCCCATCATGTTTTCAAAGTCATGTTTCCAAAGAATCGTTAAAACCCGGGATTATTTGGTTAAGGGTTAAACAACTGTATGTGTCTATGCTTTTTATGAGATTGTCAGCTAAGAATAAAGTCCTTGATTGATAGTTTATGATTACCGTATCTTAACAAGAAAATCAAGATTAATAGAAGAGGTTAACTGCTACCTTCTTACAATTGTAGTTTTTCCTTTGACTCGTTACCAAATGACAAAATTTTGGACTTGTTTAAGGTATTTGCAGACAAAGGAGAAAATGCCATGATTTACCAGCATTTTCTCTTTTCTTTCTTTTTAGCTCACCTGAGCACAAAGTGCTCAGGATGAGCTATTGTGATCACTCACCGTCCGTCGTCCGTCTGTTCACAATTTTTTGTTTACACTCTAGCATCTACAAATATTAACCAATCAGTACCAAATTTGGTCAAAATATATATGACTATAAGATCTCGGATGAGTTCGATTATGGGTCTAATTGGACCAGAACAACTGGAGTTATTTGCCCTTGAATTAGAAAAATTGCTATATTTAACTTTGTTTACACTCTAGCATCTACAAATATCAGCCAATCAGCACCAAACTTGGTCAAAATACTTATTACCATAAGATCTCGGATTAGTTTAATTATGGGATTAATCGGACCAGAACAACTGGAGTTATTTGCCCTTGAATAAGAAAAATTGCTATATTTCACTTTGTTTACACTCTAGCATCTACAAATATCAACCAATCAGCACCAAACTTGGTCAAAATACTTACGACCAGAAGATCTCGGATGAGTTCGATAATGGATGTAATCGGACCAGAACGACTGGAGTTATTTGCCCTTGAATTAGAAAGTTCTATAGAATAGTTCTTTGTCTGGAGCATAACTTTGTCATCTCCAGTCTGATTGACTTGAAACTTGGCATTTGTGTTTGTTGCAATAATACGGAGTGCAGCATGAAAGAACCATAACTTGTACTGTCTATGAGTTATTTCCCTTTGATCGTCATTTTTACAGCATTTTCTGCTTGTCCGGAATATAACTGTCATCTCTAGCCTGAACATCTTCAAATTTGGTATACATGATTGTTGGAAAATTACGGAGTGCAGTGCACAAGAACCATAACTCTTTCTAGCACAAATTTTGAGTTATTCCCCCTTTGACTTTCATTTTTATAGTATTTCTCGCTTGTCCGGAGCAAAACTTTGTCATCTTAAGTAGGAATGACTTGAAATATGATATGCTTATTTGTTGCAATATTTGGAAGTGCAGTGCACAAGAATTGTAACTCTACCTCGTGCTGTCTTTGAGTTATTTCCCTTTGATCATCATTTTTACAGCATTTAGTGCTTGTCCGTAATATAACTTTGTCATCTCTAGCCTGAACATCTTCAAATTTGGTATGCATGATTGTTGAAAAATTACGGAGTGCAGTGCACAAGAATCATAACTCTTCTTAGCACGAATTTTGAGTTATTCCCCCTTTGACCTTCATTTTTATAGCATTTCTTGCTTGTCTGGAGCAAAACTTTGTCATCTTTAGTAGGAATGACTTGAAATATGGTATGCTTATTTGTTGCAATATTTGGAAGTGCAGTGCACAAGAATTGTAACTCTACCTCGTGCTGTCTTTGAGTTATTTCCCTTTGATCGTCATTTTTACAGCATTTAGTGCTTGTCCGGAATATAACTTTGTCATCTCAAGTCAGAACGACTTCAGACTTGGTATGCATGTTTGTTGCAATATTACCGAGTACTGTGCGCAAGAACAGTAACTCTACCTAGCGCAGATTTTGAGTAATTCCACTTTGATCTTCATTTTTATAGCATTTCTTGCTTGTCTGGAGCAAAACTTTGTCATCTTAAGTAGGAATGACTTGAAATATGGTATGCTTATTTGTTGCAATATTTGGAAGTGCAGTGCACAAGAATTGTAACTCTACCTCGTGCTGTCTTTGAGTTATTTCCCTTTGATCATCATTTTTACAGCATTTAGTGCTTGTCCGGAATATAACTTTGTCATCTCAAGTCAGAACGACTTCAAACTTGGTATGCATGTTTGTTGCAATATTACCGAGTACTGTGCGCAAGAACAGTAACTCTACCTAGCACAGATTTTGAGTAATTCCACTTTGATCTTCATTTTTACAGTATTTCTTGCTTGTCTGGAATGGAACTTTGAAGTCTCAAGTCAAATTGACTTGAGACTTGGTAAACATGTTTGTTGCATTACCTGCCCTTTGCAATTATTATACCTCCTCGACAACGGGCGGTGGGATGGGCATATCTTGCAACAATTTGCCACTCTTGTTTCATTATCATTTGGCCTTGAACCTCAATATTTGGTATTTATCTTCATTGTAGACCTTTATTGCTTAGTACTCAGGTGAGCGATATAGGACCATCATGGTCCTCTTGTTTTTTAGCTCCACTGGCCGAAGGCCAGCGAGCTATTGTCATGGCGTTGTGTCCGTCGTGCGTCCGTCCGTCCGTCCGTCCGTTCGTTCGTCCGTGCGTGCGTCCGTAAACTTTTTCTTTAAAAAACTTCTCCTCAGAAACTATTGACTGGATTTTTACCAAATTTCACAGGAATGTTCCTTTGGTGGTCCTCTTTCAAATTCCTTCAAATAATTGTGTTCCATGAAGAATTCTGGTTGCCATGGCAACCAAAGTAAAAAACCTTTAAAAATCTTCTCCTCCCAAACCGCTATTTGGATAGCATTATTATTTTGCAGGAATGTTCCTTAGATACAGGTTTACAGAATTCCTTAAAAAAAAAAGATCTGTCAAAAAACATGGCTTTTATGGGAGACTCATTTTCCTTTTATGGTATAAAGTAAAATCTTTCAAAAATTTCTTCTCTAAAACTATTCATTGGATTTCATTGTTGTTTTGCAGGTAAGTTCCTATGGTGGTTGTCTACCAAATTGTTTCTTCAGTGAGCTAAAATGCAGGATTGAATGATAATTGTTAAAAACTTCCTTTCGCCATTATAGAAATATCAGGCCTGTGGAGCGATACAGGCGCTCAAGCTCCTCTAGTTTTTTTATGGCCTCTTTTTTTCCTGATGACGGGGCCATTCAGCCCCATGGATTTGATTTCTAGAATGAACCCAGCAAGTCATACTTATTACTTTAATGGCAGGTCATACTGTACTATTTTTTCAAATGAAATTCAAGGGAGTTATTCAGAATTTTATAATTTCACTGAAGTAAAAAAATGATTTTGCACTGAATTAACTCCTTACCAAACTCCTTGACTCAACCAGATTGAAAGCATTTGGAGACGACAAATTAAATCTTACTCAAATGTTTGGATTTGTGTTTGATAGGGTAGAAAACATTGTGATAAAGGAGAAAATGCTGGTTACCAGCATTTTCTCCTTTTCCCACAATGTTTTAAGAAGGCTTCTTTACCAGGGTTGTTAAAACAAGGGATTGTTTGGTAAAGGGTTAAGTAAGTCAATAGCTGGCAAAGTATCAGTAAAGAAGAAGACAAAAGTATAAAAAAAATTTTTTTTGCAAAGGTATTTTTTTCTTTTCGATACAAAGTCATAGCCTCTTTAGGTATATTTAGATTTTTTGCCATAGTTTTGCAATGCTTCATGGGAATGTCACATGATCAATAACATGGGTCGATAACGTGGGTTTCTATTCAAATCAGGGTGATGACTTCATATCTGATGTAATAAATGTAGATGGAGTTACCGATTGAAAAAAGACCATCCTGAAATTAAAAGCCCAAAATTCACCTTTTTATTATATGAATTGTAAGTGTATATTATTGCATAGAAAAATATATCTAATGGTATGCGCCTGTATTTCACAAGTAATTTTGAGTTAAAAAACTATTTTGATTTTTTATTTAAAAACCAAATAGGCTCCCTTAAATACACACACAGAGTTATCTGAATTAATGATGGTTGATTGATTGATTAAATGATGTGGATCCGGTGAGGCTGGAACCCGGGGCCTCCAGGTCAGGAGTCCTACACTTTACCACTGAGCTACACAGGACCCAAAATTAATGATGGATTTTTGGCTCAAATGATGAAATTTGTCTTTGAAAGAGTAGAAAACACTGTAGGAAAAGGAGAAAATACTTGTGGCCAGCATGTTCTCCTTTTTTCCCCACTACGTTTTCAAAAGCTTTCTTGGGGTTTACAATGTTTTCAGAAGCTTTCATCTTTGGGGTTGTTAAAACAAAGGATTGTAAAGGGAAGGGTTTATCAATGTCACTGTCATACTCTACAGCTTTTGATCTTTTTCAATAATTTCTTCAGTGATGCTGAGCTTCTCAAAGGTATTGGTGGAAAACGACCAGCTAACAAAGATGATGGAGATGGCAAACAACAGAACAAGAAAACAAAAACAGAAGAAGAAACAAGGTATGAGTTGTGCATGTTTCTATATTATATAGCACTAGTAAAACTTCTAGATTCTACATTAAATTATAAAAATTACAATATGTCTGTTGTTGTGTAAAATTACCTAATGAGATGTCAAAATCACGATTGTGAGGGCTTTTTTCATTTAACCCTTTACCAAACAATTCCAAGTTTTAACGACCTCGAGGAAAAGGCCTTTTGAAAACACTGTTGGAAAAGGAGAAAATGCTGGTAACCAGCATTTTCTCCTTTTCCAACAATGTTTTCTACTCTATCAAAGACAAATTTTGTGATTTGAACTGCATTTAAATTGTCACCTGCATATGCTTTCAATTCAATTTTGTTGTGGGGTAGAGTTAAACATCATGTCTGAATATAGAACTTGAAAAGCAGTCTGTTAACCTTTTTACCAAACAACAAATCTTTTAACCTGTCCAGATCCAAAGCATTTACAGACCTCATATTAATTGTGGCTCAAATGGTGGGATTTGTCTTTGAACGGGTAAAAATTTGGAATGTGTGCCACAGTGTTTTAAAAAGCCTTCATCCTCAAGGTTGTAAAAACGCGAATTGTTGGTTAAAGTGTTCTGTGGCCATTAGTCTACAATGTGTCAAGACCTTTTGCTCAGTCTGTGTAAGATCAGCTTCGTTGTGTAATACATTTCTTCCTAAAGGAATTTATTTATTCATGCATAGTGGCTAACAAATATTATGGCTGTGGTATTTGGCATTATAGAAGCTCTCTGCACTGGTAGTTGGTATGAGTAGCCTTGTATTTATTATTATTCTCAATGAAATTACACATTCTTAGCTCAAAGTGAATGTATTTAAATCCCAAGTTCAGTTTTTCCTAGCTAGAACTTCTGTGGTAGATGCTTGTCTGAACGGTCTCAACAAATTCTGATTTTTGACTGTGAAATTCTCCTAACTTCAGTCAGATGGATGTTATGCAGAGAATACAAGTCCACACAGTTGAGACTGTCGAAGCATGTTTACATGAGGTAAGAGAAAATTAACCATTGTACCACATCAATGAAATGAACTACATAATGATTTGACAAGAAAATATGATACGAAATAGGACTTTAGTACCATCTAGAACCCATGGAAAATAACAAGATAAGCTTACACTTCCCTTCTAATCCATTTTTTACCATATTATATGTACACATACATGTACATTGTAATTTTCATATTGTATTGACCATGTAAGAATGTTACAAATAGAATATGTCTAAATGAAATGAATGTTTTCATTCAGACAAGGGAAAAAACCCTAGAATTTCAATGTTAAGGTTGTCTGTGTGAGAAAAACGCAATGCATCAGCCATGCTCTGTGAAAAGGGGGCTTAATGCATTTGCAAAAAGTATCGACCCAGGCCAGCCTGTGCAGTAGGTTTACAGACAAAGAATGGTCATATTGTATTGACCATGTAAGAATGTTACAAATAGAATATGTATAAATGAAATGAATGTTTTCATTCAGACAAGGGAAAAAACCCTAGAATTTCAATGTTAAGGTTGTCTGTGTGAGAAAAACGCAATGCATCAGCCATGCTCTGTGAAAGGGGGCTTAATGCATTTGCAAAAAGTATCGACCCAGGCCGGCCTGTGCAGTACATTTACAGACAAAGACGAGCCCTTTACCAGACAATCCCAACTTTTTACTACCTTGAGAAAGAAAGCTTTTTAAAACATGGTTTGACAGGAAGAAAATGCTGGTGACTAGCATTTTGTCCTTTTACCACAATGTTTTCTTACCTTCAAAGACAAAGTCCATTATATATGAGCCATGCTCTGTAAAAAAGGGTTTAATGCATTTGCGAAAAGTATCGACCCAGGTCAGCCTGCGCAGGCTGACCTGAGCCGAAACTTTTCGCTATTGGTCTGTTTTCTGTATGTCCAAGGACCAGTCTACCTTATGATTAAATCGGTTGTAAAAATGAGTGGCTATTACAGATCCATAAGTATGTGATTGCTTGCTTGGTATCACAGATCACAGAGATACAATAAGCCCCCTTTTCTCAGAGCATGGCTCATAAGTATGTGTCACATTTAGTGAACTATCTGCAAATGCTTTTGTATGGACAGGTCTAAAACTTTTTCATTTGGTAAAGAGTTCAACATGGGTCAAATCATGGGATGTGTGATTGAAAGGGCAGAAAACATTGCGGGAAAAGAAGGAAATGCTGGTTACCAGCATTTTCTCCTTTTCTCACAATGTTCTCAGTCATTAGGTAAAAGGTTCAATGAAATGTAGTTATGATTTGGATGTACAATGTATTACAGGTAGCTGTTCCCCCAGAAGAAGAGTTTGTACCTTTGAAACAGCCCTCATCTGAGCCAGCTAAAACTTACCCATTCATCTTAGATCCATTTCAGAAAGAGGCAATTTTATGTCTAGAAAACAGCCAGTCTGTTTTAGTGTCTGCTCATACATCAGCAGGAAAGACAGTTGTTGCCAGGTAAAGTTGACTACAATGCTTGGAAACAACTATACAAGACATCAGATTTATAAAGTCTTACATATTTAAAGCATTTTAGACAACATATCAAAAGTGGTTCAAATGATTCATATTTAAAGGGTTAGAGAACATTGGGAAATATAAGAGACTAGAATTGAAAATACCTATCTCATCAATTTCTTCCTCAAATTGTTAGCTGCTTATTTTCAACCATACAGTAAACATGTTTTGAAACCATTGGTATAAAAAAGGAAAGGAGCCAATTGCTGTTACAAACAGTTGGTCTATTTCCCCACAATGTTTCCTTTTAATTCTCTCAATCTTTTCCTTTATATTTTGTTTTGTCTTATTTTTAGTCATTTTTTCTGTCTAAATGTAATTTCACCTGTACAATGGTAAATTAATTGCATGTCATGACTTTACATACTCTGATTTTGTTTTCAGTTATGCCATTGCGATGTCACTGAGAGATAAACAAAGGGTGATATATACAACACCAATAAAGGCTCTGAGTAACCAGAAATATAGGGAAATGTTTGAAGATTTTCAAGATGTAGGCCTAATGACAGGAGATGTGACAATAAATCCAACAGCAAGTTGTTTAATTATGACCACAGAGGTAAGTAGAGAAACAAAATAACATTGAAACATGTCAGTTTTTATTTTTGATGCTTTACCAAATGACAAAGTTTTAGATGGGACCAAACTGAAAGCATTTGTAGATGACAAATTAAGTGTAGGTAAAAATTTGATTTCTGTCTTTAAAATTGTAGAAAAGAATGTGGGAAAAGGAGAGAATGCTGATTGCTAGCATTTATAAAAAATCATTTTTCTGGTTCTCATATTAAGATGCCATAGATTTTATTAGTAAATCATAAACAGAGTGCCATGAAGAGTTTCACTTACTACATATAAGTGTAAACTTTTACGACATGGAAATTTTTGCGATTTCGCGAATTTGAAAAATTTGATAACTTTTCTGATTGCGTATTTTACTACAAGTATACCATCAAATAACAAGTGTCTTAAATTTGCAAACATTTCCATACGCAAAATGTCCATAATCGGTATTTCGCAAATTTTTCAACACGCTTACGGTATATATCCATGTATACAGTATTTGTAAACATTTTAGACTTTTTTCTGCCCAAACAATTGACAGCTTCTGATACATATTATAGGGAAAGGGGCAATTATTTGTTACAAGAGTTATTACATGTACTTAAGTCTTTACCTCATATCAAATTTTGTATGTCTCCAAATTGAAAGCATTTGCAGACAACAATTTAACTTAGCCTCACTTAGGTTCAGATGATGGAATTTTTCATTGATAGGGTAGGAAACACTGTGGGAAAAGGAGGAAATGTTGGTTATCAGCATTTTCTTTTTTTTCCACAATGTTTTCCAAAGGCTTCTTCTCAGGGTCGTTAAAATTTGCAATTGTATGGTAATGGGTTAATTTGTTCAAGTAAGAGTTTGCTTCCCACTGACAGATTTTACGGAGTATGTTATACAGAGGATCAGAAATTATGAGAGAGGTTGGCTGGGTTATCTTTGATGAAATACATTACATGAGAGATAAAGGTTGGTATCTTTATTGCTATAAATCTTTACTAAGCGACAGAATTCTAGACTGATCCAAAGTAAAAGCATTTACAGACAACATATAAAAATTGTTTCAAATGATGACGATTTCCTGGGAGAGGGCAAAAACATTGTGGGGAAAAGGAGAAAATGTTGGTTACCAGCATTTTCTCCTTTTCCCCACAATGTTTTCAAAAGCTTCCTTCCCTAGAGTCGTTTAAAGTTGGGATTGTTTGTTTAGGGTTATCCAGTTTTCCAGTAGATCATAGCCAACTTTTACCACTCTACACAAGTCGGCTATGAAAAACATTCAGAAAACAGGTGCAATCACTTTTCATAAACAGATTATTTCTTGCACCTTCAAGTCCCTCTCCTTTGTATGATCTGTATTATGTTGTGAATTAAAATTAGCTTGCTTGAGAACCTGACATTATGTTTTTAAATGTTCATTTTTCAGAAAGAGGTGTGGTGTGGGAGGAGACCATTATTTTACTACCAGACAATGTACATTATGTTTTTTTATCAGCCACCATTCCTAATGCCAGACAGTTTGCGGAGTGGATTTGCCATCTTCATCATCAGGTTGTATGATAAAACATAAATTTAGAGCTTAGATTTTTTACCAGTTACATTTATTTTATTCAATATATATTATGCCCCATGCAATACACTGGTTTTGAAATCTGTATAAGAATCAGGGCTCAGTTTCATGAAGAAACTTGAGTCTCTATTTTGCTCAAATCTACTAATGGACTCCATTTCTGACTTAAGTTGAATTTGAGATGCATGTTACTAATATTTACAGACTTAAGTAACGTTCTCAAATCTTGTGTTGACGCAATGTTTCAGGTTCACCTCAGCAAAATAAACAGAATCAAGTCATTTTACAGACTTAAGTCCATTATTTTGCTGAGTTGAGTATGAAACATTGTGTCAACTTAGGATGTGAGAGCATGACCTAAGTCTGCTAATGTAAGTAAAATGCATCTCAAGCAATGATCTTAACTTTGGTTAGAAAATGAGTCTGTCAGTGGATTTGAGCAAACTAAGAAACTTAAGTATTTGCGTGAAACTGGACCCATATCAAGTACTTACTGGATTTAAACACTTCTTTTCCACATAAGTCTTCAAATTTGCTCAATGATGTATTATGTACAAATACATTCTATATAAGGACTGTAAAGCGATGGGTTTAAACTTCAGTTTTGTGGATAAATTCCTAGTTTGTAGTGTTATTTTGAACTTCAGCTTAATTGTAATCTACAACTTCAGGTTGCCTCATTATGTACCTGCTTTTATAATCTCTTTACTGAATGACAAAATAGTAACTTTGCAAAATGAAAGTATAAGCAGACGATTGATAGAATGATCAAATGATGGGATTTGTGTGAATGGAAAGATTGAACAAATTGAGGGGGATGGAGAAAGTAATTGAAAGATTCAAAGCATTGTAGAAAAAGGATGAAATACTGGTTACCAGCATTTTCTCCTTCACCCACAGTGTTTTCAAAAGCTTTATTTTTTTTAGTTATGCTGTGTGTTTTCTTTCAGCCATGCCATGTTGTATATACAGACTACAGACCCACACCATTACAGCACTACATATACCCTGCTGGTGGGGATGGAATTCATCTTGTAGTGGATGAAAATGTAACACCATTTAATTTTCAATACCTGTCATTTTTTGTAAGATTGTTTGGAAGTTATATAAAGATAATGGTTTATTTTGACCTGTTTTGAATTATCAATTGTAAATTCATTATGATAAATCTACTAATGCAAGTGAAACCCAATGTACCTGAAACTGTTGTAGGAAGTGTAACAAATATGGAAATTATGTATGTTTTAGGGAGAGTTTAGAGAGGAGAATTTCAATTCTGCCATGTCTGTATTACAAGATGCTGGTGATGCAGCTAAAGGAGACCAAAGAGGAAGGAAGGGAGGCTTCAAACGTAAGACCATTACCATTTTTATTTTAAGAACTTAACTATATATCAACAGTTCTGAGCTTGCTCAAACAAAAGAAGAAGGAGAAGAAAGCCATGGTCTACCATTCAACCCATGCCAATTTTGTTTATTGTAAAGAAAAAGGCAGGGTGTTTGTGATTTACAGTATTGAACAAGGGATGTTTCATTTCACATAAGAATTAACAAAATTGCTGAAGGCAAAAGTATTCAATCTTGGCATAGCTTAATACATTGAGTGCCTTGATTTCTTCTGGTTATTTTGCCAAAGTTTAGTTACCCAAATAAACATTGGAAACTTCCCACTAATATTTTAAGATGTTCTTATGAAATTCTGTTCAGAAATGCTCATTTCATTTTCTTTTGTTTATTGCCATCCTATTTGTAGCCGAGCCACGGTAGCTTAGTCGGTAGCGTACAGGACTCGAGAACAGGGGGTCGTGGGTTCAATCCCTGGCTCGGCCAGTTTCTTTCTGAGGACTGATGATAGTCATTGCGACAGGATTCATTCCTCTCCCACTGCTGACCATTGTTTCGACTATGGTTACGTGGGAAAGCAGCCAGTGGATTGGAAGGAAAATTGTGCAGAGTAATGGTAAAGAGACTCCAGGAAAGCATGGATAGGTGCACTGGCCGCCACGATATAACTGAAATAATGTTGAAAACAGTGTTAAACACCATACAATCAATCAATTAATCAATCCTATTTGCAATAGAAAAAAAATTATTTCCAAGTAATATCAAACAAATTTTCTTTTGACTGTAACTTTGTATGATGGTTTGGATTCCCATCTACACCAGGCAGAAATAATTTAGGTATATCGAAATGGAAATATCTTAAAACCATATGAGTATTCTGTTAACCCATTACCAAACAATCATGCGTTCTAAAGGCCCAAAAGAAAACATTGAGGGATTCTAAAATCCTGGTTATCAGCATTTTCTACTTTTCACACAATGTTTTCTTCCACAGCAGAGAACTTTAGCTCACGTATACCAGTTTCAAATTTGCTGTCTGTTGCTGGTTTCAGTTTGGAAGAGTCTAAATTTCTTGATTGGGATAATGTTAAAACCAAAATTACTCTAACGATACTGGAGTAAGAATTCTAATTTGCTGGTCATTTATCTTACTTGATTTTGGACTTTCAGAAAATGAGAGCAGCTGTTTCAAAATTGTGAAAATGATCTTAGAGAGGAAGTTTGCTCCTGTGATTGTATTTAGTTTTAGTAAGAAGGACTGTGAGGCTTATGCAATGCAGATGACAAAACTGGATTTTAACACAGGTAATTGCTTACAGATCCAATATGACATACTTAGAAGGAAACTAGCTGCCAAAAGTAAACAATGCAGGAATCAAAATACAAACAAATTTAATTCATACCATTTCAAAGTATGGATATATTATTTAAAAGTCAGATTGCATGTTACAATACAACCTGTCAAAGTTCCAGTTGCTGGCAGAAAAATGTAAAACTAGAACAAATGTTGACAACTTTTGTTCTAGTTACCCCATGCTGATTTTCGGGGAAATATACTGTCACTATGACACCATGATATTTTGCATTTAGTATCCCTTGATGCATTTCAAACAAAATTTCTCACATTGACAGTGACCCATGGACAAGATTTTTAACACAGAGTTTATGAGGGAAACCTTTGAAATCTTCTTGTCAAAAGACTTTGGTGGAGAAAAATTAAAGATCTTCTTGTTTAAAACTGTATGGTCCATAGCATCCCTGTTTTGTTTGATGTATTATCTAATGAACCAAGATTTTTACAAACTATTTTTGGCAAATTACTTTTAAAAGCAGTTAACCCAATAATGCCTTTCACAACTGTAGTTGGCTTTGCAGCCGGTTTAGATTAAGATCAGGCTGCAAAAAACAACCATGAAATTGCAATAATTTGGGTCGTATTTCTAGAGAAACAGTTTAGTTGATTTTATTTGACGCTCTAAGGGTTAACTAGAAGATGGAAACAGTAATCTGTAAAATGTAAAGATATTTGTAAATCTTTTTACAGATGAAGAAAAAGAGCTTGTACAAGAAGTGTTCAATAATGCCATAGATGCTTTGTCTGATGAGGATAAAAAGTTACCACAGGTTGGCATTTTTGTCGTATCAAGTCTTTTTTATTTTATATCAGTATATCATGTTGAGACTAGCTTTGGTGATCGTCCTGTATCTGTTGTGGTTGTTCATTGTGGTCAATAGATCTTTGTTTGTCTCTCAGCAACTGCTTAAACAAGTTCTACCAAGGATTCACTGAACTAAATATATGATATGGTTCATATAGGGTAAAGTGTAATGTAGAGATCTATATGGATTTTATGTAGAGATCTATTTGGAAAAAATCTTACTAACCCTCTTGGTACAGACTTATTGTGTTGGACATGCAGAATCAACTATCAAACCTCGTCAAGTATTACTCAAATATCAGCCTGGGAGTGAAAAAATACTTTGTCTTCGTTATGCTTTTTGCAAATCAAGTTTTCAAGTGGTGCTAGTGTTTAAGATGTGTTTTCTGTCATATTGTGTGGCCAATAATGTGAACTTATATGGGAAAAAAATCTTCCAAACTTACTAGGCTCTGAGCTGTTGTGTTGGGCATGTAGAATCAACTAATGGACCTCTTCATGAATGGCCCAGATATCAGCGGGGGATAAAAACTGCTTTGTCTTCCTTAGGCTCTTGTAATCAAGAGTCAAGTGGTGCTAGTGAGATGTTTTAAGCTCACCTGAGCACAGATTGCTCAAGATGAGCTTTTGTGATCGTGTTGTGTCTGTCTGCATCAACAATTACCTTGCATGCAGTCTGGAGGCCACATTTTCAGTCTGATACTTATGAGACTTTGTCAGAATGTTTGTCTTGATAAAATCTCAACAAGTTCATAATTGGGTCAGGTCTGGATAAAAAGTAGGTCACTGGGCTAAATTGTAGAAAAACCTTGAAGCCACATTTCAAGCCCAGTACTCAAGAAACTTGGTAAGAATGTTTGTCTTGATAATATCTTGGATGAATTTTAAATTGGGTTATATCAGGTCAAAAAATAAATCACTGGGCCAAATTTTTGAAAAGCCTTGTGTGCACTCTGGAGGCCACTTTTTTAGCCCAATACACATTGTTCGAATGTTTGTCTTGATTATATCTCACACAAGTCTGAAATATGGTCACATCAGGTCAAAAAGTAGATCACTAGGCCAAATCTTAGAAAAACCTTGTGTGCACTCTGTGGCCACATTTTCAGTCCAATACTCAAGAAACTGGATCAGATTTTTTGTCTTGATGATAACTATGAACGTATGGATAAGGGTCATGTGCGATCAAATAGTAAGTCACTGGGCCAAATCTTTGAAAAACCTTGTGTGCACTTCAGGGCTACATTTTCAGTTGGATACTCATGAAACTTGGTCAGAATGTTTGTCTTGATTATATCTCTGACAAGTTTGAAATTGGGTCATGTTGGGTTAAAGAGTAGGTCACTTAGTACAACCTTGTGTGCACTCTAGAGGCCATATTTTCAACACTATACTCATGAAACTCCGTTAGAATGTTTGTCTTGATGATATCTCAATAGATCAAGTTGGTCTAAAAGTAGGTCACTAACACTCGTGTGTTTATACATCATTATAACCAAGATGTCTTCAGCTTTGTCAATCCTACATGACTTTACTCAGGTGAGCGCTTTAGGGCTAATGGCCCTCTTGTTCTGTCATACTATATGGCCAATGATGTAAATTTATGACATTAAAAAAAAATGGCAGCCTTCACAGAGCTGAATGGATGATTATTGTATATTATATTTCATGTGTCTATTTTTAGAAATGTTATGGGTAAAGAAATGTCGTAATTTAAGCTTGGGGGAATTATTTCCCCGTCACAGTGAATATTTTCCTCCTGCCGAAAATCTGGAACTACTTTTTTAAGTTTTTTAAGTTTTTAAGTTTTAAAAGCGGCATTCGTTGACAAAATAATCAGAGGAAATATAATATATAATTTATTTCATCAGCTTGTGGTTAATATGGGGAAATATTTGCCTCAAAAGGGAAAGGTCCGCGAAAATAACTCGTGCCTTACAGCACTCGTTATTTTCACATACCTTTCCCTTTTTCGGCAAATATTTCCCCATATTAACCACAAGCTGATGAAATAAACTCTATTTATATTGTAGGTTGAACATGTATTACCTTTACTGAAGAAAGGTATAGGAATACATCATGGTGGACTTCTCCCATTGCTGAAGGAAACAATAGAAATTCTCTTCTCAGAGGGGCTTATTAAGGTAATGGTGTCTCATATAGAGAAAAAAATGATGACTGTTTGAATTCAAAAGATCATATGTTTTAACAACCCTGGGAAAAACATTGTGGGAGAAGGAGAAAATGCTGGTTACCAATGTTTTCTACCTTTTTTAAGATTAATCCATCAGTTTAGCCACTTTTTTTTAACACATCCTTTCATTATGGTAGAGTCTTAAACTTCTGTTGTCTGATAAAGACTGAAGACACCTAAGTTAATAAAAAATTAGTATATCCAAAATTCACTTTATGTTTTATGAATACATTTAAATTTTGGGCTTCATACAGACATAGTTTTGGAGGCACTTCCATTGTTCAGCTTTTGGGGTGGGGGCGTGAATGGTGACAAATAAGAAAATTTGTTTGTAAAATACAAGCTCTTTGCTTTTCACAATCTATAGTTGGTTCTTGTAAATGCCTCCTTGTGTTATTTTTTTCAGAGTTTTGCAATTTCAAAATGATGAACTGTGAAGGTGTGCAATATAAATACGATTTATCATGACTAGAGCTATAACTGCTCTGACGTATCTCACGTTTTTTTTTTGTTGTTGTTGTTGTTGTTGTTCATTTTTATTATCTGGTAAACTGTATATTTAATTACAGGCCTTATTTGCCACAGAAACATTTGCAATGGGACTAAATATGCCTGCAAGAACAGTTCTGTTTACAAGTGCCAGAAAGTTTGATGGTTCAGATTTCAGATGGGTTTGTTATATTTTAACTTTTATTTATATATAGATCACGCTATTGTATCTGTATTGTGCATGATAGATTTATCTGTTGATATCACATCAGAGAAAAAATACTTTCATTTGTCCTTTCTGTTAAAGGGTAGTGGGAATTGATAAGTACTTTGTTTTCTTGGTTATTTGCTTTGTGTTACAAGGAAATGATAGTATGTAATTTAGATAGTGCCAATGCAAAGTAAAAGAAGTTCTTTGAAATTCAAGTCAGTCTGTGTGGTTCTCTAAGAATTTTAAACTTGATGAATATATTTATGTTGTTGAACCCTTTGCCAAAGAGCCTGTTTTTATGACTCTCAGGAAAAATTGCTCTTGGAGAAGACAAAATTTTCTCCCTGCCCACAATGTTTTCTAATCTTCAACCCTAATACTTTGAACACATTGAATTTGGTGACAGGAAATCTTTCAAACTTGAACAAGTTTAAAACTTTATCATATGGTAATCAGAGAATCAGTTGTTTCTTCAGTAGATGAGATCTAATATTTACATTAGCTGAGTGGTGTTTACCCTACATTCATCATCATTCAGTCATATTACAGCAACAGGCCATTTGTTCATGACTTGTGTTAGCTCACCAGAACTAGGCTTAAACTCTGCCCAAGGGTCTAATATATACTTAATAGAATTATATGTTGTTGTTTGAAGGTGACATCCGGAGAATACATACAAATGAGTGGTAGGGCTGGTAGGCGTGGATTGGATGACAGAGGTATAGTTATTTTGATGGTTGATGAAAAGATGCCCCCTGCCACTGGAAAAGCACTACTTAAAGTAAGTATTTTTAGAACTGAAGTTCGATGGTGTATTTTCAGACCACTAAGGGCACACTTGAAGAATATGCTCTTAGTTAGCTGATTGAAGTTTAGTTTAAAAGATGGGAAAGGTACGAAGAAAGGTTCATTTGTATTAGGATGGTTTTGAATTTAACATTCATTTGCGCTAGAAGTTAATTTTGGAAACATTTTGGCAAACAGAGAAATTGCTCAAAATGAACGATTTCTGCTGTTGCCAGAATTTTTTGATATGTATTCATGTATTAAACCTTGATCAATGCATTAGCTATTTCCATGTAACAAGGATGATTTCAAAGTCATCTGTTGCAAATTTGTTCTAGGAGTTAATGGAAAAAAAAAAACTATTATTTTAAGACCCAGGCTCTTGATCCTTATTGATTATGGTGACAAACTTAGAGAACTATAATCTTTTTATCAGGGTGACCCAGACCCACTGAACAGTGCTTTCCATCTCACATACAATATGGTGCTAAATTTGTTGAGAGTGGAGGAGATCAACCCAGAGTACATGTTGGAGAGATCCTTCTATCAGTTTCAGAACTATGCAGCTATACCAGACCTTTGTGAAAGTAGGTTGTTTGTCTGTAACCCTAGCAAATATTAGCAGGGGTAAAAGTTTTCCGTATTGTGACGGAATTCCGTATTTTCAGGGGCCGACCAGGTCATTTTTCCGAATCGTTTAAATCTGAGGAGAAATTTTTTTTGGGGGGGGGGGGGGAGGGGGGGTACCCCTTTATCTCGTATCTATTGCAAGTCAATAGATTTCCAGATGCCGTATCAATAAAATTTATTGCCCCACTGCATTTCCTTTGTCCGGGGCTGATCTCGGTCATTAATGTCTCCCGTCAAACGCACTCGCCCTAAAAACAATGAAATTCAAAAAATTTTGTAATTTCGGGGATAATTTGCACCGAAATATTTACAGTCACTCCCTCTTGCTTAGGGTTCCCGATTCTAAATATAGATGCTGAACCGGAACGTTCTAAGGTTATCGTATGATGTTATATTGTTCGTGTCCAAAATGTTGCGGCTGTGTTTTGATCGGTTTGCCGACTTTAACATTTTTGCTGCTAGGATTGTAAAACAATAAAGCATTAACAAAGCCCTTCGTTTTAGGGGACAAATATTGGCTGCAATTTGATTATTTGCTAGTGAAAGATGGCTCAGTTTAAATTATCTTTGTTCTTTTCAATAACAAATGGATGTCAGAGCTGGGGATCGGCAACTATCTTCCGAAGTTGACAGTACGTGCTACTCAAATGCCGAAGCGACCGAAAAAGGGGGAAAAGTTTCATTCATACACTGTAGTCCGATTTGTAGTGGTGGGCCAATGATTGACTATAGTCGAAAGTCAGTTGGTTTTGGCTTCCGATTGCGATTAGCTCTTGAGAAATCCCAGAATCGATTGCAGTCGGTACCGAAGCTCGCTCGGTCGTGAAACGTGAATACTGGTTTGTAGCGCTTGGTTTTGTGACTGATATTAATCACACTCTAGGATTCAATATAGTGATAACAAACACGAAAATTGGCCGGAAAAATGAGAAAGAAGTTTTTGTCCATGGATGTCTTGTCAAAACTCGACAACTCGGCAAGTTTCTTATTTGATCCCTGAGACCGGGTTTTGACGCTTGGAAATTTGAAATGACATGTCTTTGACGCTGAAAAATATTTGCTTAATTGTCAATCTGACGCATGAAATTATCGTCAAGAGCTTCATATAACCTAGCTTGTGTGCATCCGGCAGAATATGGGCTAAACACGATCATTATAAAATGTGAAGGACACGTGCGTGATCTAATGAAGCTGGCGAGTCATTTACGAGAACGTAATAACGGTGTTAATCCTCTGATCTAGTGTAAAGTGACAGAATTTAAAGTTACCTGCTATTTAAAATGACTAACTGATGTCAAATCATGTGGTAATATTTGTCCAGAAATTAACTGACACGAAAAATTGATCGCCAAAATAAACGTGAGTAGATAAAAATGGGGAGTGCTAAAAATCTTATATTTCTTAATCCAAAAATATCTTACATTTCTTAACCCCGTCATTTTCTTAACCCTGTCTATTTCTTAATCCCGTCTGTTTCTTAATCCCGTCTATTTCTTAACCCCGTCATTTTCTTAACCCCGTCTATTTCTTAATCCCGTCTATTTCTTAACCCCGTCTATTTCTTAACCCCGTCATTTTCTTAACCCCGTCTATTTCTTAATCCTGTCTATTTCTTAACCCCGTCATTTTCTTAACCCCGTCTATTTCTTAATCCCGTCTATTTCTTAACCCCGTCATTTTCTTAACCCCGTCTATTTCTTAACCCCGTCTATTTCTTAATCCCGTCTATTTCTTAACCCCGTCTATTTCTTAACCCCATCATTTTCTTAACCCCTAAAAAATCGCATGTTTTAACCATAATGCGCGTTTTAACCACAAACCCTAAAAATCGCTTTTTCAGGATGCTTTGCATCCCGGGGTGCTTGGCACCCTTCCCTGTCTGCGCTTTTGGCTTCGACAAAAAAGTGGCCGGGGGGCTGGCTTCGCACGATTCATATTTTTTTAGTCCATATAGCTATATGAGCAAAAAATCCCCATCTTAAGGGTCTTTTATCTTAGCGTGCCTCAGTGCTAACGTATCGATATTATTCTCTAGGATATGACGTTTATCATCATCTCCGCTTAAGGCAATTTTATTAACCTCTTCAGTATACAACTCGTGCTTATGACTCCTAATAACTACCATTCTCCTTAATTGCGTCTTCTTTTCGAACAAACACTCTTTATAGTGTTTGTGCTCAATAAATGCTTCTACTACACACTTTTTAATTCCCTTACATTTCTTAATTTCCTCATCACACATTTTATAAGAGTATAGCTTAGATCTGAGGCCTACAAACTCCTCAATAATCTTACCACTTGTCTCATCCTTAAACTTACCTAAAACTTTCTTGTTTAATCCTGTGGGAATACCTGGAGGATGATCGGACGGATATCCACTCGTATCAAACCAATCTTTAACATCATCGCTAATACCCTTATAAAAATCTTCCGTTTCTATTTCATACATTAAGCTATCTGTATCAGTGAAAAGGAGTTTAACTTTTTCGTCATATTTATCTTTAATATAATTATAATGGAAGTTATACATCAATGTCTTACTTAAATCTAAAATACACATCCCTACATAAATAGGTTTATTAAAATATAAACGCTGTTTTTTCATTTGAATTATACATAAATTTTCATTGAGGATACTTATATCGTAATAATTTGGTTTAGCGACTAATTTTTCCGCTTTTTCCCTGGTACTAACTTATTTTATATCTACTCTACTCCTAATATTTTCCATAGTCTTACCAAATACGGAATTATTCATAAGTTTAAAGAAATCCTTTTCGAACTCGGTTTTGCCTTTCGCTCTTAGGTTAGTATTTTTATCGATATAAGTTTTTAACCATTCGCTCTCATCGAAAGTTAACCCTCTATGAATCTTTTTAAGCTTTAGACCTAAACTTAAATATAGCTTTAAATTTTCTCGATGTAGTATATATTTAGTTTTGTTGTATAAATTGGGTATAAGTTTCTCAACTTTGACTCGCCCTGTCTCGCCTTGCTGCGTCAAGGATGCTGCCTCGCGAGCTCGGCTCGTGTCGTCAGGGATGTTAGTTTTTAATCTTTCTGGAGCTAATGGGAAATCGTTATGCCAGTCGTGTAATTCCGTAGGATATTCTAAATCAACTTCTAATATACACGGTTGATCCCGCCAATTTTCTAAATCATCCATCCATTTAAAATTACCGATAGGAAGTTTTTGAGACATTGCCCAACCATAGAGATTATTCGCGTCCAAATAAGTAATAAATTTAGATGGCTCACTCGGGTTATATTTCTCACCCATATATTTATTATTCGCTTTCGCGTATCGTTTAAAAATAGTTGAGATACCTCCTCTTATTCCGTTTTCGATAAATAAAATCATATCAGGGTCCGATAATAATTCTAATTTTACCTTAGTAGTTTTTAACATCGCCTCCCAAGCTAATCCCGGCGCTGTATAAAACCAAGATGGGTCTAACCCATAATTATCGAAGCAAACATTCCTGAAATTTTCGAAGACATCCGCCAACAATAAAACGTCGGTCTTATTATATAAGTCGTGATAATCTTTAAAAGTTTTCATGCCGAATGTTTTCCAAACATTTTTAGCGTGTTGATAATCCTCCTTACTAATTCCGCTACATTTAAGCTTCGAGTAAAATTCTCTTCTCTCTGGTAACTTTGTTTCCTCTAATTTACTAAGGTTATCAAACCATTCGTAAGGGAATATACCCTTTTGTGAGACCAATTCGAGCTTTTCCCCCTCGAAATATTTCGCGAGATTAGTCTTTTCTTCCTTAGTTAGGTTGCTAGCTAATTCATCTAAACTTTTACCTAGAAATTTTAAACTATCGAGGAATCTAATTTCATGCTTTTTAATTTTATTCACCCTTTTAACGGTGTATTCTATAGGTATATACTTAGACACGCTTATATACGTTTCCTTGTTTGTTGGTATACAATTTATTTCACCCGGTGTATTCATTAAATCTTTTATAAATAAATGAGCATCATACCTACTAAAATTATGAAATAATACGGATGTAAAAGTAGGTCTTCTATATTTTAAATTACACGCACTGTGCGCGGCTCCCCTATACTTTCCAGTAAAATGACAATGGTCTCTTACTTTTTTATCTTCTTCCGTAAATGCCTCTCCACATATCCAACAATTTCTCGCTTTATCAAACTCTCTTTTATCCTCAAGTCTAAAAATCATTTCCCTCGTTGGTATCCTATCTATTTCTTTTATAACATTTTCTAAATCCTCTACGAATTTCTTAGCCGCATTTTCGCCGGAATATTGGAAAACTCGAGAAGGGTAAACATTTTCGTAAAGCGATTTAACGTAAAAACAATATCCCGAAATGTTATGCTCATTAATTACCCTCGTAGTGTTCTCTACCTTCGATAGAGGGTAACCTTTATTTTCTAACGTAGACTCCATATCCGCATAAATTGTGAAAGGATGTCTCTGTTGTTTATAAAAATTCTGAAAAGATATTATGGTACCCTTTTTAGGCAAGTCTATTCTACAAGCATCTTTTTCGTTGCAATACTCTAAATGTTTATTTAAAGTTTCTTCTTTTTGGAAATGATTTAAACATCTTTCGCAAATATAAATTTTACCGTGATGATTAGATATTTGTTTAGATAACAATTTACTCATGTTTTTAATTAAACAATAATGTTTTTTGCCGTCCTTCTCGAGAAGTAAAAGATTAACATGATGTTCTCTTTCATAAACTTCCTTACTTATAATAAGCGGGTAAACGTAATTATTATATCCGTAAATTGATACCGATATTGACGGATTTTGGGTTTCAAATTTAATTCTATCCTGAAGGGAAATGGGGTAATCGATCCCTTTCATATTAATAGCGCTTAATAATGGCTTTAGTTTTTCAGTTTGTTGAGGAGTTTTAATTGTTGGGTTTAAAGCTATAACAATACAATACGCAAAACACATATCATCATCCGTGTTCTTCGGGTTAATAACACTTTTTGTATTCGCTATCTTAGGGGGAGTTGGAAACCATGAATTACCTCTTATTGGATTATATGATACTGTGTATAATCTTAAATCGATTACGTAAACGACTCTCCAATAATCTGTTTTCATTTCCTTCTCCGCTATAGCAATTAATATTTCTTCCCCCATTTCATCGTATATTTCATCCGCGTCATCCCCATCTAAATTAGTGATTGGATAACCAGAATGAAAATTCATGTCTTTATATTCGTCAGTAAGAGAGTGTTTTAACATACAATTCATAACGAGTTTAACTTTTGTTTGGCGGTTATATCTCATAATATAGGTTACTTTATCTTTCGCTAAATAAAGGAAATTAGCCGGTGTATATTCTTTCTTACCTTCTATAATATATTCTTTCGTAAACCCTCTTAGTGCTGACGGTCCTTCTGTAATACTTATTTCTTCTTTATCTTTATATATCTTATCTATTTTTTCTTTTAAAGCTTCTATCCTAGGCGATATATTTCTCGGAATTTCTTTAATACTATCTAAATAATTTATCAACTCCTCAATTGAGACTGTAGGTGGAGTTGGAGGTGGTGGGGTGTAAGGTGTTGGTTGTAATACCCCGGCTCCAAAATTACCGATATTATAGTCTAATAATGACGCTCTCCGATTAAGTAAGAGATCGATTAATTCGCTTCTTCTGAGCCTAGAGTATCCTCGGATTCCACTAGACTTAGCTTCCCGTTTTAAGTCTTTTACTGTGGATCCTCGGAATTGATCTGCTAGACTAATAGGCGGTGGATTACGTAGACGTTCAATTAATTCGGCTTTTCTAAGCCTAGAGTATCCTCGGATTCCACTAGACCTTGCCAAATTTTTTAAACCGCTTACGGTATATGTATTATAATTAATACTTTCCATTTTTATTATATAAAAAAAAAATTACTTAAGCTAAAATTATTTTAAACTAAAAAAATTACTTAAACTAATTCTATTACGAATTCGTCATTATCGTAATAAAAATTAATGAATGTTAATATTATATTTATTATTCCAAGTTCTCCCGTTGAAATACTCAATCGTATGCGGACTTCGATCTATAAATTTACCCGCCTTATAAATCGATGGAAAGGTTTTTATTTCACCGGTTTCAACATCCTCTAAAGTAACTTTCTTAGGATTATGCATAATATTCTTTAATCTATCAAACTTAGGCTCTTTGCTTTTTTCTTTTTTAGGTGGCTCCTCTGGTAACAACCCATGTTCTTTCACCAATTCAACTAACCGCTTTTTATCCCAGTATCCGTAAAAATTTATGTTATTTTCTTTAAGAATTTTTCTTAAATCGTTAATCTTTATCATTTTTTATATATAGAAAATAATTACTTAAATTAATACACTACGCTCATTTTATTACCATCAGACTGGAAGTTAATTAACCTATCACTAATAATAATAGCATATGCCTCTGTGTTCGCAAGCACATTTTCGGTAAAAAATGCTTTGATTTGGATATCAGTTACCGAGTATTTTAATCTCTCACTCTGTTTGGAAACGTCAAACAAAAACAAAGGATAAAGGGCTTTATAATCTGAGGGAGTAATGTTAGGGTTTGACACCATTTCATCCATGTTATAAAACTTAGATCTAAATAGAGCAGCGTCACCATACGCTTTACTAAATTGGTTCGCAACGAATGAAAGATTGTAGTCAACAGCGGGATATCTAGTAGAATTTAGCGTAACATAAATATTTTTAACGTTTCTATGATCAAATATGGCCGGATTTTGTTGTTGATCACCACTTTTACCAGTCTGAAAGCCAACAATAATAAAACGTGGCACTTCGGGAGATGATTTGACAGAAAGTCTCCAGGTAAATGATGTTGACTGAGGAACCGCGATAGAGTCGCACTGCCTCATTCTATATCCGACCGGTATTTTTTCTTTTTTCTCGATAATTTTATAAAGTTCCATCTTCTCTCCATCTGCGGGTAGCATGTGTGGCATAAACCAAGATATTCTAAGTAAATTAATTCTACCATCAACAGGAGCAGCACCATCTCTAAAAATTGCATCATCATCATCATTTCTTGTTAATGTGAGAGTTTGCTTCATTCCATACAATATCTTATCATAATCATCGCAAAAACCAAATATATGTTTTAATGGAACTCTGAAGCTAAAGGTACCTCTTGGAAGAGGATCATTAATAATATAATTTCTTCTTACGACAAAACCAGTGTTTCCAGCAGCTGCTGCAGCTGTTGTATCTTTATACCAACATTGATTTAACCCTTGCGATTTAGAAAAATCATCCGGATATTTTAACAACCCGAGCATCGTAGTAGCATGGCCAGGATTCAATACGGATTCAATCTCCATACCCGAAAGTTGATACTTAATATTTTTAAAAAGATACATGAGACCATTGTTTGTTAAAGAAATATTAGTGTTAGCGTCGTAAACGGCTCCATTATCGCTTCTTACTAATTCGCCTACAATAAGTAAGTAACTCTCGCTAGGATGAGTAAAAATATCTTGGGTCTCGATGTTAATTCTAATATCTCCTCCCGAGTTGTTGAGGTGTGTACCGGTGATTGGTTCATACTCATGGTGTTCATACTCAGCAATACTATCATCTCTTAAAATTGGTTCGGTAATTCTTAAAATGTCCATTTTTTATAATAACGATTATAATTTTAAATAAAAATTATTCTAACCAAAGCTGGGGGGAAGACTTATTTTCATTATTAACAAACACACCTTCGAGTTTAATGTTTCTCGCGGTTTCCAGTTTAGTTTTAGGATAAACCCTATTACCGTATACAATCGTTATTTCAGGTATCCCACACTCTCGTAAATATTCATTCACCTTTTCCTCAATCTCTTTCATCTTGATTACTTTTTCGGGAGATAACTTCACAACAGCTTTTTTATAACCGTATTTCGTTTTATTAATTTCGAGGATTTCACAGTCTTTTAGGGGTAAAGATGCACCTACTATAGTAATACAACTAGTATCGTATTTTTCGTAATCTACACGATTAAATTTTAACATTTTATATAATAAATATAATTTCTTAAATTAATTTTATACCGTTTTAATGCCCGCTCCGTTGTTTAATTTTTTAACTAAGTCTTGAATAGCAATGGCACTTCCATCTATTAATGTACTAATGTTTTGCGTTTCGGGTTTTGGTGTTGCGTTTCCCAGACGTTGTAAAATTTGCTTCGATTTTGGTGTCAACGCTTTCGTAACTAATTTCTTCCCCGCTTCTACAGCCGCGCTTTTTCCAACCTCTAAAGCTTTCTTTGCACCTTCCTTAGCTACACTCTTTCCTACATCAACGGCGGAAGACGCAATTTGTTTAGCCGCGCTACTAGTAAAAAGCCTCGCTAAAAAGTTAGCGATACTATCAAAGATTCCGGAACCACCGTATGAATACCTTTTTTTAAATCCACGTTTTTTAGGGATGATCATCTTTTTTTATAATATAGACATTAAATTTTTATAAACGTTCGAATTTAAAACACCTTGTCTTTTTAATTCGTCACAAATGCTCACTAACTCGTTTCTTACACCCGTATTACCCGCTTTTTTACTTGCCAATAACAGGTCTAGTCTTTCTATTAACGCGTTAGGGTCAGATGGGATAACAATGATACCACTACCTTCATGAAATCTTTTATTATCCCAAATAGGTTTAAGTATATAGTTCCATTTTTTACTTTTAGAAGATTTAGGATATTTACTTCCTCGTTTGTTGTCACGATAAATGGAGCCCGTTTTTACCATCAACTTCGCGTAATTCTCATAATCATCACCCACAAAAATATTATTATCGGGATCTTTAGATACGATTAACTCCCATAGACCGGGGGTACCTTCATATTCTTCACCATCCACAATAATATCGTTGTCTCGAATAACAATTGGTTTGTTACCGATATAAAACTTACCCTTTCTGTCATATATTCCATAGGTTCTGTCAGCTTCAGACTTAGTAGTAAACTTTCTTAAATACGACTCCGCTATTTCTCCGATAAATAGCGGATCCTCTTCCGTTTCTTCTGACGGTTTATCATAAGCTGTGATAGAAGGAAAGGCTGGAAACTTAATAGCTTGCGGTAACTGTTCGATACCTTCTTTAATAGGTCTAAGTTCTTCCGTAATCTCCTTCGCTGTAGCTTTTTGCGTTTCCGTTATAGGTTTAAAAAACTTTGAAAGTTCAGTTTGAAGTTGTTGTTCACCCGTTTTCTCCGCTATTAGGTTATCCCAAATATTCTTTCTCGTTTCGAGATACTCTTTTACGATTAAGTCCCTTTTTTTAGGATCAACGATTTTTAGAAAAGACATTTTTTTTTTAAATTAGTAAAATAGTTTTTTAACGCAGTTTTTAACGCAGTTTTTGTAACAGTTTTTAATATATAAGAGCGTTATATATTACAAGTCCGAGGTATCACCTATTTCACAAATACACTTACACCTAATCTCGGGCAAACCGAGTCTTGGTCTATTCTTTATTATTCTTCTAATGAGGTTGATTCTTTTCAACGAGCTTCCGAAAGGACTCACGCGCTTCTTGCCTCCCTCTCTCTATTAGAGTTTCTTCGTTTTCTGAGGAAATCTTCTTTTTGATCTTGGTACGTATCTCTTCTTTCATCTTTTTATATTTATCTAATTCTTCCATGATTAGTTTGAATTCATCATCGGAGATATAATTGTCAGTTAAAGCTTTGGATATATGCGTTGAAACGGTATTTAACTTTGCATCAGCTAACATTCTAATCTTTTGATGCTTTTCTCCTTTGCTTCTACTATTTCTAACAACGTACTTACCTACCAATGAAAAAAGACCAGTTCCCAAAGCTGTTGCTTCTAATGCTACTACAGCGGGAATAGCTACAACGGTAGAAAGCAAACCGATACCACCAGCACCGGCAGCCATTGTTACAGTTACCAGGACGGTATCAACGTTGTCTACTATTCTAGAGGCACGAAAATACTTTTTGGCTAGAGCTTCTCTTTCTCGAATTTCATTTTCGAGAAAATTTTGTACTTCCGATATTTTTTGTAAACGATAGGAATGACCTTGGTCATGCATTTCACCTCCAAACCTCAGTGAGGAGTCAATAGGTGGAGCGCTTGCGGTAGGTAGCGGGGGATATATTTTATTAGGGTGTTTTTGATCTGTATCTGTCATTTTATTAATAAAATAATTTTTTTATGCCAAATATTTTAGATAACAGAATAACTCTCCCTCAGGTATTTCGATAGGTTTTTTCGAGAAATTATAAATGTAGACTAAGATATCATCAACCTCACTATCAAGATGCATCCCATTAAGAATGGTTAAACTATCTTTCCATTTATTACTAACAGATATCGCTACAACTCCTCGTGTAGTTATATAACCAAATCCTAGCGAAAGTCTCATGCCATCACGAGGAGAAATCTTGATAGTTACTTGCGAGTATATTTTCCATTTTAGAGGATCATGCTTTATGGGAGGAAATCTTACTCCATCTAAATGCGGTTTCCAAAATATCGTTTTATGTCGAGTAGTAATATTAGGTTTTATACCGAGTTTATGCACATCCATTTTTTATTTTGTTATAAATATTATTTATAATATAGCTCCTAGGATAGGGATATTAGCGAATGGACTATTAGGTCCGAGTAAAAGTCCTCTTCCATCATACAATTTTCCTCCTTGCTTTAGATACAACCCATCACCAACGTGAGATAATCCTTTACCTTTGTATGGTTTTAAGTATAATCCGGACCCATCAGTTTCCACTTGACACATACATCCTCCTTTTTTAAGGTAAAGACCCGATCCCATCGCTTTTTGTACGCCCGTTTGAGCCAATCCAGAAAGAGCACCAACACCTAGAGCCGGTAAAACGGTTTTTGCGAGCATTGGCAAAGCTCTAGCGGCTAACCCAGCTAACATTCCGAGAAAACCTCCTTCTATTTTCGTGTTATGTTTAAGTTGTTTCGCGGACATTCTAATAGTTATACCCCTACCCTCCTCATAGGCTTTAGCCATTTTTCTCGCTTGCGAATCGGTAACCGCTAAAACATCATTACCGCGTAAATCTTCGTGACCTAAACGAATACTTACTGGACAACCAGCTTTAACGGCGTGTTGAAGCTTTTCCTTTTGCCCTTCCGATATATTTACTTTAACATTAGTGTAACTCGTCATTTTATATACAATTATTTTTTTATTTATCTCATCTCGCTTCTCTAATATGAAACCTAATCGTTAAATTCTCGCCTCTAAGATTTAGTAAATTGCCATCTTGATCAGTAATATTTACCTCTAGGTTATGTATTTCATCTAACGTTATTGGCAAGTATACTAAATTAACTGGTGACTCAATTATCTTATATCCGGGCGCAACATCCGGGAAAAAAGAGTAAATAGTATTTTTCGTTGAACCATTAACGTAACTTCCCGAAATAATATCTATGTTAACGAGCAAACTATTTATGCTAAGAATGTTCACTACATTCTCTGACTCGTGAAATCCTCGCGTATATTTAGCTCGAGTAAATCCTAATACTTTAGCGAGGGATCCCGGTTGATTAAAATCTACTTGGTAGCCATCTTCTAGAGTAAGAACAGACTTTAGGGTATTGGTGTTCGCAGAAAAGTTAATATAATACTCTTCATTAACTCTGTCGTAATGACCATTTTTTCTCATTTCCTGCTGAATTGTATCATTAATGTCAACGAGGTCATAACTTCCTACAGGTATTTTTATTTTAATCCATGTGGTACCATTGTCCGGAGAATAAACGAGTGTGTTGTTCGTTTCATCAATGTTTGGAAAAGAGTAGTAAGTTTCGAGGTTTACTAGAGCTATTTTGTATACTTTGTCCTTTTCCAGTTGAATTGGAGGATTAAACCTCGTTCTAAAACGCGTCTTGGTATCACTTACGATGATTTGAAACGATGTTTTGTGGTCCGTATTTTTTACAATCTTTTTTAAAAGATCTATATCCATTTTATAATATTTTAAATATTTTTTATACTGACCTCGGTATATAAAAATTATCAAAACCGTTTCTATACTTCCCATCATGTTTTTTACTGGTTAGATCGATAATAGCGAAACCATGAGGTCTTTCCCATGCCTTTTGACAAAATTTTCTAAACTCGTCCTTAGGCATATCTTCACCTACATGATCGTTATAAATATGATTAATGTTTTTTAGGTCTTGCGGGAAAAGGCAAATAAAATTAGCGTTTTCTCTAATAGTTTGTCTCAGTAATCTAAAATAATTTTGTGAGAGGTAAAAGCAGTCAACATTACTATGCCTTCCTCGAATGTAATAACACTCGCATTTATTTTGTCTTTCTAAAAGTAAATCGTCAAATATCATTAAATTTTTATTTTCCGAGTTTAACTCTCTAGGATCGGGTACTTCACTAGCATTTTCGAAGAAGTTGCAATCTATATCCGATTTGTTTTTAATCGTTTTAATCCATTCTTCGACTAAAGCCGTTGGTGCGATGTTTAGTTCTTGTATGTCAGCGCGCGTGTTAAACAATCTTAAGATGCATTCTTTCGGTAGTTTTTCTTCAAAAGCCTTTCTTAGTATTCGGTATTCCGGTTGAAAAAGGCTTTTTCCGAAAACGCTCAAATCATTGTAGTCAAGCCAACCCGGTCTAAGTAAAAGGTTTAACAATAATGTAGTTTTGCCGCACCCTGATTTGCCTATAATTAAACCCCTGATACTTCTCGGTAAAAGAGTGTGATTAAATCTCCTCGATGCTACATCATTCCATGATAAGTTTATAATATCCATTTTTATTTAAATATTTTATTTTTTAAATATAAAAAAAAAAAATGTATTGCGTTAAATGTAAAAAACGTACGGATACGAATAATATAAAATATACCGTTTCTAAAAATGGAAGAAATATGATGCAGGGGAAATGTGTGGTTTGTGGAATAACTAAAACTCAGTTTATAAAAAAAAAACCACCGGGAGTAGCATTTTAAACGAATTTATAAATAATTTACCCGTTGAAATGCATCTACCAGGACACAACTTTACTGGGCCAGGCACTAAATTAAAGAAAAGACTCAATCCAGATTTAACACCGAAGGAATGGAGTAAACCAATAAACCGCGTTGATAAAGCCGCTTATCATCATGATGTTTGCTATCTTAAGCATGATGACACTGCTACAAGAAATGCGGTGTGTGATAAGAATATGTTAACGGAGTTGGAGGGGATTTACAATCCTAGTATTAGAGAAAAAATGGAAAGAGGTTTGGTAAGTAAACTCATTGGAACGAAGGTAAAATTCGGAATGGGACAGGGCGAGTCAAAAAAAAAAGTTCTGAGATGATGAAATTAGCGGAAGAATTGCATAAACCCGTAAGAAGAAAATTTAAGAAAAGGAGAGTTATAGTAAACAGTATAGATAAGATATGGGCCACGGATTTAGTAGACATGCAAGCTTTTTCTAAATATAATCGCGACGTAAAATACCTTCTCGCTGTCATTGACATCTTTTCTAAATATGGATGGTTAGTACCCTTAAAAAATAAAAAGGGGGAATCTGTTGCTATAGCGTTAAAGAGTATTTTTAAGGAGAGGAAACCCGAAAAAATGTGGGTGGATGAGGGTAAAGAGTTTTATAACAAAGACGTAAAAGCGTTAGTCGAAATATATTCCACCCAAAACGAGTAGAAATCTAGCGTCGTTGAGAGATGGATTAGAATGATGAAAGAAAAGATGTGGAAGTTTTTTTCCGCTAACAACACGTACGTTTACATCGACGTGTTACCGGATCTCGTTAAAAAATATAATAATACGAGGCATTCGTCCATTAAGATGACTCCGGTAAACGCGAGTAAAAAAGAAAACGAAACGAGAGTTTGGAGAAATCTTTACCCCTATAATCCCGAGATAAAAGAAACTCCCAAGTTTTCAGTCGGAGATAAAGTGAGAATATCTAAAAAGAAAAAGACTTTCGAGAAAGGTTATACGACGAGATGGACGGAAGAGGTTTTTATAGTTTCCGAAGTAAAACGTACATCGCCTATAACGTATAGTATTAAGGATCTTAACGGAGAAGAAATACAAGGTACCTTTTATGAACCCGAACTTCAGAAAACTACCCAAGAGACGTTTAGGATAGAAAAGGTTATTAAAAAACAAAACGATAAATCTCTCGTAAAGTGGAAAGGTTATCCCAACGAATTTAATTCTTGGATCGATAATAAAAATATCGAACAATTCTAAAAAAAATGACAGATATTTCGATCAAAAACGTAATTTTACCGAATAAACCGTTGAGCAATTTCGAATTGGTAGATGCGGCTAAAAGATTAAAGATTCCTTATTTTAGAGGAGTTTTTTTACTAGATACATTACCGAGAAAACCGAGTAAAAAAGAATGCGGTATAGTAAACTTTGATAAAAGTGGTGGACCCGGTACACATTGGGTCGCTTGGTATAAAAACGGTAAAACTAAAATTTATTTTGATAGTTACGGCATACAACCCCCTATTGAAATTCGAGAGTATTTAAAAAGCCCGATACAGTACAATACTGATCAATTACAAGGAGTGGGACAAGTATTTTGCGGTCATTTATGTTTGTACATTCTAAAAGAGTTATCCACGGGTTCTTCCCTGGCGAAGACAGAGAAGGTGTTTCAAAATGTTTTAAATAAACTTTTTTAAGTAATAATATAAAAAAATGCCCGTTGACAAATTTGGAAGAATGGAAGATGATGGCACAATCGGTGATGGTGTGTCACTCGCTTACGTGAATAATAATTTTTTACGCAAAGACGGAACGACCGTTGTTACTGGTTCTATAAACATGAATGGTAATACATTAACGAGGGTTAGTAATCCTGTAAATTCTCAAGATGTGGCAACTAAGGATTATGTTGACACCAACTCGGGGTTGTTAGATGAAAACGGTGGATTCCACGTTAAAAATGGTTATTTAAACATGGGTTTTAATCCGATAAAAAACGTTAAGGAGCCAACAGAACCGAGTGAAGCTGCTACTAAAAATTATGTGGATAATGTTGATCGGGCCTTCGTTTATAAAGACGGAAGGTGGTATGAGGCGGAAGACGCAATATCAATGGGAGGACGAGTAATTAACAATCTCGGAATCCCTACGAGACACGATCAAGCCTCTAATAAGTTTTACGTAGATACCGCCGTTGAGGCGGCCACTGTAGGTGAAAAAGCTTTAACGAGAAAACAAGATGGATCCTATTCAGCTGTTGGTGGAATAGATATGAATGGCCACTCGATTACTGGGTTACCAAATCCTGTATCCCGTGACTCCGCTGTCAATAAAAATTATGTCGATAATGGGGGAGCTATTATAAAAAATCCGGATGGGAGTTTCATGGCGGTGACTGACATAGATCTTCAAGGGTTTTCTATAAAAAACGCCGCGGCCCCGGTAGAAGAGAGAGATTTAGCGACAAAATCCTACGCGGATAGAAAAGTATCCCTTCCTTCTCTCATAGGCCCTAAACCTATTATAACCGTGTGGGCCGAAGAACAGGGACCAATTGGAAACGATAATTACGAGTTTTCATTCGGTAATGGTAATTCGGGTAAAAGACACGGTTTAGGGGGTTATTGTATGAATGCGTCAGGTAGAATTATAAGAGGAAGTTTAACGATCATTAAAAGGGATCGTAATGTACCAGAAGAGGTAAAAGTTAATATATCGATAAACGGAGCGGAGCAGGTTGATTACTCTATTATTAAAAAAGCGGACGAAATTTGTAGCTGTACGGTTTTTCCGAGGGCGTTGGAGGTAAAGCAATGCGACATAATAAACTTTATTTCGAGAACAGATAACCGTGATGTAACACACGCTTACATATCTATTTTGATAGAATTAGACTTATAGACTCGTCTGGTAAAAAATATAACTTTATTTATAAACAAAAGTTATATTTTCCTTATTATGCTATTTATCGTTTTACATATAGGACAATTAGTCGTTCTATAGAGGGAAAAACAGCTACTGCACATACATAGATGTCCACAGTTGCAAAATAGAACCGAGGGTGTTGATTCTAAACATATTATACAAGAAGATTCTTTAAAGGTTTTAGTGTCGTTAGAGGTATAACGTACGGGTGGTAGGTCCATGTTTTCTAGAAGAAATCTTCCTCTTTTAAAGTCGAAATGTCTAACTATTTTAATAAAAGGTGAGTAGAGTTCGCATGTACCCGGGTAATCGTAAGTTCTCATTAATTCGTCGTCGATAATTATACTACCCATTAACGCCTCTAACTCTATACACATGTGGAGATCGAATTTGTGTAAAAGATAGTACTCTTCGTCTGGTAGAAGGTTAAATAAATCTATCATATCTATACTGTTTATCATAACACCTACGACAATATTAAAATTTCTGCCGTATTCTAGTAAACACTCGGAAAATATTTTGTAGACCATAGGTTTCACGCGTTTAGTTATGTACACGTGATTTATTTCCATCAGGTCAGGGAAAAATATACAATCGTTAATTCTTTCAGCTCTTTCTGTCATATTTTATAAAAAATAAAATTGCCTTAAGCGGAGATGATGATAAACGTCATATCATAGAGAATAATATCGATACGTTAGCATTGGGGCACGCTAAGATAAAAGACCCTTAAGATGGGGATTTTTTGCTCATATAGCTATATGGACTAAAAAAATATGAATCGTGCGAAGCCAGCCCCCCGGCCACTTTTTTGTCGAAGCCAAAAGCGCAGACAGGGACGGGTGCCAAGCACCCCGGGATGCAAAGCATCCTGAAAAAGCAATTTTTAGGGTTTGTGGTTAAAACGCTCATTATGGTTAAAACATGCGATTTTTTAGGGGTTAAGAAAATGATGGGGTTAAGAAATAGACGGGGTTAAGAAATAGACGGGATTAAGAAATAGACGGGGTTAAGAAATAGACGGGGTTAAGAAAATTTCGGGGTTAAGAAATAGACGGGATTAAGAAATAGACGGGGTTAAGAAAATGACGGGGTTAAGAAATAGACGGGGTTAAGAAAATGACGGGGTTAAGAAATAGACGGGGTTAAGAAATAGACGGGATTAAGAAATAGACGGGGTTAAGAAAATGACGGGGTTAAGAAATAGACGGGATTAAGAAATAGACGGGATTAAGAAATAGACGGGGTTAAGAAAATGACGGGGTTAAGAAATATAAGATATTTTTGGATTAAGAAATATAAGATTTTTAGCACTCCCCATTTTTATCTACTAACGTGAAAACCCATGACACTAACATGATCAGCGTGGCATCATCCGATCAGAGGGACTTCAAACTATCTTCTCATCTTTAATAATGAATTTAAACAGTGAATTTACACAAATCTCTGAATAAAACAATAAGTGGAATCTAAAATTCTGTCATGAGTGAAAAAATTGTTGTTTTATGAAATGAAAATACAGGTCTAAAGCGGGGGGGGGGGGTCCGTCTGCAAATGCTTAAAATATGTCTGAATTTTTTTTAACTGGTTTGGAAATTAAAATTTAAAGATCAAAATAAATGATATTAAATAAAGTAAAAAAAATTTAAAGTACAAAACACCACAACTTTATAAACTTAATATCATGTAGACAAATTGTAAAAGTATTTAAAGCAAAAAGGCATTCTCAGTTCAATGGAGAAACCGATTGTACAACCAATAGCTAGTTGGTTTGCTCTTCCGGTTACAAAGTGATAATCATTTTTGCATTTAAACTGATTGCCCCACACTGCCGATTTGATAGATTTTTTACAGGAATTGGACCAGTTCCATGGTATATCACTTACCTGCTTGTTTTAGCAAACATTAGAATTGATTTTGCCGAAAATGTTTGCACATTTTAGGAAAGGTTCTTAAACTGTTTGAAGAGCTTTTAACAGTGAACATGTAGATCTATCTATAAAATCTTGTTTGCGCATGTCACATGAAAACAGTCTATCTTTTGATAGGCTGTCATTAAAACTTGATATTTTAATGAAATTAATATGTAGTTTAGATCTGAACCCCCATCCTTGTTTGTGTACCCCAAACTCCAGTTACCAAAGGGTACAAAAACCTCAAGCTAGAAAATCACAGCACACTCTGTCACATTCTCCCTGATAAATTAGCCATTCTTAAAGAGAGTGTTGTTTTCCTATTTGACAGATATGATTTTATTCTTTTGACTGAAATTTAGCACCTGTGATTAGATTTTAATGAATCAAATATTAAATACTAGATATGTCCTTTTCTCATACTTGTTGTACTTTCAAATACAAAACTGATGTAGGGCTAATCTGATTAGGTCCTGTGTACAAAATGGAGATAAAAGAGGACAAAAATAACATGGGTGCTAAAAACTTTGAGATTTTCTTAGGTTTTAGCATATCATATCTTTCATTCGTTTCAAGATTTTTTCAACTTTAAAATGCTAAAACTGGATCTCATTAGAGGAATTTGATGTTTATAAAATAGCTAAATCTCAGGAGCTTCCGGGGGCCTCCGGCCCCCTGGACCCCTGGCCAGGGCGTTGCCCTGGACCCACCGGGGGCCCTAGCGGCCCCCAGGCCCCCAGCTCAATTTTCAGTATTTTCAGATTTTTTAACTTTTACCCCTGTATTAGTCATACATACTTGACTGATGGTGAAACTTCTGATATCATATGGATTTTGAGGCTACTTAATTATGATAACATGCAGATGTAAACTTGAATGAAGAGTTGATAAATATCACCCTATTTTGGTCACTAAGGCAAAGTATCTGTAGTAAGTGCAATAACCTTTAAGCTAGGTTCATAAAACTGGGCGTAATGATAGATCTTGACACAAGATTATGCATATTCTATATCATTTTTACAACTATGATAAAGACTCAAGTCACTGTCTGTTAAACTTAAAAAAAAAAAAGTATAGCTATTAAAAGTCAGGAGAAGACTTTCCTTTTGTTGTGTGAATGTCTAGCTTTAGTTGGAATAGGCTGGTGTATTTGATATGACACACTACATATCTGGTTTAACTCTTTACCAAATGACAAAATTTTAGACTTGTCCAGTTTGAAAGCATTTGCAATCCACAAATCAAATGTGTTTAAAATGATGAGAGTTTTCCTTTGAAAAGGTAAAAAATTGTGAGAAAAAGAAGAAAATGCTGGTCACCAGCATTTTTTTCCTTTTCCTACAATGTTTTGAAAACGACTTCTTCCCCATGGTCATCAAAACACAGGATTGTTTGGCAAAGGGTTAAATGCAGTATGTTATGGTATGATACCATTGTTTTACTTCATGTCAGAACTCAAGAACACAGAAGAAAGATATAACAACATTGCGGTTCCTAATGAAGAGCAAGTTGGAGCTTACTATAAGATACGACAACAGTTGGATCACCTGGGCAAGGAACTAATGACATACATACAAAAACCACAGTATATTCTACCATTTCTGCAGCCTGGCAGACTCTTATCTGTAAAAAATGGAGAGGATGACTTTGGATGGGGGATGGTGGTTAATTTCCAGAAGAAAGCCAATCAGAGTAAAGTAAAGGATTTTATTAACTCTTTACCACACGACAGAAGTATAGACTTGTCCAAATTGAAAGGGTTGGCAGCCTTTCATAGGGTAGAAAACTTTGTGGGTAAAGGAGAAAATGCTGGTTACCATCATTTTCTCCTTTTCCCACAATGTTTTCAGCATGTTCTTTGAAACTTGGGATTGTGTGGTAAAGGTTTAACTCTTTGCCACACAATCCCGAATTTTAACAACCCTTAGAAAGAGGCCTTTTGAAAACATTGTGGGAAAAGGAGAAAATGCTGGTAACCAGCATTTTCTCCTTTTTCCCCACAATATTTTCTACCCTACCCAATACAAATTTCAAGTTTCAAGTCACATTTATTTTGCTGTCTGCAAATGCTTTCAATTTGGACAAGTCTAAAATTTTGTCGTTTGGTAAAGAGTTAACTTATTACCTCCAGCCTGTAAAAACATCCACATGGAATAGAGAAATTTGCAGGAATTTTTGTTGATCGATGAATATTTATGGAACATAGCAAAAGGATAAATTACATGTTATGAGCAATTTTGTTTTTGCAACAATGTTGTTTGATAGTGGTCTGCTGTTCTATCCCTTGACAAATTGGCATCATGTGCTATACACTTATACTTTAACTATAAGTTATTTCATGTATACTAAACAATCTCGAATTTAAACTTCTCTGAGGAAGAATGGTTTTGAAACCAATTCCATTGTTAGAGCTTCAGTTACTTTGTCTTCCACAAATGCTTTCAATTTGGAGAGGTCTAAAACTTTATAATGTGGTAAAGAGTTATACAAGTAACTTTTTTGTTTCAAGCTTGACCTTGGCAAATTTATATCTGGCAGCTACAAGTATAAATTTCCATGTGAATTACAATCAAATGCAAACATCTTCATTTTTATTTAAGGTCTTTTTTACTGCAATGCAGTGTCTAACAAGCATACTTGGGTTTCCATTTATGATTGTTGTTTTTGTTATGAGTTGGTTAATGTTTTACATATTTTACAGGTTATCATGGATGTTTTGATAATATATCTCTGTCCCATGAGATTTGTTAATTTTCTAACCAGATTTGCACAAGAATGCTCCAAAAGAGATAACTCGATCGGACCTGTGATAATATGAATTGGAATTGCTGATCCAAAGATACGTGTGAGCCATGCTCTGGCAAAAGGGGGCTTAATGCACCTCAGTGATTCATGATACCAGGCAAGTCATTACATAATTATGGATCCATAATAGCCTCTTTTTTAAACTACCGACTTAATCATTTGGTAGACTGGTCCTTTGACATACAGAAAATTTACCAATAGCGAAAAGTTTTGGCCCAGGTCAGCCAGCGCAGATTGCACAGGCTGATCTGGGTCGATACTTTTTGCAGATGCATTAAGTCCCCTTTTGCCAGAGCATGGCTCATATACTTTTGTACCAGTAATTACTGGGTCAAGCAGTTGATAAAAGCTTTTGCTTATTTGAAAAATCTAGGTTTTTTTTTTTTTTTTTTTACTGCATGACCATACTTGCTTTGGTGTATCAATTACAGGCATTAGATGCGGTACCTATCTATGTTGTTGAAGTACTTGTAAATATCACAAAAGAATCAGCAAAGACCAAAAATACAGCACTAGTAAAGCCAAGCCCCCCAGGTATCCTTGGTGAAATGCAGGTATGTATCTTACGTCATTCATAAATTGTTGTTTCAGTGTGGGTTGAAAGGTATAGGTACAAATATAATGAGCAAAGTTTGTATTAAAACAAACTACCCACAGAATTTCCTTGCTTAATACTAATACAAACTGATGAAATTCCTGAAAATGAGATGGGTTTAGAAACCCTTTGGGAAGCCTAAACTTGGAATGCAAACCCAGAACAGGCATAACAAATAAAAGCACTTTCAGCTGTTCTACTCAAAATGTGTTTATTCCCATGCCTTTAGGTCTGGCTCCAACCCCTACCTTGGGACCAGGTGAATGTTAGAACACATAAAAAATCATACTTAACCCTTTACTAGATGACAGAATTTCAGACTGATCAAAATTGACACCATATCCAGACAACAAAGTAAAGGTGGCCCAAATTACAAAATTTGGCCTTCATAGGGTAGAAAACATTGTGGAAAAAGGAGAAAATGCTGGTTACCAGCATTTTCTCCTTTTCTCACAATGTTTTCAAAAGCCTTCTTCCTCAGGGTCGTTAATAGTCAGCATTGTGTTGTAAAGGGTTAAACTATTTCAGTGTCAACTTAAGCTTATTTTTTTACGTTGATTATGAATTAATTTTATAATCTAACCGATACCCTCTCATAGACTCTATCTTTGAAAGACTATCGGAACTTGTCTCTAGGTGTTTGAAGTGTTATATGTTGATGTTAATTACTTCAGAACTCAAATCCAGAGTCTCAGAGTAGTGTGACATACTAGGGCTGTTCTCTCTCATTACTTTCTTTCTATGATGGGTCATAAGAAAAGAATGTTTTTTGTGTTTCAGGTTGTCCCTGTCATGTTACATCTGATTAAATCTATCAGTGCTGTCCGCTTGTACTTGCCTAAAGATCTGAGGTCATTTGATAATCGACAGAGTGTTGGCAAATCAATACAGGTTTGTACCCTTTAATGTTAAAATTACGTGTATCATGTCTGTTTTCTGTCTACTTATATGTATCTCAAGCTATGTTGTAGGGTTCTCACTGCAAAGCTCAGGGCTGGAGATAAAGAAAGAATTTTAACTCTTTCACTGCTAATGTTGTCTTGAAGAGCTTTTATGGACGATGTAGATCAAGATCAGAGATGCACAAAATGTGCAGCATGATCTTGGATCTACATCATCTTTGAGCAAATGCTTATCTTTGACCAAACTCATGTTCAAATGCAACAAAAATTAATCATACAGTATTTGTAAACCTCAAGAAATGTTAAATCCATTCATTCAGTTGCGAAAGAGTTAATGGTGGTATAGTAACTGAAAAGTCTTTGTTGTAAGGTGACGTATAAACTGGAGTTTGGGTTTTGTTACTTCACTGAATCAGTGTGTTGGGGGAAAATAATGTGGAATGAGATCAGTCATGATGGTAAGTTGGTCTTTGAGTAGAGCTTGCTTTGAGATAATGTTTTGATATACTTTATTAGTTCTTTGCTGAAACTTAAGTAGTAGATTCTAAGTGACTTTGTAGAAGGAGACAATTTCACTGAGCACCCACTACTTAAATGATGAAATTAAAATTTCATTTTAGAAAAGAATTTAATTATCATTTTAGAAATAAAGTACAACCACAACCACTATCTGAACTTCTGGAAGTTTTTATAAAAGACAAAATAAAAATACAAAAAGAAAAGGTTTAAAAAAGAAAAAGCAGAAAAAACATTAGAATTTTTAGAGTAGTTTTTAACAACAAAGAGAGAGATAGCTTTAAAACACATTTAGGGAAAAGGAGAAAATTTTGATAACCAGCATGTTCTATTTTCCCAACAATGATTCTTATTCTTTCAAGGACTTACTCATTTAGTAGTTTGTCATCTGCAAATGCTGTTGATGAGGACATTTCTAAAATTCTGTCATCTGACAGATATTTAACTACTCTGTTGTACAGGAGGTAAAGAAGAGATTCCCGGATGGTTTACCACTCTTAGACCCTGTAGAGGATATGGGAATTAAAGAGAAAGGCATGAAAGAAATAGTCAAGGTAAAAAGGTTTTTTATGACTGAAGAAAGTTAAGGCACAGTGAAGTTGCTTTTAAAGATTATGTAGATCAAGATTTGACAGCTCACTAACACACATATTAGGCTAAAAGCACTTTAAATTTGTCATGCTTCTGTTCTTTTATACCTCTGAAAAGGTCTACTTCTGTCAAGGCTCTTGGATGGAGGGAATACCCCCCCACAGTGAAGTTTTAAGGTGTTTCCGGGAATCAAGCATGTCTGTTTATTGGCCAGTAGGTGCGGAGTTGTTTCCTTTACTGCTCCTGCTTCTGAATCTGGCCACTTTTTCATTTTCTAGCTGACAAAAAGCCAGAGTTCTATTGTACTAGAAGAGAAAAAAGTAGCAGACACTGTGGATCCAAGATCCGACTACAGTTTCTGTACAGTATTTTTTTTTCACTGTTCATGTTTCCTTCTAATTTCATATGTAGTAGAATACTGTTATGTTTATCTTTTGGCATGTTCCTTTCAGAAAATCGAGGCCTTTGAGCACAGATTGCACTCACACCCACTGACAAAAGAGCCTAAGTTAGAAGACTGGTACAGTCTCTATGAGGACAAAGCAAAGGTTTGTTGAGTTTTACTGGACAGCAAGCTGTATTGCTGGTTATTACTATTACTGATGGTTTCCACATTAACAGATTTTCACAAGCCCACTGGCCAAAAATAAATAGTTATCAGAGGTGCAGGAAAGTTAAGATATATTTAACCCATAGGCTGCTAAGTGCCACTCAAGGACCTTTTGCGGACAATGGAGATCATGTCCGATAAAGATATATCCCCCCCCCCCCCCCAAAAAAAAAATGAATTTTAAATAGCAACATTTGGGTTTTAACGATCTTGTTGAATATGTATATTTCGATGATTGGTCTCTTGTTCAATTTCTTTTTTACTTGTGTTTTCCCTATAACTTGGCATTACTGATTGAATTTGAATGGTCGATAACAATGCAAAGACCTATTGTAGGTTGGAAATGAGATAAAACTGTTAAAAGCTGAACTAAAGAAGAAAAAGTCATTACTACAGATGGATGAATTAAAATGTAGAAAGAGAGTGTTGCGTCGTCTTGGTTACTGCACTGCCTCTGATGTCATTGAAATGAAAGGGAGAGTGGCTTGTGAAATCAGCAGGTAATGATTGTTTTTGTCTATTGTGATAAGATATGATTCATTAGTTTAGTTTAAACATATTTATTTTACATCGATTGAGAAACAAGTTCTTACAACTTATACTAATCTCTCCTGATTCTGCTTCCTGGGAATCACAGCAGTACTTGCGCCGAATGAGTGGGCCAATGAAAAAACCCAAAGCTGACACCCACTCCCGGGTATCGAACTCGGGACCTTATAGTTATGAGGCCTACGCTCTACCCCACAACCATGGACACCATGATTATGACATGATTCATAAATATATCATGACTTACAGATACAATCAAAAGTCAGGCATTTAGATCACAAAAAGGCAGGAGTTTAAATTAGTTTACATATTGCTTAGGACAAAAGATACCAAGCAATCCCAAGTCCCTGTGGAAGAATACTTTAACAAACATCGTGGGAAAAGAAGAAAATGCTGGTAACCAGCATTTTATCCTTTTCCTACATTGTTTTCTGCCATATCAAAGACATCTCTCATCATTTGGGTCGCATTTCACTTTTCGTCTGCAAATGCTTTCAATATGGACTAGTCCAAAATTTTGTTGTTTGGAAAAGGGGTAGTAGTAGACCACTTTTCAAGACATTGTGACAAAGGGAGATCTTGCTTGAGCAAATTTTCCTTGTAAGAATGTTTTCCACATGTATGTGATTAATAAACCATAATTCAGCTTCATTATGAATATTTTACAAGGGTATTTTAGAGTTATTTGTTGATAATTCATTTCAAGAGTAAATGGATTTAATAATATCTTTTATTTCACAAGTCATCAAATTTAGCCCTTAGGCTACTAAGCACAACATAAGAAGCTTTTACAGACAGTGTTGATCAAGATCAACAGAATGTGCAGTCTGATCTTGGATCTATACGGTCCAGTAAGGAGATATTTTACTTTGAAATAGCAATATTTAGGTTTTTACTATCAGCTGAAAAGTTTTATTTAATTTAATAAGCAGGTTAACCCTTTACCAAACAATCCCTGGTTTTTACAACCCTTAGATAGAAGTCTTTTGAAAACATTGTTGGAAGAGGAGAAAATGCTGGTAACCAGCATTTTCTCCTATTCCCACAATGTTTTCTACCCTGCTCAAAACAAATTTCAATTTTTGAGTTACGTTTATTTTGTCGTCAGCAAGTGCTTTCAAATTGGACATGTATAAATTTTTGTCATCTGGTAAAGAGTTAAGGATTAAAATTTATTCAAAGGTTGTAAACATACAGTTATCCCTGTCAGTGTTAGCTGTCAATTTATTTTACAGTGGAGATGAACTTATGACAACAGAGCTACTATTTAATGGTGTTTTTAATGATCTGACTTCTGAACAAGCAGCAGCTTTACTGAGTTGTTTTGTGTTTGAAGAGAAAGGTGGGGAAAGTCCAAAGTTGTATGAACAGCTCTCAGGACCCTTACGATTACTGCAGGTGCATAGATTTAGCCGACTATTTCAATACCAACGACTAAGTATCATTGTTCTAATGTTGTTGCTGTAAACTTAGTCAGATATTTATCTACGATTCAGCTCAACAAATTCTCACCAAATATTCAGATGATAAGAGAACAGAGAAAGGAAATCTGTATGTGGAATGACAGATCTTTGATAAACCATTCTAGAGTAAAATGAAGGTGGACTCTCAGGACAGATTGTTCTTAAAAAAAGAGGGCATTTTTAATATCAATTTACAAGTTCCCCTGTAGAATGGAGATTGCTAAATGGCTATTCCTTATTCTTTGCTGCATTTTGATGGTAAAATAATTACACAGAATATCCAGTCTGATCTAGGACTGATCATGCTGTACATGCATATCATTATCAACTTGCCTTAACCCTTTACCACACAATCCCGACTTTTAACGGCCCTGAGAAGAAGCCTTTTGAAAATATTGTGGGTAAAAGAGAAAATGCTGGTAACCAGCATTTTCTCCTTTTCCCACAATGTTTTCTACCCTTGCCAAAGCAAATTTCAATTTTTCAGTCACTTTTATTTTGTCTTCTGCTAATGCTTTCAATTTCGACTAGTCTAAAATTTTGTCGTTTGGTAAAGAGTTAAACCAAATTATCATTGTACATGCTATTTTTAGGACAACTAAAATATGTTACAAATTACTCAAATGGAAGTTGATTATGGTTTTCCATTTCAAAAAATAAGGTCATAGTATTGCTAAGTATGAATTGCTATCCAGATTTGACTGAATTATTTTTAGGATACAGCTCGCAGGATTGCTCGTGTCAGTAAAGAAGCCAAGCTAGAAATAGATGAGGAGAATTATGTTGACAGTTTTAGACCACAGATGATGGATGTAGTACACGCATGGTGCAAAGGTTCATCTTTCTTGCAAATATGTAAAATGACAGATATTTTTGAAGGTATATAGTTTTCATTTTATGTGCGATATCTAACTGTAGAAATTTAACTGTTCATGCATTGAATCTTTCATTTTTACTGCATGTTGGATGTGCCATGGGAAAAATGGCAATTTATAGTAAATACATGAAACCTTGTCTTCTCTTCTGTTTATCTAAAACACTATCAAGAGTTTTTGTGTAGCATTTTTTTGCTAGAATATAAAAATAGATGATAAGACCAATTACAAAGGAAACTGTTTAAACATACTTTAAATTATCCTGTCTTCATATAATGATCATACAGGAGCTGGTGTATCAGAATTCAAAATCATTTTGACAATGTTTAAAAATCTGTCAAGGATTGCTTTCAGTTTAATTAACTCGTTACCAAACAACAAAACTGTAGTTTGATCCAAATTCAAGGCATTTGCAGACAACAAATTGAATATGATTAAAATGATAAAATTTGTCTCTGATGGATTAGAAAACATTTTGGGAAAAGGAGAAAATGCTGGTTACCAGCATTTTCTCTTTTTTATACGCCCGTCGAAGACGGGACGTATTATGGGATCACCCATGGCGTACGGGCGGGTGGATGGGCGGGCGTCCGTCCGTCCGTCTGTCCAGGCGGGCTGGCGGTGTCCAGTTTTTTGTCCGGAGCATAACTTTGTCATCTCCAGTCCGATTGACTTGAAACTTGGCATGTGTGTTTGTGGCAATAATATGGAGTGCAGTGCGAAAGAACCATAACTCTACCTCATGCTGTCTTTGAGTTATTTCCCTTTGATCGTCTTTTTTACAGCATTTTCTGCTTGTCCGGAATATAACTTTGTCATCTCAAGTCCGATTGACTTGAAACTTGGTATTTGTGTTTGTTGCAATAATACAGAGTACAGTGCGAAAGAACCATAACTCTACCTCGTGCTGTCTTTGAGGTATTTCCCTTTGTCATTTTTACAGCATTTTCTGCTTGCCCGGAGCATAACTTTGTCATCTCCAGTCCGATTGACTTGAAACTTGGCATGTGTGTTCGTTGCAATAATACGGAGTGCAGTGCAAAAGAACCATAACTCTACCTCGTGCTGTCTTTGAATTATTTCCCTTTGATCGTCATTTTTACAGCATTTTCTGCTTGTCTGGAATATAACTTTGTCATCTCAAGTCCGATTGACTTCAAACTTGGTATGCATGTTTGTTGCAATATTACGGAGTACAGTGCGTAAGAACAATAACTCTGTCTAGTGCGGATTTCGAGTAATTCCACTTTGATCTTCATTTTTACAGTATTTCTTGCTTGTCTGGAACGGAACTTTTTCACCTCAAGTCAAATTGACTTGAGACTTGGTAAATATGTTTGTTGCATTACCTGCCCTTTACGATTATTATACCCCCTCGACAACTGGCGGTGGGACGGGCGTATCTTGCGACAATTTGCAGCTCTTGTTCCAACATTGTTTTCAAAAGGCTTCTTCCTTAGGGTTGTTAAAACTAAGGATTGTGTGATAAAGAGTTAAATTATCTTTTGAGTTTTTGGAAATGAGCTTTGAGAGGAAATTCATGATGCAGACAATTCATCCAGTTTGTCCCTGTGTTAATCTGTATTCAGGTAGTATTATAAGATGTATGAGGCGACTAGAAGAGACGCTGAGGCAGATGGTACAGGCTGCTAAAGCAATAGGCAACACAGAGTTGGAGAACAAATTTAATGAAGGTATAATTAAGTCTTTACCTGATGACAAAATTCTAGACTTGATTGTTCTGAAAGTATCTTAAGTGCAACAAATAAATTTGGCTGAGAGGATAGAACTTTTATCACGTAACCTCCCTTGTTTTCAGTGTAATATACCCATTATGAATTTTCTTATCTTATACACGTTTGATATCATATTTGTATGACGTCATTTTTGTACGTGTTTCATAGAAGTGAATGGGTTATTAATGGATATTGTCGCGATGCATGGATCTATTGTACATGGTTTTGCATCATCTGATCTATATTTCGTGAAATATCGTTATGTGATAAAAAGAATCTGACATTCATTGGCGTTTGAGATAGAATTTTATTAAACTCGTCAAGGAAAAATGTTATTAAGCTCGCCAAAGTCTCGCTTAATAACATTTCCCTAGACTCGTTTAATAAAATTCTATCTCAAAAGCCAACTCATGTCAGATCCTATATGTCTGTAAAACAGTAGAAAATAGTTTTAGAAAAATGGGAAATTGTAGTTTACCAGCATTTGCTCCTCTTCCACAATTCCTCAGGTTCATAAAAATATGAAATTACAAAGTAAAGGGATATAAAACAGAGCTTATTTATTGAATAACTATTGCTCTGTAATATCTATAAATCGGCATGGGGAACAGCAGAACTAAATATATGATGTCTTGTCAGGATGTAAAGTACTTTAAATAATGAACACTTATGAAACGATTGATTGATTGTATGGTGTTTAATGCCATTTTCAACATTATTTCAGTTACATCGCGGCGGCCAGTGCACCTATCCATGCTTTCCTGGAGTTTCTCATACCAAGGCTCCGCACACTATTCCTCCAAGCCACTGGCTGCTTTCCCACATAACCATTGTCAAAACAGTGGTCAGCTGTGAGAGAGGAATGAATCTGATGACTGTGATAATGACTTACTATCAATCCTTGGAAAGAAATTGGCCCAGCCAGGGATCGAACCAGCGACCTCCTGTTCTCCAGTCCTGTACACTACCGACTGAGCTACCAGGGCTCAACACTTACCAAATATAATACATAATGAGATAATTTGAAAAATTCCTATGAGAGGGTCAGAAATTTTGGTTCGACATAGCATTACGAGATTCTATTTTTAGCTTGATTAATCACATTGTACAATAATGGAAGCTGTAGTTTTGGTTATAAAATCTATACATGGGATCAAACAATCTTTCATTACAATACTGTTAATACTCCAAACAGAATCAAAAATGTTATATTCCAAATTTTGTCTATAAAAACCATTAGAGAGGTGTGTTTGTCAACCATTTTGAGCTCAAGTTTAATTCCTTATTTAAAGACAAATTGTTTAAATGGCTGAAACATTTTCTGTCCTTGAAATGTAGAAGTTGAACCATACTGCACCCCTTTGTCTTTCCCGTCACTAATTCAGTTTGGCTAGTAAAGGGGCAGTTAATTATATAACAGTTCTATCTATGGGGGTCATCCAGGGCTTAGTGGATAATGTACCAGACTGGTAATTAGTGTTGCTCACACTGAAATTTCTTTTGGCAAGGCACTGTAGAGCCCAGGCAAGAACTTCTGAAACCCAGGAAAGACATGGGCAGTTGCCATGATATGACTGAAACTTTGTTGAAAGTAGCTTACCCCACAATCCCATGTTTTAACGACCCTGAGGAAGAAGCCTTTGGAAAACAGTGTGGGAAAAGGTGAAAATGCTGGTAACCAGCATTTTCTCCTATTCCCACAATGTTTTCTGCCCTATCAATGACAAATTCTGTCATTTGAACCACATTTAAATTGTCATCTGCAAATCCTTTCAATTTCAACAAATCTATGACTTTGTTGTGTGGGAAAGCATCAAACTTTCAAACTCCTTATACTACACACCTGCCTTGTCTTTGTTTTCCAGGTATACGACAAATGAAGAGAGACATAGTGTTTGCTGCAAGTTTATATCTATAGACTTTGTTGTGATGTATCCCCACTACAATAGAAATGTATACATGTTCAAAGGTACAGATGAATCTGTGTTTAAACCTTTACTACACAATCTGGACTTTTAACCCTTTACCAGACGACAAAATTTTAGCCTTGTCCAAATTGAAAACATTTGCAGATGACAATTTCAATGTGGTTCAAATTGTGCAATTTTTTTTTTTTTTTTATAGGGTAGAAAACATGGTGGGAAAAGGAGAAAATGCTGGTTACCAGCATTTTCTCCTTTTCCCATAATGTTTTCAAAATGCTTCTTTCCCAGGGTCGTAAAAAGTCGGCATTGTACGGTAAAGGATTAACTACCCTGAGGAAGAAGGATTTTGAAAAAAATTGAGGGAAAAGGAGAAAATGCTGGTAAACACAACGTTTTTTCTATCCTTTCAAATGCAAATCCTATGGTTTTTGTAATATTTGATTTGTACTAATATAGGCTGTAAATGCTTTGAAATTGGATGAGTATAAAGTTTTGTCACCTGGTAAAGGGTTTGGAGTACAGTTTAGAATTGTCTCAATAGAGAAAATTCTAATGAGTGTATCCCAAGCATGGGTTTTAGCGAAAAATAGATGTAGTGTGTTTAAGCCAGGCATACTCGCCATGTCTGTACCTATGACTTTGTTAACTTCTCTGTCTACCAAACAGTCTCAGGGTTCAACAACCCTGACGGAAAAGGCTTTTGAAAACATTATGGGAAAAGGAGAAAATGTTGAGAGAGATAGAGACAGAGTGAGAGATAGAGAAAGAGAGAGACAGGGTGAGAGATAGAGAAAGAAGGAGAGAAGAGAGAGAGAGAGATGGACGAATATAGAGACAGACAACTTCAAAAACATGCTAATGAAATATGTATTAGTAGTACATCAACAGAGGTGAAGACATTGTTGCTCAAAGGTGAAATGTTCATTTCAAACAATTTTCAAAATGTTTTCAATAAGGTTGCTGATATTGCCGGGTTATATTGGGCAGTGACATTTGACTTGGTGACAGAGGGGCCGATTTTGTTAAAACCACTTCAATCTGTACATCTGTCATATTTTAGCATATTGCTTGTTGCACCACTCTTCAGTATCATCCAGTCTGCATCTACACATCACACTTCATTTGTCAATAAATCAGATCATAATACACTGAAATCCTTAGTTGTTTTTTTGTATTTCATCGTTCATAGAGCTGTTGATGTTACATAGGCCCACTTCACTTTTACTCTTAAACTCTTTAACCCTTTTCCACACAATTTTGATTCTTAAAGCTGTTGATGAAGAAAGCTTTTGAAAACATTGTGGAAAAATAAGAAAATACAACTTAACAGCATTTTCTCCTTGTCCCACAATGTTTCTACCCTTTCACAGACAAATGTCATAATTTTAGCTAAATCTAGTTTGTTGTCTGCAATGCGTAGAATATGGATGAATCTAAAACTTTGTTGGTTGGTAATTAGTCAATAAGTGACATTAATTTATTTCATGCTTTCCGGTAGGTTATCGAGAAATATCGGTGAAATATTTTTCGATATTTCATGGTTACGACCAGTGAAAATACCGATTTTTATATTCTAACTCTTCAATTGAAGGCGGAAACAGTTGTTCCCGCGCACTAGTTACCTAGGTAAAATATGTGTGCCTCACAACCAGATGGAAATATGACGTAATTTACCTTACATTTCTCGCGCTTAACATAATATTGTAATGCGTTGCTATGCGGAGGGTGTACGCCACGGGGAACAACCGAAAAGAACTGTACTGGATTTTGATTAAGTTGCCCCCAGAAAGGGCGCCACCCGTGAAAATATTACTGATGATGTTCACTCGATGAAATAAATTTCGATCTTTCACCGTAAAAAACAAATATCCTCCATATCTCCAGTCATAACCCTGATATTGCAATTTTACAACTGATATAATTTTTTTTAAATATTTCTCTTTTTAACATTTTCATTGGGTTGTGGTTTTCATAACAATCAGCACTGTCTTGTATGATAAATGTGATGATTCGGTACTTTCCAAAACATATTTGTAGCAGTGAGTTCAGAAAACACCCTTGCATATGAATAACCAACCTGAATCAAGATTGAATACATTTGAAAACATCGTAACAAATAGAAAATTCATTCTGGAGATTCTCCTTTTGCCTCATTTTTTTTTTTTTTCAAAAGCTCTGCTGCTAGACGTATTAAGTCGTCTACAGAAGGTAGTGAGGTGAAGACTGGTTAACAGTACTAGTAAGTTAACTCTACAAAACTGCAAACATTTTGAACTCGATCAAATTAAAAGCATTTGCAAACTGCAAAAAATGTATCTCAAACAGTGTTTCTGTCTTTAATAGGGTAGAAAACATTGTGGAAAAAGGAGAAAATGCTGGTTACCAGCATTTTCTCCTTTTTCCACAATGTTTTGAAAATCATTCGTTCTCTCTTCCTCTGGGTTGTTAAAACTTAGGATTGTGTTGCAAAAGGTTAAGTTACAAAGGTTTTAATTCTTACAGAACTGGAAACATTTCAAATTGCATGTATTTGTCCATCATGAATGCATGATATTTGATGAAAGGTTTAACTCTACCACATGATCAAAGTATAGACTTGTTTAAATTAAAAGTATTTGCAAAAGATATTGTTCTCAAGTAATGGACTTTGTCTGAGAAAGTGTTTAAAATATTGTGGATAAAGGAGAAACTGCCGGTTACCCGCATTTTCTCCGACCATGTTTTTCTGAAAACTTTATTTCTTAGGGTCGTTAAAACACAGGATTGTTTGCTAAAGATTGGTAAAGAGTTGATTCTTTACTAAACAATCCCATCTTTTTTACGCTCTCTAGGGATGAGAGCTTTCAGAAACATTGTTTTAAAAGGAGAAACTAATAATAAACCAGCACTTTTTCCCTTTTTCTCAGTGACTGTAACCCTTTCAAGGACAAAAACTGATCATTTAAGCCGCATTTAATTTGCGCAAATGCTTTTAACATGGAAAAGTTAAAAACTGTCTGGTGTCAAAGAGTAATGATAAGAGTCAGAATTTCGAAATGGGCCATATGTAATTTTATCTAACACACCTGTTGACAAACCGTCTTGGTCCCATGCAAGAAAAAAAAACTAAAATAGTATCGTCAGGCATGTCAATATAAAAACCAGTTTTCAACTAATTTCTGCAAAGATAAGAGGTATTATACTCTTGATGTAGAAAGCTTTTGAAAACTTTGTGAAAAAAAGAGCAACATCTCATCAGCATATCACTAAAGATACAGTTGCATGTAGAAGTTTTTGCTTTGTGCCTAATCATTTGTATGTTTAGAAAACCTTCCACTGTAAGATTTTAACCCTTTACAACCTTGAGGAAGATGTTATCTGAAAACATTGTGGGAAAAGGAGAAAATGCTGGTAATCAGCATTTTCTACTTTTCCCCCACAACGTTTTTTTCTCTTTAAAGACAAATTTTATCATTTAAGCAACATTAAGTTTGTCGTCTGCTAGCCGTTACAATTTAGTCTGGGTTTGAATTTTGTTGAGTAGTAAAGAGTTGATGCCGGATCGACTTTTTCGTCTTGTATCAGATCACTTTTGAAATCGAACCGTTTCTCCGTTTGACACAATGTTTTTCATTTACATTTCCTATTGAATACGAGTCATGCACTGGCAAAAGGAGGCTTCATGAACCTCCGTGATGCATTATACCAATCAAGTTATTACATTATTATGGATCCATAAAATCCATTTTTTGAAAAAAAAAAAAAAAAACTGAATCAAGAGGTTCACTGGTCCTTTGACATGCAGAAAATTTAGTAAAGCAAAATGTTTCGACTCAGGTCCCGCGCAGGCTGACCTGAGTTGATGCATTTTGCAGATACATTAAGCCCCTTTTTCACAGAGCATGGCTCATATGTACTTTACAAAGATGCTTTTCAAAACGTCTATGGCAAGTTTGTTAACGGAGTACTGATCAGTTTAGGTTCAAAAGCGTCAAACAGATTCCGAGAGATGAGAGTTCACTGGGGGTAGTAAATGCTCAGTTTCAGGCACGGGGCTGCGTCCTCTCGGCTCAATGTCAACCACACAGGTTTCCGAAGAGTTCTTCACTGCCTCTCCGACTGATGTCGCACTTTTAGTTCTGTCCTCAGATCCACGAATATCACTTAATGAATAGTTCATCTTGCGACTTTCGTCTTCGTTTTCTTCACGAAAACTCGAGTCCTTACTCCAGCCGTGCAGAAAGGAGAGTCCAACTCTACCTATGGCGTGGTCCATGCTCTGCCTTTTTCTACTTGTGAATTTATCTTTAATCCCGTGATGTATGTTAAACAAGCTGAGTTTTCTCGCGTTTCTGGACCGTTTCAACCCAGGACTTCCCGTGTCCATTGCATCCAGATGTTTTTTGAGTTCTATGAGTCTCATTCTTTCATCATATTGCCTTACCATCTCTGTGTATTTATTGCGCAACGACTGCAGCTGCATATGGAAGCCCTGAAGTTTCAGTATTTTTTCTTGTTTTAGATACTTGATCACCGCCTCGTCCTGCATTTCCCTATTCTGTTTGTTAGGCTTTTTGCGAATGTTGTTGATAAGTGTACAAAATACACCCATTGCTGCATACACCGTAACGGTGGCAATGATGAATTTCATAGCACCAAATCCGTCATAGTCGTTATTGTCCAGATCTGTAGTGTTTGTGCGATTGTTCGGATCAGTTAGCTGGTAGACCGGTGTTACAACTGTTAAGTTTTGACATTCAGCCATGTTTATTAACCACGCCTACATGGACACTTTATGAATCTTTGGTCGTTAACCCTTTAGAAAGAATTAGATGGTGTTAGTTACGGTCTCCAAAGAATGTTGAAATTTCCAGTTTGTTTTAGCTTTTACATCTCAAAATATTGGATAATATTGACTCCAGATCTGATTGCGTCCTTAGTGCAGTCTGATCTTAACCTACATTGTTCCAAAAGGCCAACTATGCTCAGCTTAAAGGTTCACCAAACATATAGCTAATCCACAATTTTAATTCGTTTAATATGTATTTTCAAGCCATAAAAAAGCCATAAAAAAAACAATAGACACAGACACATGCCCGAGCTGATCTCGTATGTTACCTCAATACCTCTTTGGACAATCTTGCACCAGACAACTTTGATAGCATTATTGTGAAAAATGGATAATCTCGCTCGATACATGAATATGAGTTAAAGCATTGTGGAAAAAATAGTAACAAGCAATTGCTCTTTTCGTCACAATGTTTCCAAACAACATCTGCAGCAAAGATTGTCTGAAAGAGGTTATATGTCAGACTTAGTTGTAAAATAATGCATTTAGTCACATGTATATCAGTAAGTGACCATTAATTTCCTTTTCAACTAATTATTTAAAACACTCAATGATTTTTGTTGTCGTAATGTCACAGTCAAATGCTTTTCATTTGTCTTACTTAATCCTTTTTTGTTTTCACGTCGACACAGCTAACATATGTATATCTCTTTACATTGACAAAATTCAAACTACCAGACCAAAACGTCACCGCCGGGCTATATAATTAGGAAGCCCAAATTTAGCCCCCTGAACATAGTAAACCCATGACCTTAACTCTTAGGCTGCTAAGTGCGCTTTAAGAGCTTTTGCGGACACTATAAATCAAGATCAGACTGCACAGAACGTTCAGTCTGATCTTAGATCTACAGTATCTGATAAGGAGATATTTCTTACCAAAAAATAGCTTTGAAATAGAAACATCTGGATTTTTACTACCGGCTTGAAAATATCATGTAACTTATTTAGCAAGTAAAGGCTTAGATTTGCGAACTTGTTTAAATCTTTAGAAAAATGTGCAGCAAATGTTGTTTTTCGACAGCAGCCTTGTTTCCTTTAAAACGATGCATCTCTTTCCTTCAAGTCTTTGTCGTATAATTCATAAGTCGTTTTTTGCTTTCTAATTCTGAAAAAGCCGGTACAGTGAATGGGTTAGCTCTTTACCAGAGGGCAAAATTTTAGACACGTCCACATTTGCAGACGGCAAGTGAACAGTTGTTCATGTGATGGTATTTGCATTCCAAAGGGTCGAAACTATAAAACATTGTAGGTAAAAGTTGTTTTAATTAACATTTTACCACACATTCCTGACTTTTATTGACCCTGAGAAAGAAGGTTTTTGAAAACATTGTGGGAAAAGGAGAAAATGCTGGTAACCAGCATTTTCTCCTTTTCCCACAATGTTTTCTATCCTATCAAGGACAAATTTTGTCTCTTGAGCCATCTTTCAGTTGTCGTCTGCAAATGCTTTCAATTTGGACAAGTCTAGAATTTTGTCGTCTGGTAAAGAATTAAAAGTCTCTTTCTTCCGAGGCGTAAATACACGAGACTGTCTGGTAAAGGGTTGGGGGACAAATACACATCTATATCTACGGATGAATATCGACAAAGTGCATACCTTTCAATAATCTTAAATTTAGCCAAAACTATTTATTTCAAAAGATGATAAAATATCACACTAACCTTTTACTTCATCTAGGGGCCTTTCTGACAACCAAACACTATCGCGGAGATACATTTTACAAAAATTGTGGCAAATTTCAGAAACTTTTGAAAACGAGGAATATTTCCTCCAGTCATAATATTTCCATTAATGTCGTTTTATTTCACTTTTGTAATTACTGATTTTTTATCTGTTTTTTTTTTTTCTAATACGGTTTAGTACTCCCATGACATATGAGTGAAAAGATGAAGGGACACGATAAGGTAAACAAAGTTGAAAACCAAATAATGTATGGGCCAGTTTTAGTCTCACAATAACCATTGTAATTCATGCGAAGGAATGAAAATATTATTTCTCACGAAATGGAAAATATTGTGGGAAAAGAAGAAAATGGTTTTAACAAGCAGTTGCTTTTTTTTCCACAGTATTTTCAAAAGTTGTCTACTCTCAGGGTATATGCAGTCTTGTCTGCACAGGAATGGGTTAAATGGTTTTCTTATTGAAGAACTCGTCACTGTAAATAATATTCTTTATGTCTGGTTTTAATCTTTCGCGTGCAAAATTCCTATGCTTTCATAGATGTGAAGATCGAGATCAGACCTCACAGAAAGTGTAGTTTGATCTTTGATCTACACTTTCCGATATTTTCTAAGTTTTTCTGACCAAAAGAACTCTGACAATGCAATGCTTGGGTCTTCTTCTTCTCTAACTTCTTTCGTTTTGTTTAAACCTTTACCGATTAGTCCAGTCTTTTAACGGTCCCAAGGAATTTGGCTCGAGAAAACATCGTGGGAAAAAGAGAAAATGCTGTTCACCAGTATTTTCTCCTTTTCCCACAATATTTTCAACTCTCTCAACGCCGTGACAAATTCCACTATTTGAGCCGCACTTAATTTGTGGTCTTCAAATGCTTTCAATTTGAACAAGTCTAGAATTTAATCGTTTTGTAAAGAGTCTGTACTCTTTTGCACGCGATCCCGGCCTTTGACGACCCCGAGGAAATAACCTTTTGAAAACCTGGTGGGAAAAGGAGAAATGCTGGTAACCAGCATTTCTCCTTTTCCCACAAGGTTTTCTACACTTTCAAAGATAATTACCTTTATTTCAGCTGCAGTTAATTTGTCGTCTGCAAATGCTTTCAAATTGGACTAGTTTAAAATTTTATCGTTTGGTAATGAGACAATCAATCTTAATCACCAGCAGATGACTGTTTTGCGCCTGGCGGAAGTCAAGGGGAAATTAAATGAAGGGCAATTGAGTTCATGTCTCCATTGAAAACCTACGATCTGAAATGATTTTGCACAATAAGAGAAATTTAACGATATCATATAGGACAATAAACATATATTTTTAGTCTTTTGAAAAATCAGTGCACGAGAAAATGATCCTTCTTTCACAATATTTTCAAAAGTTGCCTGCTGTAAAAGCATGAAGTCACACATGAGCTGTGTGGTAACTGTCCAACTCTTTATCAAACGACAAAAATTTAGACTTTTTCGATGTAACTGAATGTGCTGGCTTGTGACCTACTTTTTGGTACTGATAAAAAATGAATAACTAGAAATTTGTGATTGGTCAAAAATGTAGACATGTTTATTCTGAGGGACCTGTGGTAAAAAAATGTGTACATGTTTATTCTAAGGGCCGCTGCCTATTTGCTGGCAAATTATGCCGTCTATCTTTTTTAAAGATATTTTTTGTTCAGTTTGAAAGCATATATACAGACGACAAACAAAAAGTTGCTCAAATGATGGAATTTTTCTCTGAAAGGGTTGAAAATAAAGTGAAATTTCCGTCTGAAAGAGTAGAAAACATTGTTGCAAAAGGAGGAAATGCTGATTTTCCAGTATTTTCTTCTTTTTCCATAACGTATTCTAAAGCCTTCTGCTGCAGTGTCGTCAAAATTCTAAATTACTTTGTTATTGATTAATGTGTATCTACGAAAGCAATTCGTCCGAGATTAGCTTGTTTTTCCCGTGGCTCATCTAAAGGAGAGATAATATTTCTTTTATAAGTTCAAAAATGGACGAATTAAATAAATCCTTTACCTTAAAGTAACAATAAAGCCCAAAAGTAAACAAAGCGGGTGTTTAAATGCATTTGATTTCATATCATACCAATTAAAAGTATGGAAATTATTGTGAAGATGACAATCTGTCATTGTTCGGTCGGTCCAAGTGTTAGTTGCTGACAGAGAAATTAATTTCAAAACTAGGTTAAAACCTGCCAGGTAGCTGTGTCTTTTGTTTACTTTTTAAAATTCTTTTTTCTGCCAGCGACGAACATATGGCCCGACCACACGATAATAGACTGTCATCTCCACAATATTTTTCATACTTTTAAATGGTATGATTTAAATTTACATGTATTATAACACCTGCTTTGATATTTTGGCCTTTACTGGGCCTTTAAAGAACTTCGAATTAAATTTGTCTCTGTTTGGCACAAAGAATTTTTACAACTGACCTAACATATCCATTGAACTGATTTTGCCCTGTAAAGGGTAACAACCCAAAATTTATCCCTTTACCAAACAATTTCTAGTTTTAAGGACATCAGGGAAAGAGGCTTTTGAAAACATTTTTGAAAAGGAGAAAATGCTGGTAACCAGCATTTTCTCCTTTTTTCAATATGTTTTCTACCGATTTTAGAGACATATCCAAACCTATTGTGTTTGCAAACTATATTGAGCTACTGCTTTAAAATTTTTACCCTCGCCCTCTTTATATACTATTAAAGGTACATGAATGGCAAAACTGCATACCAAATGCAATAGGTACTGTTTCGAACCGTGTTTAGATCTAATTTGATTTTTCGCGAAATCTATTAAAAATTCTCACCCAGGACTCTATTAATAACGGAAGCACTCAACACCGGGAACCCATAGACAGGCGCACAGTCTACCATGGTACAGTTGAAATACTGTTGACGTGGTTTTAAAAACAAAACTAAACATTTACACTTTTTTTACCTTTCTTTTTCTTTATGTGTTTGCAACGTTTTCCTTCATCGGTTATAGATCTAGATCTGAATTTAGAGAATGTCGAATAAGAAATTTTGATTTCTTTTTTTATAATCCAACATTGTTTTCTCTGTTCTTGCACAACTTATCCAGCAAAACGCAAGTATGGATGGATTGTGGGGGAGAGTCAAGACCAAGATCAATCCTCACACAAATCTATAGCATATAGATCTAGATCTAGTCTGATCATAGTCCTACACGTCTCCTTCGCAATTAGTGGCTTCAATCACATAATCCTATCCAGTGCAATAAAGTTTAAAAGAAAAAAATCCTTAAGCGATAGATTATCATTATTTAGATCTATACTGAGTGGACAGCATTCGAGATGATTTTCCCAGTTTAAAATACCATTTCAAACTATTTCCTGAATACTGGGCTCCATTCTGATTCTGGCGCAAGTATAGTCCGGAAAACAATGACTACTCTCTACAAAGGAGAACGTCGCCGAGATTAGGAATGAGAATTCCACTCGAATTTTGAGGTAAGTCGGACGATTTCTCGTTTTCTTGTCAATCATTCAACATGAATATTACGGAATCACTAAAACACAATATTCGCAATACTTGTCAGCCAAAAACAAATAGGCTGTAAATGCGATAAGCTCCGCGAATTAGCCAAAGCTCGAAACAGTCTCCAGTTGAAACAACGGTGCGAAAACGGGGGCGAAAATGGCAGCATTCTAAAAATAGAAAGATCAAAATAATCAAAGTGCTTCAAGTGCTCTGGTCAGAAGGACGTTGTTAATGCACTGACCATATATCGGTGCCAAACGCGAGATGCATTTTCGGGCGGGCGGGCGGTGGGGGGGGGGGGTATGGTATAAAGAGCACTTGAATTTTTGATTGATTGTGTGATGTTTAACGCCGTTTTCATCACTTATTCAGATATTGCAGCGGCCAATGCATCTATCCATACTTTCTTTAACTTTCTGTTACCAGTACTCTGAACAATATTCTTTCCAAGCCACCGGCTGCTTTCCCACATAACCATCGTCGAAACAATGGTCTGTGATGAGAGATGAATGAATCCTGTCGCAAGGAGTATCATCAATCCGCGGAAAGAAATTGGCCGAGAGCTCTGGGGATTCGATACAGCGACGCCCTATTCTCTAGTCCTGTGCGCTGCCGGGACTCGGCTAGAGCACCTGAAAGCAGCCTTTTTGTTGACTGACTTTTACTGCGGTGCGGATTGGTGCATGTCCTTTCGTGCTATTTAAATAAAATGCCACGTGGTTAGCTCTTGGATGGGTGGCCATACTGTTTACATTAAGTATTGCGAAAATCAAGATCTAACTAGAAAGTGTGGTCTGATCTTGAGCTTTTCTGTCCGATATTTGCCTAAACTTTGTGTACCCACTATTGTAAATATAGTATTTGTTTAGTTGGCGAAGGCGTTGCAAGAGAAAATGAGGTGACTACAGTTTTCGTTGTCAATTTTACAAATTATCCAAGTATAGGGTCGACAACCGCCGCCCCGACTCCGCCACCTGTGAACTAGAAAAGCCTTACAACAAAAGCATAACGAAGAAATGAATTGACCAAATACGTTAATATTGCCAAGCTGGAGCTTTGAAAACAGAGTACAGGCTGAGGCATACATTTCAACAATTATCCCTGTCAAAAATAAATACCATGCAATACAATTTTAGACGTATACATATTGAAAGCATTTGCAGACGAAAACATCAATATGATTCAAACAATAGTATTTGTCTTTGAAAAAGCAGAAACCATTGCAGTTAAAGGAGAAAATACTGGTTATTAGCATTTTCTGCTTTTCTCACAAAGTTTTCTAAAGTCTTCTTCCTCAGAGATGTTGAAACGCGGGATATTTTTGGTAGGTTTATGAAAAGACATTAACCCTAAACCTGCTTTAAACAAATGACATGACACTTTCAAGCCGATAGTAAAAACACTAATCTCTCAGTATCGGACAGCGTAGATTCAAGATCAGACTGCACGTTCTGTGCAGTTTGATCTTGATCTACACTGCCTGCAAAAGGTCAGTGAGTCGCGCTTAGCAGCTATAGCTAAGACTCAACTGAAAGATGCAAAGCAGAATTGTGGCTGACAAAACGTATGCACCATCCAGTAGGTTAACAGAACTCATTTTGTAATGCACTTGAAGGACATCAAGTTCGACATTTCATTTGGAAACTCGATCTTTTCAAACTTAAAACTGGGGATTTCTAACGTGACATTACGTGACATTAGAATCCAACTATGTTGTATCGTGTTTCCACTTTCTTACAGTAGACTTGTTGTTTACATCGAACAAGATATGATGTTTATGTAAATGAGCCATGCCATGTGAAAAGGGATGTTAATGCATCCGCAAAAAGTGTCGACTCAGGTCAGCCTGCGCTGTCCGCGCAGGCTGACCTGGGTCGAAACTTTTTCCTGTCTTTAAATTTTCGGCATGTCCAAGGACCATTATCATTATAATGAACAGTGCTATGGCAAAAGGGGTCTTAGTCCGCGCAGGCTGACCTGGGTCGAAACTTTTTGCTATCTTTAAATTTTCGGCATCTCCTAGGACCATTCTATCTGCAACAAGTATTGTCCCAGGTCGACACTTTTTACTATTTGTCTATTTTCTGCATGCCAAAGGACCATGATTCAGTTGGTTGTGATACAAAATAAGCCTATGGATCCATACTTATGTGATGACTTGCTTGGTTATAATGCATCTCGGAGATGCATTAAACCCCAATTTGCCAGAGCATGGCTCAAATATAATCGACATTTACAAAGACTCTTTTTTGCCGCAGACCACTGATGAAAATATTTGTGGAAAAGGGGGGAACTGCTCGTGGCGAGCAGTTACTTCGTTTGATATACTGTCATGAATTATTGTATCAAACCATTGTTCACGTTGACATTCATATTAAGCATGGAGTTTTAACGATATCGACTGCTAATTTGTTTCAGATGATGGCTAAATCTTTTATTATATAGCCTACTCTCAGACTAACTACTATTGCAACTTTAGGAGAAACATTTTACCTAGAAGAGTAGAGCCATGCTCTGTGAAAAGGGGGCTTAATGCATCTGCAAAAAATATCGACCTGGGTAAGCAGTCCACGCAGGCTGACCTCGGCCGAAACCTTTTGCTATTGGTTCAATTTTCTGCATGTCCAAGGACCAGTTTACCTCATGACTCACTCGGTTGTTCGACAAAATGGACTTTATAGATAGATCCATGATCATGTGACGACTTGCATCACGGAGACGCATTAAGTCCCCTTTTACCAGAGAATTGTTCATTTCAAATGATAAGGAAAACAACTTGTTTTCCACAATGTTTTCTAGATAACGTTGTGCACTGTATATAGGCGTGAAATTTATTTAGTCCGGAGACATTGCATGATTGATTTGAAGGTTGGTACACTCATCACATCTAGTTCGAGATGACGAAGCGCTAAATGGTTTCAAATGGCGCCTTGTAGCTTGCCCTAGACGATGTCAGTCGCTTGTGGTTACGAGTCAAAATATTACAACCTATTACCATTGAAAAATGTGCCTTGGTCTGTGAAGAGCAGGCTTAATGCATCTGCAAAAAGTATCGACCCATGTCAGCCTGCGCAGTCCGCGCAGGCTGACATGGATCGAAACTTTTTGCTATCTTTAAATTTTCGGCATGTCCAAGGACCATTCCACCTCCAGATTTAGTCAGTTGTTAGACTAAATGGATTTTATGAGTCTATAATTATGTGATAACTTGCTTGGTATCTTGCATTAGGGAGATGCATTAAGCCCCCTTTTGCCAAAGCATGGCTCAGATACAATGGAATGTACGCACCATAACGTGCCAATAAGTTCAACGAGTTAAAAGTATTATTTCGTCTTGGTTTAAGTAAGAGACGAAGTTTACGCTTTATCTTCATTAATTTTGGATACCCTAGTCCACGCGTTCAACACGCAAGTTAGACGATGTCGTCGTCATTTGCTGTTTAGTTTCTATGGAGCTACGCATTTCGTGCGGCCTTAAATCGTTAGCTTATGGCATTCGCGTGAATCAACAGCTAGGATCGAGCCGAGCTCCGGTAGCTCAGTCGGTAGCACACAGGACTGGAGAACAGGATGTCGCAGGTTCGATCCCCGGCTCGACCAATTTCTTTCCGAGGATTGATGATAGTTATTGCCACAGGATTCATTCCTCTCTCACCGCTGGCCATTATTTCGACGATGGTTATGTGGGAAAGTAGCCAGTGGCTTGGAAAGAATATAGTGCGGAGTACTGGTAAAATAAACTACAGGAAAGCATGGATAGGTGCACTGGCCGCCGCGATATAACTGAAATAATGTTGAAAACGGCGTTAAACACCATACAATTTCAATCAATCAATCAATCAATCAATCAGTTAATCAATCAATCAATTAACAGCTAGGATCCAACCAGGGTTACCTGATTACAAATCTAACTCCCAAGGCATCCAGCCACAGTGATTGGATTCTAAAATAATGCATCTTAAAGAGCAGTCGTTAACAGACCCATGACAATAAGAAACTCATAATAGATTGGTGCTCTTACAAAAGGGATTTTAATGCAGCCCTGTGATACATTATATGGCCCGCAACACGCGAAAAGAGGCATTCAAACATTTGCGTAAAGTGTCGTCTCGGATCAGTCTGCGCACTCCACGCAGGCTACTCCGAAACGACACTTTCCGTTTTTATGTAATTTTCTGTTTTGCGCGTGTCTACAGTGGGATAAAATCTAATGTAGTCGTAAAGTGCCGTCTCGGATTAGCGTGCGCGGACTGCGCAGGCTGATCCGAGACGACACTTTACGTAAATGTCCGAATGTCCCTTTTTACGTGTTGCAAGCCATATCAAACAAGTCATCACATAATTATGGATCCATAAAATCCGTTTCGTCTAACAACCGACTGTATTAAGAGTAGAATGGTCCTTGGACATGTACAAAAATTATCCATACCCAAAAGTTTTGACTCAGTTCAGCTAGTCTGCACATGCTCACGTGGGTTGATACTTTTTGCGGATGCATTGATCCCATTTTTCACGGAGCATGACTGAATTAGGTTAGGAGTACCACTAACTTGTATTACTGGTATTTTGGATGGTGGAATAGGATGTAGAAAATTGTGGTGAGGGGACTAGTTGCTTGTTACAAACTATTCCCTCAATGTTTTCACAACAATTTCCGCTTAGTTTAGTTTATACATATTTATTTTTTACATCAATTGAGAAACAAGTTCTTATAACTTATACTAATCTCTCTCGATTTTGCTTCCTGGGAACTACACCAGTACTCGAGCCGAATGTGTGGGCCAATGAGCAGTCCCAAAGTTGACATCCGCTCCCGGGTATCAAACTCGGGACCTTATGGTTACGAGGCCGACGCTCTACCTCACGACTGCGGACACCATGAATTTCCGCTTCAGCAGTGTAAAAGTCGTATTCTTGTCATAATTAATTAATTCAAATACTAAAACGCACACACAGTGGTTCGTACACTTTATCTACAACACGATGCCACCTGAAAACATAGTCACATGAACAAGTAATAATAGGCGATGTCCTCCCACGGAGCGTCCCACCAACCACAGGTCCACCCCAGATACCTCTTCGTGTTGCTAAGGATGGTCATGCGAGTAATCAAGACGTAGACGTTGCACCAGGGAGATGTTTAACGATGCGTGATTTACCCTTCACCGCACAATCCCGAGTTTTAACAACCCTAAGAAATAAGCCCTTTGAAAACATTGTGGTAAAAGGAGAAAATGCTGGTAACCAGCATTTTCTCCTTTTCCCGCAATGTTTTCCACCCCATCAAGGACAAGTTCCATCATTTGAGCTGCATTAGAACTGTCGTCAGCAAATGCTTTGAGTTTGGACAGGTCTGTGATTTACTCGCGTGGTAAAGAGTTATGACAATAGCGAGCTAGATGCGGTTATAAGCATGTTACTGCGGTAAGTAACGGGTAGTCGCGTTGTCCGTACCGCAAGTGAAGAACAAGGACGAAATATTATTCATTACGGAACCAAGAAGTAACGCTGCAGTCCGTCTTGGTACTCTCCAACTAACTGATCTGGTGAGTATCTTTTCATCACTGTAATTTGTCGTTTACAATTGCCAAAACTTTTCTGGAAAAAAGTTTGGATTATTAGCGTTTTAGATGCAAAATGTAATTTACTTGCATTACGGTCAGCGTTGATCAAGATCAGAATGCATGAAATGTATCTTCTGATCTTCGATCTACACTGTCTAATGTTATTTTTGATAAACCATGTGATTTGAATTAACGTATCTTGTTTAATTCCTGACAGAAATGTACACTACAGCATTTCGTGCCTAGGGCAGAGATACATTATGGGATGATTGGTGTCGTAATAGAAATAATTTGCTTTTTTGACAAGCATCTCTGTATTATCTTCGCATTAAAAAGGACAAAATTTCAAGAGGAAGACAAAACGGAAGAATTGATCTTGCATGGGTTTTGTAATGGTTTTTTTCCGAACTAAATAAATCAGCGATTTTCCCCTGATTCCATTTTTCTTATGATACCATTGAGTACATCATGAGGTTCCAGGGGCGGATCCAGATTTTTTTTTTCCAAGGGGTGGGGGGTTTGGGGGGATCCGGAAAATCGAATAGATCATTATACATTCAAATTTGCTACTGCATAAATGTTTGTATTCCCTGTCAAAGTGTGTATACCGGTATAATAGTATACCTGCAAGCAATATTACTAAAACCTACGCAAAGAAATGATTCAGAATCTACTGGTACATTCATACAGGATGTTTATCTGTCCTTATCATCTGAGTCAATATTTTCTACCAATTTTAATTTAAACTGAATTGAAAGTTGCCAACTTTTTGCAGACATAATAAAATTTCATTCGATATGTAGTACATAGACATTACTCTTATAATAGTTAATACACTGCACTTTTTCTGACAAGTCCATTTTACAACAATGATGTCTACTCTGAGCAATTCTGACGTCAAGTTTATTGTGAGGGTTTTTCATTACATGTCTTCGACCCCTCCTCCTCCGCCATTTTCATAAATTTCTTTCTTGATTGCAGATTTAAATACATAAGTATCTCTTGGAATTGGGCTGTGCATCTTTCATGATGCACCTTACAAGTAAAATTCTGGAGGGTCAGAGTGTACAGCAATTCCTGAAAGAAATTAACTTTTGCCTGGATGCTTTTGAAAGTCACTCACTTGCTTTCGGTCATGTGTTGTGCGGCTCCTCCTTGCTAAAATCAAATGCATGTACTAGCAGCCGAGTCTTCAATGTTAAAACTTTTTTTCTTTTGGGATCGGAATGAAATTCTTCCTCAGAATGTTCAGATAGCCCTCCTTATTTACTGTGTCGGCATTGTCCTTGCCATCTTTGAGAAAACATGGGAACCACTATACCTGCGCCGAAAATAGCCCATGAGGTAATTGTCTCATCGTGTAGCAGTTTTCCAATTTGAAAGCCCGATTTCTCTTTTGGTCTGAACCCAGTTTGCTGCTTGTAAACCTGTACGCTTCTTATTTAAAGTTCCAGAATTGACGTTCTGCCACTTGTTGTGAAATGGACTTGTCAAAAAAAGTGTAGTGTATCAAAGAATGTTTAGGTAATGTCTGCGTATTATATATCAATGAAATTTTATTATGTTTGCAAAAAGGTAGTAGCTTTCCATTTATTGCAAACTTACATGTATAGACAATATTCATGTTTAGAATAAGGACATATATTGCATACTTTGATATTACATACTTTAGAGCTTTTTTCACGTGCGTTGCTATGTACGGAATTATTTAAGACCCGCCATTTTTCTAAAAATCAAAATATGAACGGCCGCCATTACCATAAATTTCATCGTTAGACATCATGTTTTACACACTTTTCAATGCATAGTACTTTATAAAAACGTGAAAGATAAGCAGAATGTTTGTTTCCCGAATAACAAACACTACAAAGTTATGAAATATCCCCTTATCGGACTGTGTAGGTCCAAGATCAGACTGCACGTCCTGTGCAGTCTGATCTTGATCTACACTGTACGCAAAATGTCATTGAGTCGCTCTCGGCAGCCAAAGGGTAAATCGCATATCTTATGATTTATCGAGAATTTGGAGGATGCTCTAAGAAAAGGGGGTTTAGTACTTGGTGCAAAAAGTATCAACTTAGGTCAGCCTGTGCAGTTCCCACAGGCTGACCTTGATGGAAACTTTTTCCTATCATTCATTTTTCTGCATGTCATAGGACCTGTCTACATTTGGATTCAGTTGATCCTTAGGCAAAATGTGTTTTATGGATCCTTATTTATGTGATGACTTGCTTGTTATAAAGCATCACGGAGATGCATTAAACCCCCTTTTGCCAGAGAGCAGCTCATTTGTGATAATTTCAGACAGCACTAGCAAGTCCTGATGAATTTCTTATAATTGCTTTCACAAAAATGACTTGCGTTATATAAGTATAGATGTATTTGCGTTTCATTGTAATTTTATAAGAAAAAAATAATAGAGAAGCGGAGAGTATAAAACATGATCAGACTGCACGTATGAGCAGGTGGATCTTGGTTTAAACTCAAGGCAAAACACATTTAAAGTCCATCTAGGCAGCTAATGTTTCAGCAGGTGTATATAGATACATAATACTGACACGAATCAAAGGTGAAGGAATTTATTCTAAAATTTCATTTTTGATTTCACTTTTTGTATGTCTAGGTATATAAAGAACAAAACTACAGAAATACCATACCACCATGGTACGACGCTTTCTGTGTTTTTTAGCCCTTCTTTGGTTACCAAATGCAGGTAACTTTATTCTCACTTTTTCTACGGTTTTATCTTTTATCACAAAATCCTGAGTTTTAATGACCCTGACGGAAACAGGTGTTGAAAACGTTGTGGGAAATGAAGAAAATGCTGGTAACCAGCATATTCTCCTTTTTCCCGCATTCGTTTTTACCTTTTCACAGGTAAATCCATCACCATCATTCGAGCGAAATTAACTTTGCAAGCTTAAAAATGTTTTGAAGATGGATAAGTATTTAATTTGTCGTCTGGTAACCCTTTCGTTATCGTATTTAACCCTTATCCTGCTTGACAAGTGAAGTGAAACTTTCAAGCTGATGGTAAAAAAACCATAAACCATAAAATTTTTGCTTTATGTATATGAAGGAAGATATCAGCTTATCGGACAGTGTAGATCCAAGATCAGACTGCACGTTCTGTGCAGTCTGATCTTGATCTACACTGTCCGTAAAAGGTCCTTGAGTCGCGCTTAGCAGCCTAATGGTTAAAAACGGTCATAATACTATGAAGGGGAAGCCGCTTTCCAAATTCTTCCCATCTTTTTTTTTTCTTGTCTTTTTGACACATGCATAAGGCGTAAACGGGACAAATTGTTCTTACAACAACTTAAATCATTGCACAGGTTTTAAAGCAATTACAGTGCAGGCTTTTTCAGACCTACCAAAAGCCTTTGAGCCATGCTCTGTGAAAAGGGGGTTTAATGCATCTGGAAAAAAAGTATCGACCCAGGTCAGCCAGCGCAGTTCGCGCAGGCTGACCTAGGTCGAAACCCTTTGCTATTGGTCAATTTTTAACACGTCAGAGGACCAGTCTACCTCATGATTCAATCGATTGTTGGAAAAAATGGATTTTACGGATTCATAATTACATAATGACTTGCTTGGTATAATGCAACTCTGTTTAAACCCCTTTTTGCCCGAGAGTGTCTCTTTAATACGTAAACTAAGGCCAAAAAAATGGCAAAAAGTAAACAGCATTTTTCAAGAATATTTATAACAATTTAAGAAAAGGATAGTTTGCATATGAAAATCAATTGCTCTTTTTCCCATAGTGTTTTCATTATGTGTTGAGCTAATTGACTCGTAACTCTTTACGAGACGAAAAATAGACTTATCCGAATTGAAAGTGTTTGCAGACGATAAATTTCAAAGTTGCTAAAATATTGGGACTTGTCTTTTGAATTATGGGAAATATTGCGGAAAAAATAGAAATTCCTGGTTACCAGCACTTGCCCCTTTACCCACCATGTTCTTGAAAGCATTGTTAAAGCACGAATTAGTAAAGGATTAAAGGAAAATCCATTTCGGGCATTTGGAACGTACACACGCAATAAAACTTGAAATTTATTTGGCAGGAATGTCTCACCATAGGCCTCTGAAACTCCATTGGTCTATCAAGGGGTAACGAAATTTTCATTATCGGACACTGTTACTATAAATAGCACATTGGGGATTCCCTCTATATCGTATATAGTAAGACAAGTGTCTTACTATATACGATATAGAGGGCGTCACCAATGTGCTATTTATAGAAACAGTGTTGATGAAAATTTGAATATATATTCCGTGATATACAGGCGATGCACCAATGTCTTATAAGTGTTCGATGATCGACCAAGGACAATTTTAGTGTTCCGTGATAGACCAATACAGTTTCAAAGGCCTGTGATCTCACAAACTGTTGGAAAGTGTAGATCTAAGGTCAGCCTGCACATTTTGCACCGTGTGATCTTTATATGTACTGTTTGCAAAAATGCAGCCATTGGCCAAGAATTAAGATTATTCATGCAAAAAAAAAAATCATTATTGTCGAGCGCAAGTGAATTTTTTAATAGGTTTTAGTTTGTATTACAGTTTTGTATTGCAGTTTTCATTTTGTTTAATGATAATGTAGGAGAACACGAGCCTTCGTCTATTGTCATAGGATTGACCCGAAACTAATTCAGTTTGTAGACGCTGTCAATCTCTAGTTACGTTTTTTTTTTTTTCAAATCTGAATCTAAAAGAAACATTCCTACGTGTTTAAAAAAGTATTATTAATCCCTTAATAGACCGGATGCTAGTGACTTTTAAGGCGACTTTATGCAAAAAGGGGGGAAAAAGAGAACTCGGTAGTAATTTATAGTCCGTATTCACCAACCAATCATGAGAACCTTTTTAGTCTTATTCTCCAGAACATACTAAATTTCAAAGTGACACAACTTCTGATTGGCTGAACCAAATGGTTTAGCCAGTCAAAAGTTGTATTACTTTCTAAATCTAGGATTCAAATTTGAATGAGATAAGGAATGGTTGGTTTGAGATAAGGAATGGTTGGTTGGCACGGACCAAGGGGCCGTTAGTTTGAATCCCAGATGGGCCAAACTGTTTTCGAGAATTGGCGATAGTCGTTACTAAAGGCTTCATTCCTGTCTCACCACTATACGTTAATTTAGTGATGGCTTGGAGTGCTGTGGGAAGCACTGGTAAAACATACTTAATGGACACACGGATATGGCCTGCAACACGCAAAAAGGGGCATTCGGACATTTGCGTAAAGTGTCGTCTCGGATCAGCCTGCGCAGTCCGCGCAGGCTGATCCGAGACGACGCTTTCCGTTTTTATGTAATTTTCTGTTTTGCGCATGTCTACTGAATGACAAAGTCCAATGTAGTCGTAAAGTGCCGTCTCGGATTAGCCTGCGCGGACTGCGCAGGCTGATCCGAGACGACACTTTACGCAAATGTCTGAATGCCCCTTTTCGCGTGTTTCAGGCCATATGTGTACTGACTGCCTTGATATTTGAGAAATACGTAAATGACGTTAAATACGTTTAATAAAAAACGAATTCCGGTAGATATGAGTCGTGCGTTTAGCAAAAGGGTCTTATGCAGCTCCGGGATGCATCACGTCAAGCTAGACATCACATAATCATGGTTGCATAAAATCCAGTTAGTCTTACAACTGACTAAATCCTGAGGTAGAATGGACCTTTTGGTAGAAAATTGACCAATAGCAAAAAATTCCGGCCCAGGTCAGCCTGGGCGGAATGCGCAGGCTGATCTGGGTCGATTCTTTTTTGCAGATATATTAAGCCTCCTTTTCACAGAGCGTGGCTCATGTGTACGTAATTTTATACTTGAGCCACGCTCTAGCGAAAGGGGGCATAATGCATCTCCGTGAAGCAGTATACCATGCAAGTCATTACATAATTAAGGGTCCATAAAATCCATTTTGTCAAACAACCGACTGAATCATGAGGTATAATGGTCCTTGGACATGCAGAAAATTGGCAGATAACGAAAAGCTTCGGCCCATGTTAGCCTGCGCTGACATGGGTCGATACTTTTCGCAAATGCATTAAGCCTCCTTTTCACAAAGCATGGCTCACTTGTTTTTCATGTTACCGCTACGACATATTTTGCTCCATGTTCTCAAACATACAGAATGGTACGTCCAGGAGATATCGTTTTCTTTTTGGAAATGTTGCCGTCATGCCTTCTCTGTCAGTCTTTATGAAAGGCTTCATTCAGATTCAAATCGACCCTGTCGTGCTACACGCGACCGTGATGTCCTTGCAAAAATGTAGACCAAGATCAGACTGCACAGATGTATATATGCTGATATATGCTGATTATGGTCTATACTCGTTCGATATCGATTCAGTTTTTTAAGCTAAATGACACTCATTTCATGTCTTTAGGTAAACCTCAAAGGATAGTTGGTTTCGCCTATTATTTTAAACAAGCAGGGAGAATATTAGCTGTGGTGCTCAAGGACAACCATAGGCCACTAAAGCCCCATTGTTCTATCAAGGAACGTCGAGACTTTCATATGTCGATCATCGATCGCCTTTCCTCAAAACAGTACTCGTACATTAGCGCATCGCCTTTGTATTAGGTGATAGACCAATAAAGCTAGTGGCCACAAGCACAACGATATTGCTTCAATAATCTATCATGAAATTTAAGCGCATTATAGATCTACGTAAAATAATAAGTTTTTCTTTTCTTTTTCCATTTTCTCTCTCAACAACTGATTTGATGAAATTGACTGTCACTACAAGTCATCCTTTTTACATTTGCCTCCAGGTGTCTGGGCCCAAGGACTCTGTTCTGACAATGTTTACTGTGCATCATGCGACGTCGAAGCTGAGGTATGTACAGAGTGTGTGTCTGGAAGGTGGGGTTTGGACTGTGAAAACGAATGCAACACGACCAACTGTAACACAACAACCTGTAACAAAGTTTCTGGAGACTGTCTAGCTTGTGAAGATGGTAGATGGGGAGAAAACTGTTCCGAGATTTGTGACCTTACGAATTGTAGCTCGGGAAACTGTAATATGACGACTGGACAGTGTTTGGAATGCATAGCCGGACGTTGGGGCTACATGTGTGACATGAATTGTAGTCAAGGCTCTTGTAATGAGTTTAACTGCTCCAGAGAAATTGGCCTTGTTTCATGTCAAAGCTGTCAGATTGGGTACTGGGGTGAGGACTGTACAGAACAGTGTGTGTCGGCGTGTTTCGATGGTTGTCATATATCTAATGGTTCTTGTACCACATGTTTCTATGGTTATTGGGGTCAACTCTGTGAAAAAGACTGCTCTACGACATGTGAATGGGGCTGTGATATACAGTCTGGAACATGTGACGCATGTAAACATGGATTGTGGGGGTCCTATTGCAATTTTACGTGCAGTGACTTGTGTCGTAATGGTGCCTGTGATATAGAAACGGGACGCTGTGAAGAATGTCCGTTTGGTCGGTGGGGAGAAACTTGTAATCAAACCTGCACCGGTGAATGTCAGTGTAACATTACTACAGGTATTTGTACGGAATGTTTAGATGGCTATTGGGGAAAAGATTGCGAGAAAATGTGTTCTCCTGCATGTCAAGGAACGTGCGATAAGCTTACAGGGGAATGTAAACAGTGTAGATCAGGTTTAGCTGGCAGAGCATGTGATGTACATTGTAATGATGCATGTCTGAGTTCCTGCGATAGGTATACTTTACAATGTGATGCCTGCCGTCCGGGATTATGGGGGAACAACTGTGAACATGATTGTAATGTTAGGTGTGCTGGATTAATTTGCGACAAAAACAAAGGTCACTGTAACAGCTGTGACCTAGGCTACTGGGGAACAGATTGTTCACTCACATGTAATGGCTCTTGTGACTGTGAACAATACACCGGGAAATGTGTGTCATGTCCTGACGGACTATGGGGGAGTTTATGTGAGTTGACGTGTGACTGTAAATCACATTGTACAATAGACAGAGGACGGTGTTTCGAATGTAAAGATGGTTTATGGGGAGACAATTGTACCAACCAGTGTATCGGTCATTGTGAATCACGATGTGACAGAGGTTCAGGACAATGTGAAACGTGTGCTGACGGTTTCTATGGCTCCAACTGTTCAGTAAGTTGTGATCCAGGATGTCAAACTTGTGACAGAATCAGTGGTGCATGCTTGATTTGTATTCCAGACAGATTTGGAGCAAACTGTTCCAATAGTTGCCTAATTCCAGAGCTAAGCAACTCCTCAAGTATGACATGTATTGGTCCATTTTGTGATCGAGTCATTGGAAGGCAATGCACTGGATGTGCGCATGGTTATTGGGGAACAGTATGTCAGAATTTGTGCCCCGAACAATGTGAAAATGGTAGTTGCTATAAGTCTAACGGGACTTGTCACACCTGTAGACCCGGATGGTCCGGTCCAATGTGCACATTTTCGTGTGATAGTGATCGATGTGTTGACGATAGATGTGACATGGAAACAGGAAAGTGCATGGAATGTCATCCTGGTTTGTGGGGAGAGGACTGTAACATCACGTGCATTGACCAGAATAGTCTTACATGTTCACGAGAAGACGGATCAACGTTGCTGTGCAAGAACGGGTTCTATGGACAGAACTGTACAGATATCTGCCTGGTTGATAAGTGTCTGCAGTATCAGTGTAATCAGAATACTGGCTCGTGTGGTGCCTGCAATACAGGATATTGGGGAGATAACTGTGAGAATACATGTGGGGAAGGCTGTTTTGAATGTTCTCAAACTGACGGTACGTGCACCAAATGTAAGACAGGTCGCACCGGCCAAACTTGTCAAGATACATGCGACACAAGTTGTCTTGATGGATGTTCTATGTTTTCAAGGGGTTGTTTCTCTTGTAAGACGGGTTTATATGGTGTCTTATGCAACAAATCGTGTTTGACCGAAAAGTGCGCTAAATGCAATCAAATTACTGGACATTGTGAAATATGCATGGATGGGTTTTGGGGCTACAACTGCAATAAAACATGTACTGAGAACTGTTTTACATGTGATCGAACAAGTGGACAATGTCTACACTGTGTTTCCGGTTTATGGGGGCATGACTGCTCACTTCCGTGCGACAGTCTTTGTTCTTGTTGTGATAGAGACACTGGACTGTGTAACCCATGTATACTGAGAGCTTTGGGGAATGTGGTGGATGATCAATCAGGTACTGTGTTTGTTTTTCCTACTTTCAAATTGATCTGTATTTATATAGCATTGAGAAACTAGGTTTGAAAACCCAAATACATGTACTGTTGTGTTATGCATGTAATCGTGTGCTACTTTTGTTTCAACAAAATCTTTGATATTTTACTCGTGATTTTTTTCTTTAAGCATAAATCAGTTAAGCAATTGTAAGATTTAGACACATTAGAATTATTTAGTTTTCCCAGATAACAGTACATGTAAATGTATAGGCATGATGTATGACAAAAAAATCGACATCCAATTAGAAGTCTGTGCCAATTCAATTAGAAGTCTAGAAGTATGTGCCATAATTGTACAAACCAAATGTATTAGACACTACCGACCATTGAATTAGACGTAATAACGACTAAATATATGAGCCATGCTCTGGCAAAAGGGGGCTTAATGCATCTCCGTGATGCATGATGCCAAGCAAGTCATCACAATACTATCTATCCCAAAAAATTTGCTTTGTATAACATCCTACTTAATCATGAGGTACACTGGTCGTTTGACATGCAGAAAATTGACCAAAATCAAAAAAGTTTCGGCCCAAGTCAGCCTGCGCGGTGTGCGTAGGCTGACCTGGGTTGATACTTTTTGCAAATGCATTAAGACCCCTTTTCATAGAGCATGGCTCCTATATATTCAACTGCATAGCCTTTGCTGGTAACTCATGAAATTGCATTCGAAAGGTCCAACGAAATTGGAAATAATGATTTGCGATTTTGTGTTTACAGATTCGATCAGTTTACTCACAGTTGTTGTAGCGTTTGGGGTGTCATGTACCTTGGTTATTACAGTCACCTTTGTCTTGTGCTTGATGATCAAATTAAGGACCAGAACAAGGTAGGTAATTTTGTAAAACGTTAAAAAAAATGTATGAGCTGTGTTTGGGGGAAAAGGATGTTTAATCAATTTTCGTACTTAAGGCATTATACCAAACAAATTGTTGCATAATATGGATGATTTTTTGCGGAAAAATCCGAATCTGAATCATGAGGTAGAATGGTCCTTTGACATGCAAAAAATTTATTTATAGCCCCCAGGTTAGCCTGTGCGGATTGCGAAAGCTGACATGGGTCGATTTTTTTTTTTTTTTCAAATGCATTTAACCAGCATTTCACCGAGCATGACTCGTATAAAATTTAGACTGAATTTGTTCAGCACAACACTACGAGTATAATATTGGCCTGCAACACGCGAAAAGGGGCATTCGGGCATTTGCGTAAAGTGTGGTCCCGGATCAGCATGCGCACTGTGCGTAGACTAACCTGAAACGACACTTTCCGTTTTTATGTAATTTTCTGTTTTGCGCAGGTCTGCAGTAGCACAAAATCTAATGTAGTCGTAAAGTGCCGTCTCGGATTAGCCTGCGCGGACTGCGCAGGCTGATCCGAGACGACACTTAACGCAAATGTCCGAATGCCCCTATTCGCGTGTTGCAGGCCATTAATTATATCAATTTAAGTATACATTAAAGTAATTTAATAACAACCAAGGATATAGACTTTTTTTTAAAGAAAATAACACATCGTGGTATAGAGCTTTACCTTTTAGACATTATTTTGTAATTAAACCCGTTAGAGCGAATACAAGCTTCGAAACGTATAGGTTCGCTCTTTGTAATGGCCTCACAAATTATTTCATGACATGTAAATTAAGCGTAAGTAGAGACTTGTGGATAAACCAAGATTAATTCGATCTAGGTGAAAATGTGCACTGTGCAAAGATTAAAACAAACACATTTTAGGACACTATTTCCTCTGGACAAAGGGTAATTATCGCCCGCCGAAAGCGGAGGGATATAGTTTTAGCGTTTTCCCTCCCTCCGTCCATCCGTCCTTCCGTCCGTCCGTGTGTCCGTCCGTCCGTGTGTCCGTCCGGGACAATATCTCCAATACCATTGGACGGAATTTCGTGAAACTTTATACATGTGTACAATAACCTATTCCGCCGATATAGTTTTTTTCTTTTTTTGATTCGATGCAAAATGGCCGACTGGGAGCGATTTTGAGTTACGCGGTCGCGTAAATTTTTGAAAAGGTCTTTTTCGGCGGGGGATATCATTTCAACGAAATTGCTTGTTAATATTCCACGACTGTGTCTTTATTTTATTATTAGAGGTTAAGTAAACGTAAACATTATTAGAGGCTTATTAGCGGTAAAAAGTTAGCAATGTTGGTATTAAAGTGCATCTAAATTTAAATCATACCATTTAAATTGATTGATTGATTTTATAGTGTTTAACACCGTTTTCAACTCTATTTTGGTTATATCGCGGCGGCCAGTGCATCTATCCATGCTTTACTGGAGTTTCTTTTACCGGTACTCTGCACAATATTTTTTCCAAGCCACTGGCTGCTTTCTCATATAACGATCGTCGAAACAATGCATACCATTTAAAAGCACGGAAATTTTGTCAAGATAACAAACTATTTCTGTACGGTTGGTCCAAGTGTTAGTCGCTGGCATAAAAATGAGTTCTAAAACTAGGTCGAAAGCTGTCAAGTCGCTCTATACTAGTATTTTGTTTACTTTTTACGTGGTTTTAAAATTCATTTTTCTGCCAGCGACCAACACTTGAACCGACTGTACAATAACAGGTTGCCATTTTCACAGTAATGTTCATATTTTTAAATGAAATGGTTTAAATTGAAATGCATGTTGAAACACGCATTGTTTACTTTTAGCCGCTATTTGGCCTTTAATTGAATACTAAATCATTTGTGTGAATGGTAGCAAAACTGTATCTTTCAGCGATTTGGACAGAAATGCTGCTGTTCGAAGAAAACTACCGTCAGCAAAATCTCTAAACGGCGATTTGTCAGACGTAGAGAACCGCTACAGTGATGTAAATCCAACTGGTGAAACGGGCTACGCAAGACCTAACACCATTCCGGATATGGGAGAAAATGAGTCCGGTTATATAAATGTCAACATTGAAGGTAGGTTTTTACGTTAAGTGGTACATAGCAGTGTTTGTCATAGACATGAGTTATACTCTAGCAAAATGCGCTTCACCACATAGTTATGGACCCCCTAAAATCAATTTTTTTAACAACCGAATGAATCATGCAGTAGACTGGTTTTTTGACATGCAGAAAATCTAAAGATGGTAAAAAGTTTCGGCACAAGTCAGCCTGCGCGAACTGTGCAAGCTGACTTGGGTCGATACTTTTTGCAGATCCATTTAACCCACTTTTCACAGGGCATGGCTCAAATATATATATTTCGTCTGATAAAGAGTTCAAACCATAGTGAAAATCAAAAAGAGCTTTCCCGTCAGAAGCTGTGCGGTCATTTTTTCCATTTAGTATAGAAATAACATTACTAAATCACGTTTGTATTATATCTGATGTATAACGTTTCTTATAACATATCTGTATTAAGACAACACAGACAGTCGGCAAATTGTTATGTAAGCTCGACTTGATCATATTCATTGGTAATTAATTCCATATGTGTTAGTCCATGCTCTCCTGGAGTTTCTTTTACAAGTGGTCCGCACAACATTCTTTCCAAGCCACTGGCCGCAACCATTGTCGAGGCAATGGTCAGTGGTGAGAGAGGAACGATTCCTGTCGCAATGGCTATCATCAATCCTCGGAAAGAAATTGTCCGAGCCGGGGATCGAACCAGCGATCTCCTGTTCTCAAGCTTTGTACGCTACCGATTGAGCTACCGGGGCTCGGCCTAGATTGTATACTCTGTCTACTTTTAGAACGCCCGAGAGAAGTTTTTAGATGATTACGTAACTATATTATATTTCATGTGTCTATTTTTAGAAATGTTATGGGTAAAGAAATGTCGTAATTTAAGCTGGGGGGAATTATTTCCCCGTCACAGTGAATATTTTCCTCCTGCCGAAAATCTGGAACTACTTTTTTAAGTTTTTAAGTTTTAAAAGTGGCATTCGTTGACAAAATAATCAGAGGAAATATAATATATAATTTATTCATCAGCTTGTGGTTAATATGGGGAAATATTTGCCTCAAAAGGGAAAGGTCCGCGAAAATAACTCGTGCCTTACGGCACTCGTTATTTTCGCATACCTTTCCCTTTTTCGGCAAATATTTCCCCATATTAACCACAAGCTGATGAAATAAACTCTATATCTTAAATAGCCCCAGCCCCTGACATATTCTATAATATCTAATGTTATATAACTAGCGACTAATTTGAGTGTTCTTCTGTGATATATATATATATGAGCCATGCTCTGACAACAGAGGGGTTAATACATCTCCATGATGCATTATACCAAGCAAGTCATCACATAAATATGGATCCATAAAACCAATTTTGTCGAACAACCGACTGAATCTTGAGGTAGAATGGTCCTTGGATATGCAGAAAAAATGAGCAAAAATAAAAATGTTCGACCCAGGTCAGCCTGCGCGGACTGCACTTTTTGCATAGAACAAACTTATCGGGGAACTGTCTTGAAATCGGTCTCGAAAACTTGTGTTTGGGAACTGTCTTTTCGGGGAACTGTCTTGATACCATGAGCCATTCTCTGTGAAAAGAGGGCTTACTGCATCTTCAAAAAGTATCAACCCAGGTCAGCCGTCGCAGTCCGCGCAGGCTTACCTGTGTCGAAACTTTTTGTAAACTTTCTGCATGTCCAGGGACCATTCTACCTTATAATTCAGTTGGTTGTTGAAATGGAATTTATGGATGGATCCATAACAACTACTATTTTTGAACAACTGACTCAATCATGAGGTAGACTGGTCCTTGGACACACAGGAAATTTACCAATAGCGATAGGTTCCAGCCCAGGTCAGCCTGCGCAGGCTGACCTGGGTCGATACTTTTCGCAGATGCATCAAGCCCCCTTTTCACAGAGCATGGCTCATATGAATACTTTTTCATTTTGAATGTCAACCTCTGTTGTATTTTTTTTAAATTTCAGGCCCAAGTAAGGTGGTTACAGTGGGTGGAAATCAGGGCGGCTATGACAACAAGGATGAGCGAGCACCACATAAAGCCGAGACCCCTGTTAACTATACCAATGTTGAAATCGGTTAGAACATTCAGATTTGATATGTAACTCTCCACCACACAGTCCCGAGTTTTAATGACCATGAGGAAGAAGCCTTTTGAAAACATTGTGGGAAAAAGGAGAAAATGCTGGTTACCAGCATTTTCTCCTTTTCCCACAATGTTTTCTACCCTATCAAAGACAGAAATCGTCATTAGAGCAGCATTTAAAGTAACGCCGTTTTCAACATTATTTCAGTAATATCGCGGCGGCAAGTCCACCTATCCATGCTTTTTTAGAATCTCTTTTTCATGTACTCCGCACACTTTTCTTTCCAAGCCACTGGCTGCTTTCCCACAAAACAAACGTCGTAACAATTGTCATTGGAGGAATGAATCCTGTCGCAATGACTATCATCAATCCTCGGAAAGAAATTGGCCGAGCCAGAGATCGATCCCACGACAATCTGTTCTCAAGTCCTGACGCTACCGACTGAGCTACCGGGGCTCGACAGACTTATGGTTAATTAGAACATGAAACTACAACATGAAATTGTCTGGTTTTCAGGTAGCAGTAACAAAGTAACCATAAAGAGTGAGGCAACTGAGGATGGCAAAACTGAGGCACCTAGTGGTTATTCAAATGTAGAAATAAATATATCTCGTTCAGGTCAGTCGTATATTATTTTCTTAAAGATACAGCTACACTCGTTTTCAGCCAGTTTTCAACCCATTTCATATTTCCTATTTTATTTTATTTTTTTTTTTAATATCAAACTATAATTATCATTTTTGTATCTTCATGCGAAATGTCGCCCCAGATGGTTGCAAGGTTGCATAGATTACGACCGATAGAAAATACATTTTATATTCTGGAGGCTATCAAAGAAATCACAGTTGCGACGTTTCCGTTTTCAATCGAAGACTTCCGGTTTATGTAGTTTTCCCTTACACCATATATATCGGTAATTTATCGATTTTTTACACAGCTGACTAGATTCGGGATCATTCTACAGTCTGTTAGATTTTAACAGCGTGTTTTCTTTCTGTAAGGATGTATCTTTAAAATCTGCAGTATCATATGCTTACCAAATGCAATCGGCATCTCTACCTTACCATTTACCACTTTTAACTTTGGTAAAAACTGAACTCCGTGACTCTGTTTATATCATAATCACCCAGGGGCCTAGAAAAAATCAAGTTAAGAAACACAACATCAATTTGACAGTTACTGTTTCTTTTATTCTGCCCAAGCGTTTTGATATCAAACTGTTGTACAGAAACCGTCAAACATGGTTTATTTTCTTACAAGTATGGCATAGGATAGTAGATTACGTATTTATGCTGATTTTTTAGGGGAGCAACACAGTAAGAAAAACGCTAGAATCACCTTACAGGTCTGCAGAATAAGCTTTGGCTGCATTTATTTTACGAATCCACTTAACAAACCTTTCATAGAACTGGGCCCCGTTTTGATTCTCGTCTAAATACAGGCCAGAGCAAATACAAAATTATTATACTCATTACAGAGGTGAACGTCGGAAAATTGCGAAAGAGATAATTGGCCTGCGACACGCAAAAGGGGTTATTCGGACATTTGCGTAAAGTGTCGTCTCGGATCAGCCTGCGCAGTCCGCGCAGGCTAATCCGAAACGACACTTTCCGTTCTTATATAATTTTCTGTTTTGCGCAAGTCTACTGTAGCACAAAATTTAATGTAGTCGTAAAGTGCCGTCTCGGATTAGCCTGCGCGGACTGTGCAGGCTAATCCGAGACGACACTTTACGCAAAATGTCTGAATGCCCCTTTTCGTGTGTTGCAGGTCAATTTCTGGGAATTATGATGTACACAGCGAACTTTTCTCGTTTACTGGCAGTCATTTTATTCACATATAACAGGACCACCAAAACACCATTCAGCCAACTCGTAGGTTGAAACGGTTGGGTTGTAAATATGATCACACTGCCAATTAACTTAAAGCAACAATAAAGGCCAAATGTAAACAAAGCGGGTGTTTAAATGCATTTGAATTTATATCATACCATTTATCTCTTTACCAAACGACAAAATTTTAGACTGCTCCAAATCGAAAGCACTTGCAGACGACAAAATCAACGTAATTCAAAAATTGAAATTTGTTTCCAGCATGGTAGAAAACATTGTGGGAAAAGGAGAAAATGCTGGACCCAGCATTTTCTCCTTTTTCCACAATGTTTTTAAAAGGCTTCTATCTCAGGGTCGTAAAAACCAGGGATTGTTTGGTAAAGGGTTAAAAGTATGGAAATTATTGTGAAGATGAAAATCTGTTATTGTACGGTCGGTCCAAGTGTCAGACCCTGACAGAGAAATTAACTTCAAAACTAGGTTAAAACCTGCCAGGTAGCTGTGTCTTTTGTTTACTTTTCGCCTGATTTCAAAATTCTTTTTTCTGCCAGCGACTAACACATGGCCGACCACACGATAATAGACTATCATCTCCATAATATTTTCCATACTTGTAAATGATATGATTTAAATTTAAATGTATTATGACTCCTGCTTTGATATTTTGGCCTTTACTGGGCCTTTAAGCCCGAACCGTCTCTTGTCAATATCGTGGAGCAAAAAAGGCAACGTTCTTAAAATAATAACAAACCCATGGATTAAACTAATTAATGTGCTGCAAATGTTCTATTGTTTCGAAGGACGTTGTTTCAAAGAAGTTCTATGTTGACCCTGTATTGATGCCAAAGGCGAAATTAACATGTATTAGGCCTACGTATAATGTAGATAAATTTCAGACTGCAATGTGCTGCACATGATATTGATCATTGAATGATCATAATTCGTCCGATTTAGACCACACTTACAAGGAATTACTGTAGTATTCAACTGTACACTTGCCTACAATATTTACTTAGCAACCAGTATTGTAACAAGGCTTACAGGCTTGTTCGTACCAAAAAGAGTTCTTTACCTAGTAACTACTGTATTTTGTTTTGTGTTTCTGTATGGACTGATGTCATTAAAAAACCGGCTTTCTTTTTGAAATCTTGATGCAAATTCGAACCGGTGTGATATAGCCGTTCAATTTCCTGTTCAGATCTACGAAAATGATATGGCCTGCAACACGCGAAAAGGGGCATTCGGACATTTGCGTAAAGTGTCATCTCGGATCAGCCTGCGCAGTCCGCGCAGGCTAATCCGAAACGACACTTTCCATTTTTATGTAATTTTCTGTTTTGCGCAAGTCTACTGTAGCACGACACTTTACGCAAATGTCCGAATGCCCTTTTTCGCGTGTTGCAAGCCATTTATTAGATGGTGTGGAAATAATCTAGGACATTTCGTCCAATACAAGCGCCTTGCCTTCCTCGTACTTTCATCTTTGAGGGAAAATGAATCCCATCGAAATGACTTTCGTCAAACCTTGGAAAGAGCTTTTACAAAGCCGGGAATCGAACTTACAGCTCCTGGATCACTAGCCTGTCGTTTGAGTTCACTTTTTACCAAACGATAAAACTATACTTGTCAAATTGAAATCATTTGCATATGACATGGAAAATGGTTCTGAAATGATGGTAATTGATTGTGAAAGTGTAGAAAACCATGTGGCAAAAGTAGGCAATGCTGATTCTAAGCTTTTTCACCTTTTCCAACAAGATTTTTTAAAGGCTATTTCATCAGGGTCGTTAAACCTCGGGATAGTGTGTTAAAGAATAAAGAGTTGGTATATTTTTATTCTTTAAAAATATACATGTAGCTGATACTGAAGTTCTGCTTTATCCATATTATTTCAGCTCCAAGAATCCATACAGAAGTTTCAAGTAACGCTCCTGATCAACAGACATACAGCAATGTGACGGATCACGTCAGAAAAGAAGTGTCGTCACCACCACACGCCTATGAAGAGCTAAAGTTTGACACAATTACTGCCATGTATACACAACTACAGGACTGAGAAAAACTGGCTGCACTGGAAATTGAACCATTAGATAGTATTTCACAACTAAAGCTGCCTGTGCAGCCTGTTTGGATCAAGATCACACTATAGAAAAGTTGCAGCCTGATCTTTGCTCTAAACTGCCCATTGTCAGGGTATATTACTTTTATTTATCTAGCTAAACCTTCATTAAGGAGAGGTAGGAATCTCGGTGGTGTCATGATATTTATCAAAGAACATTTGTCTATGTATGTTAACGGAATGGCAGAAAATTTTAATCGGGTATTGATCTGAAATTTGAAAAAGATATTCTTTATTCCAGTAGAGATGTTATATTGATTTCTACGTATCTCCCGCCTAAGAATTCTAATTTCTATTACAATGCAAAATTCAAAGGCATCTCCTTTTCAGAAAACTTGTTCCCGTGTTATACAAATGAATTTGCAGATGCTGAAATCATACTTTGTGGTGATATGAACGCGCGAACAGGGTCGTTACAGGGGAATGACTTACTACCAAATGTTTCAGAATTTGATGAGTGTGCAGTCTGATGTTGATCTACATTGTCCGATATGGAAATATTTTTCCTCCAAAATTGACTCTGAAATAAAATTTAGGTTTTTGCTATTGGCTTGAAAGTTTCATTCAACTTATTTAGCAGGTTAAGGGTTAAATTTTGACAGGAAATGTCCGTTAGGACTCTTTTCCGCTCTAAGGGTGGAATATATGGAGCTTTGTTTCTCTTAACTCATTACTATAGATGCTATATTTTTAGACATATTCCTAACTAGTCCGATTAGAAAAAGGTAGAGATATTTTAAGAAAAAGATATGCATCTATGGGTTGATAAGGAAATTACTGTTGATGAAGGAGCAAAAACTTGCAATTTGCAACTGATCCCTTTGCCGGAATGTTTCAAAATTTGTCCCTTGCAGAGAAATATAAGTAATATTTTGTATTGTAGTTGGTTAAATTGTTTAGAAGAAATTTGTTCTAACCGTAATTGTTTTTCGGGTTTAGTCGTTTTCTTAAAAACTGTGCTGTTCTGAACATTAAAAAAAATTCAAATTACTACCAAAGCAACATATACAAAAGCTAAAAAAGAAAACCCTGTATATAGCCTGAAAATGTACTAAAGCATCACGGCAACGTTTTTTAGCTCGCCTGAGCACAACGTGCTCAAGGGGAGCTCTTAGGATCACGTTGTGTCCGTCGTGCGTCGTCAGTCGTGCTTCGTGCGTCGTGCGGCGTCAACAATTCTTTAAACATCTTCTCCTCCTAAACCGCAGGGCCAATTTGGACCAAACTTGGCTGCAATGTTCCTTGGGAGGTCCTCTGTAAAAATTGGTCACAGAATTTGATTCCATCAAAAACTCTGGTTGCCATGGCAACCAAATGGAATTTTGTAAGAAATTCTTTAAAAATCTTCTCCTCTGAAACCGCTGGTCAGATTTTGAAATAATTTCACAGAAATGTTCCTTGGGTGACCTTTTTCAAAAACTGTTCTCGAAATTTTGATCCGTCGAAAAACATGGCCGTGGTGGGGGGGCTATTTGCACTATACGGACATGAAGAAATTCTCTTTAAACATCTCCTTCTAAACCGCTGGGCCAATTTGGACCAAACTTGGCTGCAATGTTCCTTGGGAAGTCCTCTTTAAAAATTGTTCACAGAATTTGATTCCATCAAAAACTCTGGTTGCCATGGCAACCAAATGGAATTTTATAAGAAATTCTTTAAAAATCTTCTCCTCTGAAACCGCTGGTCAGATTTTGAAATAATTTCACAGAAATGTTCCTTGTGTGACCCTTTTCAAAAACTGTTCGCGAAATTTTGATCCGTCGAAAAACATGGCCGTGGTGGGGGGGGCCCTCTTTGCACTGTATGGACTTAAAGAAATTCTTTGAAATTCTTTTTATCTTAAACCACTTGTCAGATTTTGAAATAATTTTACAGAAATGTTCCTTGGGTGCCCCTTTTAAAAACTTGTTCGCGAAATTTTGATCCGTCAAGAAACATGGCTGTAGTGGTGGGGGGGGCTATTTGCACTATACGGACATGAAGAAATTCTTAAAAATACTTCTTCTCTGAAACCGCTGGTCAGATTTTGAGATAATTTCACAGAAATGATCCTTTGGTGACCTTTTAATTTTCATCAAAAGACTGTATAGGCTATTGCAGACATCAACCTTTACCAGGTAAGTGAGTGCACTGGTGAGAAATGCTGATATGTCAAAGAGCAACCCATACAACAAGGGCAGATAACTCTAAAATCATTTTGTCCAAATTATGCCCCTTTTTCGACTTAAAATTTTAACTTACTATCCAGCACCCAACAGCCAATCGTTGGCACCTGCATGCGGTGCTCTTGTTCGACTTAATATTTTTAGCCACTATCAGGCATGTGCTGTTGTTCAAGAAATGGTCCTTGGGTGACCTATCCCAAAATTTATTTCCAGAATTCTGATTCGTCAAAAACATGACTGTGGTGATGATTGTAGGGGTGGTGACAGGTTTTGAAATGATTTTTACAGGTGACCTTTTCAAAATTGCTTGGCAAAATAATGATTTTGTTTCCAAAATTCCAATACTTCAAAAAAAAAATTGGCTATGGTCCTCTCAAAAATTCAGGTGAGCGATCCAGGGCCATCTTGGCCCTCTTGTTAAAATTTCAAGTATGCTTCCGTATTGTTATCATTATTATCATAATTATAATTGTTATTGTAAAACTTGAATAAAAAAATTGATTTTTCAAGCTTTTTGTGTTCTTTCTTTTTTGTTTTTTATATTAGCGTATTATACTTACTTGTTTTTCTATTAGATAGTCCTGCAATAGTTTTCTTTCCAGACCGATCTTTTCATATTCTTTTCTATTATCACACTAGCTAATTTCCAACCCTAAAATGTACAAATGACAGCAAGGAGCAACATTTTAAAGACAGTAAGGTACGAGTTCTTCTCGTGGATTGTGTTAAAATATAGTTTGTGATAACTATGAAAATCAGTCTTTTTTTTTCTTTCTTCCTTCTAACTAAAGTAACTAACCTTGGTCCAGGAGACAATGATTCCTCAGTATTCACTCATTATCGGGTTCTCTTTATATCTTTGACATTAATATGTCTGTCTTTACTTATGATATCATTTTTGACAAAGAAACATCAGAAAATATGGAAGGAAAAGACCGGAATCTAGGCGCATCAGTTACTAATAAAGTACTCGTACTCATACTCTTTATTTAGGCTTTAAACACTTAAAGTGTTTCTAGCCATGACAATACATGTTGGTACAGGCATCTTTTAAAAAGGTCGATAGATCCAGTTTGAAAAGAAGTTTAGACAAAGGCATAGTACATTCATTTTACATCTGTAAATTACAAACATGGGAATAGCTGTCAGGCAACGCCGATAATAAGTACTTGTCCTTGAACAACTTTTGCCCGCCAGACATTGAAAGACAAAGCGTAATGTCTAAGGGCACACCTTGTTAGGTACTGGCGTTCAATATTTAACCCTTAGGCTGCTAGGAGCGACCCAAGGACCTTTTGTGGACAGTGTAGATCAAGATCAGACTGCACAGAACGTACAGTATGAACTTGGATCTACAATGTCCGAAAAGGAAATATTGTTTTCCCACAAATACCTTTAAAATAGCAAAATTATTTTTTTCATTTCACGAAATCACAGTTACTAGCACTTTGAAATGATACACCTATATACTTGTAAAATTACCATTCCTTGTTAATTAATCCCGTGTTTTAATGACCTTAGAGAAAGGGGCTTTTAAAAACATTGTGGGAAAAGAAGAAGATGCTGGTAACCATCATTTTCTTCTTTTCTCACAATGTTTTCTATACTTTCAAAGACAAATCCTGTCATTTACGCCACCATTTAATTTTCATCTGCAAATGCTTTCAATTTCGACAAATCTAAAATTTTGTCGTCAGGTAAAGAGTTCAATGTTACCTCCTGCAGATGACAACTAGTGTCTTGTAGCAGACCACATTTGAAAACATTCAACGGTTTCAAAACGTAAATGCAAAGTCTCCTTTTGCCGTCGTGTTTTCAGTTGCATCAACGTATTTAACTTAATGCAAGATGCAGTTCTGCTGCAAATTCGTTACAGAAGGTATTATGTTCTGCAAATGCTGATTGTATCACACTGTTATGTTATCTGTTGTTTGCAACAGGCTAACTTGGAATCTAAAGAAATGCCGATTCCCATTGCGTGCAATTGTAATTCATGAAATGCACCACGTACTCAATTGCCTCCGTGCACTGGAACACTTGTCTCTTAAAAAGAAAAAAACGCTTTTGTAAATTTGCTTGCGCCTTGTTATTAACCAGACGACCAATTTTTACGCTTGTCCAAATTGAAAGCAATCGCATATCTGCACAAATGTGACTCAGATGATTGGATTTGTCTTTGATACGGTATAAAACCTCGTGGGAAAAGAAGAAAAATGCTGATAAGCCGCATTTTGCCCTTTTCCCACAATGTTTTTAAAAGCCTTTTTCTTCAGGATCGTTAAAACTCGGAATTGTTTCGTAAAGCGTTCAAAAGGATTGTGTCGTAACCACGTGGGGAATTTCCCAGTAAGGTCAGTCAGGTCAAAACTCAGACTTTTCCGCATTACCATTTTGGAAAGATAAGCAAAATTTCCTTGTAGGTTTAAATGAACTGTTATGTGATAATCTGGGTCAGATGACTGTCGTGGATGGTGTCGGTGCAACATGGACTGGATTACAATACTAACGATCGGAATTTGTGCCTCTCTCGTTGAATTAAAGGACGAGGATGATGCCAGAGTCAAACGTAACATCACTTATGTTATTATTCTATGAATTACAATATTAATTAGCCAATGTATTTTCATGGTAATATCGCGAATCTTTATATTATATGTAATTTATCTTTATATTCAACAACCAGACATATTAATACATAGAGGATATTTGTCATATTCGGTGAAATATCGAAATTCATTTCATCGAGTGAACATTGTCAGTAATATTTTCACGAGCGACGCAACATTTATTTCATCGAGTGAACATCATGGGTAATTATATGTTCATGAGTGGCTGCGTCACTAGTGAAAATATTACCGATGATGTTCACTCGATGAAATAAATTTCGATCTTTCACTGAAAAAAAACTATCAATTTCATGTTTCTAGCTCCCTTTTTTGGGCCTTTCGTCAAAATCCAGTGCAGTTGTTTTCGCTAATTCCCCCCGGCGTACCCCAACACAAAACAAGGCATTACAATATTACGTAAAGCGCGAGAAATGTAGGGTAAATGAGCGTATTACGCCATCTTTCCCTCTGGTTGAATGACACGCGCTGTTTACTTCTAAGGTAGCTAATGCTCGGGAACTACTGTTTTCCCCTTCAATTGCTGAGTTAGAAAATATGAAATCGGTATTTTCCACCTGTCGTAACTACCAAATATCAAACCCTAATTCACCAGTAGTTCTCGATAAACTACCGAAAAGCATGAAATAAAATTGTGATATTATGGTAAATCTACGGATCTGTATCTAAATCAGCCAAACGTGATATTATTGTAATATCATGAATAACAATATCATGAAAGCTGTACAAAACTTGATTTTACCACAGAAATAGAAAAAAATTAATGTTTAGTAAGGTGATATCGTTAACATGAGATTGTTTGCTCTTAGTGGGACCGAAGAACCAACTATACTGAGCTGTCCACGCGACATTCTTGTCATCCGATCGCCGGCTACCTTGTAACTTTTCACGCGAAAAAATATGACAGAAAAAAGGTGTTTTGTACGTATAATAATAAACTCTTTTGATGCCATATGTAACCACACACTTGCTAAAACGCTGACCAATTAAGCTTGTAGAAAATTGGCCAAAGTGTTTTCGCGCTGACTTTCTGAATCAACTAAAACTATTCAAGCAATCATTTTCTGTTGCCAAAACAGTTTTAACGATGTAACATTACATTGTCCTCATAACTTTGATTTACACCGCGAGACGATTATCTGTCCTAGTTCCTCCGCCGATGTACTTTCAGGATCGAGTGTCTGTTACGGTAGTCTTGGCTGCTTCAGCACGGCGGGGGCATTTACCGCTCTGTCCCGTCCCCTGAATTTGAATCCCCAATCACCCCAAACCATCGACACCAAGTTTATGTTGTTCACACGCAACTCGCCGTTGACCTTCACAAACGTACACTACAATGACTTCAATGGATTGGGCGCATCCGGCTTCAACTCTTCCAAGTTGACAAAAATTGTGGTACACGGTTTTCTAGACAATGGCCGAGTGGATTGGATGGATGTAGGTATCTACTTAACTTTTAAGCAAACAGTCCCGAGTTTTAACGACCAGGAAGGAGAAGGCGTTTGAAAACATTGTAAGAAAAGGAGAAAATGCTGGTCACCAGCATTTTCTCCTTTTCCTACAATGTTTTCTAATCTTTCGAAGACATATTTCATCGTCTGAGTCACATTTATTCTGTCGTCTGCAAATGCTTTCAATTTAGGCAAGTCTAGGATTTTGTCGTCTGGTAAAAAGGTAATTGGTCAGTTAGTCTCGTGAACAAGCCCACATTCTCTGAAATTTCAAGGAATCATACAGTAGTTTTGTTGTTGAAAATTAAAAACAAGTGTGTTTTCTATCTAAAGGCACACACTTGTAGTCCTAACTAAGAATCATTGACATTGTATTTTTTTTGTGGGATTTTACCATGATTTCAATCCTGGTCATGTCAATGATTTAACTTTCCAATCAAAGATCTTGGTCTGTTTTCATCTGAACATTCTTAGTCTGATTCTCTAGAACTTTCTAAATTTGAAAGTGACAAAACTTCTGATAGGCTAAACCAAATGGTCTAGCCAATCAAAAGTTGTGTTATTTTCTAAATCTAGAGTAAGACTGAGAATGAAACTAAGATTGATTAATAAATATGGTTCCTGTTCTCTAATTTGAGAACGAAAATAGGCCTATATATAGGACAACATCACAGTCATGTTATAGTTTTTATCTGTCACTTTTTTATCTGTAGATACACGCGTATCCTGTTTTAAAACTTTCAATTCTTTTTTGTCGAGAAGGAAGTTGTCCAAGAGTGGCCGAAAAGAGAAATTTCTTTGCTTTATTTCTACCTTATTTCTTACCTTATTTCTACTTACTTTATTGGTTTGGACGTTTTATCTCAGCGAATCAGATGGCTTGCCTTGGAATTTAGAGTGGAACTGGATTTAGAGTTGTTGCTTATACGGCTCTTGGCCCATATGTGTGAAATATTGGTCTTTGCATTGGCTTGTAATAATGCGATGGCTTATTTTTCATACAGTGTGTTTCCATGTCCTTTTATCCTTTTAATATAAGATTACGGTATCTATTTCTTTGAATATTTGACCCCCTTTCTCAAATAAATTACTTAGACGCATGTCTAAAAATTATCATTTCCAGTATCAAACATACCTATCTTTACTCCAGAGGCATTAAGTCAGTGTGTTAAAAAATAAAATGCAAAACAAATCTAATCTCGTCTTTTTCCATCGAATAACATTGTCAAGGCCGAGCTCTTACCTCCATTTGACCATTACTTATATCATAGAAATGAGATCTACTGGTTCAGAGTTTTAGAGATTTGAATCTAGTTAGAAGCTAAAATCAAGACGTCTTGATTGGTTGCATCAGTCTGTTTCTTCATTTACTACGCTGGCTCGGTGATAAACGTTGTCTGTGGTCTACTGGTTTACTGAATCGTACGTTTTTGCTGCCGTTTCTCGAGAGAAGTTTGAATTATATACGAAAATCACTACATAAATTACAGGACATGAAGAACGAACTGTTGAAGTATGGTGATTACAACGTTATCCTAGTTGACTGGGGCGGAGGTTCTGGAATACCTTACACGCAGGCTACAGCCAACACCCGAGTTGTCGGCGCAGAGATCGCAAAACTTATACAGGGATTTGTGGTAAGTTGTGGGGGCAGGAATCGCAAAACTTATACAGGGATTTATAGTAAGTTGTCGGCACAGAAATCGCAAAACTTATACAGGGATTTGTGGTAAGTTGTGGGGAAAGAGATCGTAAACCTTATACAGGAGTTTATAGTCAGTTGTCAGGGCAGTGATCTCAAAACTTATACCGGGATTTATAGAAAGGGGGCTGCGATTGCAAAAATTGTAAAAGGTTTTTGAGCAAGGTGTGGGTGCAGACAGCGCCAAACCCCTATACAGTAATCTACGGAAAGATATATTCGCCATCAGGTGTGAATGTATCTAGAGATCACAAAACGTAAGCAGTAATTATGTTTACTTGTGTGAGGATCAAACTTGGAAAACTTACACAGGGATCTTTTGTTGGTGAATCGTCCAGGATTACTCGTCTCGAACAGTATTTGGTAGACATTATACCATGTTGATCCGTAAAACCATCGAATCATATTCACCAATGACCTCTTATAATATTCACTCATTACCTGCTACACAGATTTGCAGAAGTACGACTTTGAAAACACCCTAGTTCAATATAGAGAACCAGTGTTATTTGATAACTGTATATCTAAAAACATTGTGTCAAAAGAAGAAAGAACCACCGTCCAACAGTAGATTCTACATTACACATAATGCATTTAAAACAGAAAAAAACTAAATTCGAACAGTTTGCGTGGGTTGATACGAACAATACCATTCATAACCAATTCATGTGAAAAGGCACAGTCTTACGAGATGTACATGTAATAATTCCTTTTATACCATTACGAAGTCATTTTAACCCCGTCTGACCTAGAAAATAAAGACCCAAAGATGTGCTGCTTGAAGTGTCTATGTCGTATCTTACTCCGTTTTCGACTGTGTTTTAATTACACCAAGACGGCTGTTTTATTGAATGATTGATTTTCCGTTAATTCATCGTCGCTACCGGTTGCCCGTGTGGGCGACGACCAAAGACGGTTGTTTGTTATGTTACAGCAGGGGAGGGGTGTACGACGTAAGATACAAGACGAAACCTATATTAAGTTAAGCCTGGTTCTTTAGCGTCTTTGGTGTATAGCATCGTCACTCGGGAACTCGGAAAGATTATTAGAAACTTTTTAGCTGGCCTGCTCTGGGGCTCGCACCTACACCCTTAACTGTCCCGATATTTGCCTCTAACAAGTCTCAAGGCCTTCTACTTGAGCTATTCGCGCTAACAAGCTGGTCCACTGTTCTATCCGTTGGAGTTTCCCCCACCAGTATTACGCACAGCACTCTTTCAAGCCACTTTATGTTTTCGAAGATAAACAGTTATATTTTCTCCTTGTTCCATACTTCTTCAATAATACGGTATAAGTTTTTCTGCATATAAAATCCAAACTATTCTCTCTTTTTATGTAGGATAATGTTGAAGCACGTGCGCAGGACTTTCATCTTATAGGGCACAGTCTAGGAGCTCATATATGTGGCTATGCTGGGGAACGAACTTTGAACCTGGGCAGGATAAGTGGTTTGTCATATATCTATGTAATTGACTAGTTTTGTTAGCTGGCTCACGAGCTATATTGTAATTAAGTAATCGCATATGGCCTGCAACACGCGAAAAGGGGCATTCGGACATTTACGTAAAGTGTCGTCTCGGATCAGTCTGAGCAGTCCGCGCAGATTAATCCGAAACGACACTTTCCGTTTTTATGTAATTTTCTGTTTTGCGCAAGTCAACTAAAGAACAAAATCTAATGAAGTCGTAAAGTGCCGTCTCGGATTAGCCTGCACGGACTGCGCAGGCTGATCCGAGACGACACTTTACGCAAATATCCGAATGTCCCTTTTCGCGTGATGCAAACCAATTATCGAGTGCAACTTTGTGGACTATGTTGATGAGGATGTACCGCGCAAAAAGGGTAGTTTCATCTTCATTCTGTTCCGTGCGATATTTGGTAAGATATTTTGACCAAAACGCCAGTGAAATTACTATATTTTGGTTATTACAGATTGGGAAAAGCAGATTAGTTCATTTTGAACTGATAAGGTTATATATGTCGTAAGTGATTTTGTCCAGCTATTGTCTTAATTGCGAAACCCAAGTATTGACATTTCAAACCTCTCAATTCAAAACATCTCTTGAATATCGCCAAAAGTAGCTTTAAGGTTAGTGTCGTTAAAAACCGATTCAGTGTCAGGATGCACGTTCTGTGCGGTCTGATCTTTATCTTAACTATCTTCAACATAATTTTTGCTCGGTAATTTATGGGTTCAGCCAAGCATTACTCAATAATCAAATGCTCTTTTAGTGTTTGTGTTAAGTTTTAGCTTTATGGTATTTTCTGATTGCGTCATTAGCATACTTTAACCGTCCACCGTTACGAGACATACATAAAGTTTTTTCAGACAATGTAGATCAAGATCAGGCTGTACAAAACGTTAAGTCTGATCTAGAAACTACCTTTTTCCGAAGCTTGGTCCTAATCGATGACCGGAGAGCCTATTCGATTACATAGTTCCAATCTCCGAAAAAAAAATCATATTTGTTTATACAACCGAACACTATAAGGACATCATCTGCTTACGACATTTTTCATTTGAAATAAAAGGAAATAAATGATAGAGTTATTAGTACTAACAACTTGGTCAGAAAAAAGGACTGTAACGTAATATGAGAGATAATTTTTCCAGCCTACTGTATGTGTGGTTAGGACTATTTAAAACGCCTCTACCAAACACCCGTCTTGTTTTGAAATCGATGTAGGGTTGAAATCTTGGCACATGACAGTTGCCTCATACAATCTTCGTCGTTGTCGTCGTCCTGTGCCTCCCATTATTATTATTATTATTATTATCATCATCACCATCATCGTCACTATTATTTTTTTAAACAGGTCTTGATCCTGCAGATCCTTATTTCCAATATACGGACAAAGTTGTGAGGTTAGACCCTACTGATGCCGACTTTGTAGACATCATACATACAAACGGAGCCAGTTTTTTACAGTTAGGTACAAACACTCTTTTTAATCTAGACTAGTGGATTTTCTTGGCTCAGTTCTTTAGGCGTTTGATTGCTACCAGGAAGTTCTTGTTCAATCCCAGCTTGCGGTGCTGACCCTGCTGCTTGTCTGTCAAGTATTCAGCAACGCTGTTGCACTGTTTTTAAAAGAGAAAAAGGAAAATAAAACTAATGTCGAACATTAGAGTGGTTTTTGAAATAAACCATAAATATTTCTGTTTCGAACTACTATTAACTACTATTAACCCTTAGGCTGCTAAGTGCGTCTCACAGACCTTTTGCGGATAGCGTAGATAAAGATCAGACTGTTCACAACGTGCAGTCTGATCTAGGATCTACACTTTCCGGTAAGGAGATATACCGTATATCGGGTTTTTTATTTCGCGGGAAGGAAAATTTCGCTATTTTTGTGAGTGGGTCATTCTCGCGAAAATTATATTCGCTAAATATTCCATACAATCTGAAAATCCTCCTTTGATACGAAACGGAGTCCATAAGGGTGGATCTTACTCTCTTGAGACTTTTCTACGATTTCGCGAAAAATACGAATATACCAATGAATTCGTGAAAATAAGAAAAGTGAAAAATTAATTTTGACCAAACTCGCGAAAATTTTGGGACGCGAAAAAACCCCGATATACAGTCTTTCCTTCAAAAAATACCTTTAAAATAGGAAAATTTGGGTTCTTACTATCGGCTTGAAAGTTTCATTTCTTTTATTTAGCTGGATAAGGGTTAAGTTTTCTGTCGTATAACTTCTCGACTTATCGACATTTTATGTGTTTCAGGTTATGGAATGGTACAACCTTGTGGTCACGTGGACTACTTTCCCAATGAAGGCTTGAATCAGCCTGGATGTCAGACCAGTGCAGTAGACAAGATCCGACTGGAAGGAGATATATACAACGGTATAAATGAATTGACTGAATGGTGTTTTACGTTGCTTTCGACGTTATTACAGTCAAATCAAGGCGACTGCTCACTTATTTATATTGTCCTGGTTCTCACCAGAACTAGAATATGGATCTGAAGTATCTTGCCCAGGGACACACCTACGAAAAACACAGCTGCTTGGGGTGAGGATCGAACCCAGAACTACATATTTGTACAGATTTTACGCCAGGGATGTGGGGGGGTCAAACCTTTTTCTCACTTGTCCAGGACACCTTAAATATAATGGTTTCCTATGTTAGCACATTGATCTCCTTGTCAAAATCTATGTCGTGTAACCCTTAATGCACTGGACCGGTTTATACTACTTTGGAGATTGCAAAAACAGTGCAGTCTGATCTTGGATCTACATTCTCCGCGACTTCGTTACATTTTCGGCCAAAACAGTCTTAAAACAGTAGTATTTCAGGTCTTTCTCCTTATTGAAAAGGTCCATTTTAAAAGTGTAACGCTCCAATGTTATGTAGAGATGCAGGTATAATTTTAAAAACATATACGTTCTGTTTGTATATGAGCCAATCTCTATGTAAAGGGGGCTTATTGCATTTGCGAAAAGTATCGACCCAGGTCAGCCTGCGCAGTTCGAGCAGGCTGACTTGGGACGAAAATTTTCGCTATTGGTCAATTTTCTGCATGTCCAAGGACCATTCTACCTGAGGATTCAGCCGGTTGTTTGACAAAATGGATTTTATCGTTCCATAATTATGTGATGCGTTGCTTGGTAAAGTGCATCGTGGAGATGCATTAAGCCCCCTTTTCATAGGGCAAAGCTCATTTATGTTCTGTTTGTATATGGTTTAAGTTACCTGCTGATCTGTATAAAGCACAGTGAAAAATGCAGTACAGTATGAAGCTACGTACAGTGTTTTGGGCAAAAGACATTGAGCATCTTTTGTCGCTTTTGCGGTCAATATGGCTTAAGATCAAAGTGGGAAGATGGTACTATCTGATCTTGGGTCATTTGTTGAACTGTTATGGCCAAGCGGCATGGACATTGTATCATTTGTGTTTGTATCGGTATTGTCTAAATTGTCGGGCGTTTTTCGGCCTAGCTGAATGTGCTGGCTTTTGACCTACTTTTTGGTACTGATAACAAATGAATAAATAGAAATTTGTGATTGGTCAAAATGTAGACATGTTTATTCTACGGGCCCCTGTGGTAAAAAAATGTAGAAATGTTTATTCTAAGGGCTCCTGCCTATTTTTCATGTCGAAAATGGATAGTCATGACTTTATTACGAATTTTAATGAAATGGTATTAGAACCAATTAAAATCTGTAAACTGTTACTAAAATTAGCTGCTTCCGTTAATTCATAGTGGTGTCCATGGTTGTGAGGTAGAGCGTCGGCCGCGTAACCAGAAGGTCCCGAGATCGATTCCCGGGAACGGGTGCCAACTTTTGGACCGCTCATTGGCCCACACATTTGGCGCGAGTACTGTTGCAAGTTCCAGGAAGCAAATTTGAGAGAGATTAATAGAAGTTGTAAGAACTTGTTTCTCAGTCGATGTAAAATAAATATGTTTAAACTAGAACGTTTATTCATTCAGTTTATAATAGTAATAATTAAAAGAAAAGTACTACACCCCAAACCAATAAATTGTTTTGTTTGAAGAGGCTATCCATTTTTGTGCGACGTATATTTCTTCCAGGAGCCAAAGAGGTGGTTGCTTGCAGCCATTTGAGAGCCTACAGGTTTTTTACCGAGTCCATTAATACACAGTGTCCGTTCAACGGTTTTGGCTGTAAGGACTACACAACGTTTACGGTAAACAGTCTAACAATCTGTAATGTTGAGTACGGGTAGAACGTCAGCTTCTCGTGCCAAAGGTCTTGGATTTGAAACACATCATGAGCGGGATCAGCTTTTAGAACTAAGCGCATCGTCGGTGCTAAATAAGCAAATTTGATTTAGGTTGCCTAACTAGACAGTTTTAAGACGTTTTTGTCAGAATAGTTCACGAATAATTATCGTCCAGTGGAGATTTAAGATACCAAACTGCAAGATGCCCGTTTCAGTCAATACACCAATTTAACCCTTAGCTAAATAACTTAGATGAAACTTTTAAGCCAGTAGTAAAAATCCTAAATTTTGCTGTCATAGGTATTTTTTGGGGGGAAAATTGTGTCCTTATCGGACAGTGTAGATCAAAGATCAGACTGCACTTTCTGTGCAGTCTGATCTTGATCTACATTGTCCGCAAAAGGTCAGTGAGTCGCGCTTAGCAGCCTAAGAGATGCGACCAAATATTGTTTTCAAGTAAGCGAGGGGTTTCCATAACGTTTTATGTTATCCTTTTTTTAAATCTCTACATGACAACAAATTTTTAACTAGTTGAAAAAAAAATGCTGACGCTCTGTAAGTAATCCTAGGCTCAAAACGTGGGATTTGTCATTGAAAGAGTAGAAAACATTGTGGGAAAAAAGGGATCAGATTGAAAGATGCCCGTTTCAGTCTATACATCGATTAAGGAGATGCATTCAAACACTGTTTTCAAGTAAGCGAGGATTTTCCGTAATCTTTTATGTTATCTTTAATTTTCTTTAGATCTTTACCAGACAACAAATTTTTAACTCGTTGATAAGATCATTGAAAAAAGCATTTGCTGATGACACTAAGTAACTAAAGGCTAAAAAAGTGGGATTTGTCATTGACAGAGTAGAAAACATCATGGAAAAAAGGAAAAAATGAGAGATAATAACATTTTCTACATGCACCTTGATTGATTGATTGTATGGTGTTTAACGTAATTTTCACATTATTTCAGTTATATCGCAGCGGCCAGTGCACCTGTCCATGCTTTCCTGGAATTTCTTTTACCAGTAGTCCGCACAATATTCTTTCCAAGCCACTTGCTGCTTTCCCACATAACCACAATCTAAACAATTGTCAGTGGTGAGAGAGGAATGAATCCTGTCGCAATGACTATCATCACTCCTCGGAAAGAAATTGACGCGGCCGGGAATCGAACCAGCGACCCCCTGTTCTCAAGTCCTGTACGCTACCGACTGAGCTACCAGGGCTCGGCAGATGCACCACGATCTTGTCGAACTAAGTAGTTTATATCAGGGTCGTAAAATCTCGAGATATTCTGCCGAAAGGTTACCTGAAATATGCCCTGTGTTTTAGAGAGGACAGTGCCTACCCTGTACTGGTAATAGTTGTGGGTATATGGGCTTCCACGCTGACAGAGTTAAACCAGATCAAGGTCAAACTCACGTGAAATATTACCTTAAAACCGGAGACACATCACCTTACTGCCGTAAGTTTCCTCTCTTAGATAAGTTATGGATACTTCCAATATTAGTCTTGTCAGACAGTTGTCAAAACGAGTATAACTTTTCGTTGTCGATACATATTAATTTGTTTCAAGTCGTCTGTTGCAGATTTTGTTACAGGAGATAATAAATAAATGGGTAACTCAACTTGGAAGCCATACACATTCAATTAAACCAGATATTAGCTTCCAAAATCTAAGATTAATTATGATGTTTGAGCTGTTAACAGAAACGAATGATAAAGATCAGTCCAAATTAACTAGTGCAACCTTCTTTTTTGTTACTCGGCTAGATCTGTAAGAGGGTTAGTTAGTCTTAGAGGGATGAACTTGCTCTGGGGAGTTGCTTGTTAACATTTAAATAGTATAGATTGTGTGCTATATTATCTTTACACGTATTTGTGTATCTCATCTTATTTCATTTTAAACTTTAAGGATAGGGCACCTTAATGAAATTCGTGTAACATCGCCTTTCATCGTCAAAATCGTACGGATTCAGCTAAGACTTGGGTAATCCGTAATCGATGCGGGGAACCAGCGTGTATCGGCCGATCAAAAAACGGATTACCCGACTCTTAGCCGAATCCGTATGTTTTTTCGGCGATGAAAGGCGATGTTACAAGAATCCCATTAGGGTGCCATATCCTTAAACTGCTGAGTAAATAGAGTTTATTTCATCAGCTTGTGGTTAATATGGGGAAATATTTGCCGAAAAAGCGAAAGGTATGCGAAAATAACGAGTGCCGTAAGGCACGAGTTATTTTCGCGGACCTTTCCCTTTTGAGGCAAATATTTCCCCATATTAACCACAACCTGATGAAATAAATTATATATTATATTTCCTCTGATTTTTTTGTCAACGAATGCCACTTTTAAAACTTAAAAACTTAAAAAACTTAAAAAAGTAGTTCCAGATTTTCGGCAGGAGGAAAATAATTCCCCCCAGCTTAAATTACGACATTTCTTTACCCATAACATTTCTAAAAATAGACACATGAAATATAATATATTAAACTAACGATTTCCAGTCAATAGTGAAAACCCAGAGTTTACGATTTTTAAATTTTGCTCGTCCGATAAATCTCGATGTGTCGGACAGTGTAGATCAACGATCAGACTGCACGTTCTGTGCAGTCTGATCTTGATCTACACTGTCCGCAAAAGCCTACGATATCGCGTTTAGGAGCCGAAGTACTAACAATCCCTCTTCGATTATTTTAGGTTTTTTTTTAGCATAATAATAATTATGTTGCATATTTGTGTCGGAAAATAATGACTAGATCTAAATAAACGCGCCATTTATAACATATCTCGAAAGTGAAATCGTATCGACAACAATATAATCTTTCAGGTTATCACTATCAAATTGATGTCCAGTTTGGTCAGTTACCCGGGGTCAAGACAGAAAAGGGGACCTTGTTTATGAACCTTATTGGAAATAAAGGGCAAACGGGGGAGACGCAGCTCCTGGCAAAGTGAGTGAGAACCGGCTTGCGGATCTGATAGGACCCTATTCAACGGCACTGTAATAGTTGCAAAAATACTTTTTGCCTCCTGGTCGGCTGGTTCCGTTTCTCGATGGTAGCTCGCAACGACAGTAACTCAGAGGTTGCGAGTTGGAAAACAAGACTTGACTAAAACTATTTTCAAGCATAGATAAAAAGCATTGGGACAAAAATGATATAATCTGCTCTCACAGCTCCACTTTGTGCGAGAAAGAGCTTGGAAATGGTGTTGCACATAGAACTGGTTTTAGAGCGCTGTGGACTTTAAGATATGTCAACCTTTAATACTGTGGTATACTATCGATGACATCTTTCATAGTATTCTCCCCTTAGTGAATCATCACGATGTGTTCTCTCTTATTATCCATCTGTCTGTCAGTGTGTCTGTCTGTCTTTCTGTCTGCCCGCCCAGCCGCTCGCCCGCCCAGCCGCTCGCCCGCGCGTCCGTCCGTCCGTCTGTCTGTCTTGAATTTCGAGTAAATACTTGTTTGAAGAAGATGAATACATTTTCATTTTATACGCAGCCCCATTGAGATTCAGCCGGGCCACACCTACGGGTTCATGATGACTGCATACCACGATATCGGCGATCTGGGGGAGATTGCGTTTAGATGGGAGACAGATTCACATTGGTACAACCCACTGACCTGGAGCCTTCTGTCCCATCATGCAATGCACATCAACTTTGTAGATGTCGTAAATGGAGAAACGGACAAGAGGTAAGTTAGTGTCACACGTTTTCTCATTCGGCAAACCCCGGGGGATCCGTTGATCAAGTCCCTTGGCTGTATTAAGATGGGTGATATGCCCCTACACAGTACATTTTTTCGCTGGAAATACACCGCTTTACCGTTCCTAAAATTGTAAGGCGCCTCTTTAAAAAAAAAAAAGAACATAAGTCACAGTTTTCTGTCTGAATCTTTCTCAATACATTTTGTTGACAAACAGTTTGTACATTCAATTGTTTACATGGTCTATCCTTTCCGCTCGCAGATTTCTCCAATAGATTAATAGATCTAATTAACTTCACATCAGTTGTTGCTGTCGTTGCTAATCAATGTAGATAGGTGCCGCCATGTTAAGATCATGTCACTTACATTACTTCAAAATAGATCCTTAATACGGACGAAGTTTGATGTACTCTTACGTGATTGACCGCATTGTGACGAGTGACGTTTTTCTTTTAACCTTGTCAGTGCCATAGGCGAAAACGGGGGCTTTTGCGGACGACATGGATCAAGATCAGACTGTACAGAACGTGCAGCCTGATTTTGATCTGCTCCATCCACTTGTTTCGCTTAGGCTTTAAGATAAAGAAATTCCGAGTTTATTTAATCGTATTTTCAGCAGTCAAAAGGGGCCGAGTTTGCTCATTTTTCGCTGTTCAAAGATTTAAACATAGCCGCCTAAAAGTTTTGGTCGACTATTCTTGTAAAATACAGGACACCGAAAGGAATTAACCATTTTTGGCTTCATGACGATTTGTTTTTGTTTGTTTTTCAGCGAATGCACTTTTAAGAAAAAAATTGTGACAAAAAGGAGAAATAACAGGCGATTCCCTCTTTTGCCACAATGTTTTGAAATGTATTTATGTACTTAGCTTTGATTTATTTTGACAATCTATATTTTACATGATATTTTTCAAAGTCCTCTTGCTTAAAGTTTGTTTCAGCGGATATAATGAATTAACCCTTTACCAATCAATCCCGTGTTTTAACGACCCTGAAGAAAACGTCTTTTGAAAACATTGTGAGAAAAGGAGAAAATGCTGGTAACCAGCATTTTCTCCTTTTCCCACAATGTTTTCTACCTTAAAAAGACAAATATCATCATTCAAGCCACAATTAATTAATGGTCCGAAATCCTCTCAGTTTGGGCAAGTCTAAAATTTTGTGGTTTGGTAAAGAATTGAAATAGTCGTCTTCACTTTGCTTTTTTCTATTTTTTTCCTGCAGAAGGCGTATCTGCGGTTTCAACACAGCTGTCCAGAATTCTGTGACAAGATCTTTTACACGAACATGCTAAATTGACAATAAACGTAGAATGAGAGAATTTCTATGTTTTATTCTTGAGTTTCTTTCCTCCTTACCTTACAGCCGAGCCCCGGTAGTTCAGTTGGCAGCGTACAGGACTTGAGAACAGGTCGCTGGTTCAATCCCCGGCTCGGCCAATTTCTTTCCGAGGAATGTTGATAGTCATTGCGACAGGATTCACTTCTTTCTTATCGCTGACCAATGTTTCGTTATGTGGGAAAGCAGACAGTGGCTTGGAAAGGATATTGTGCGGAGTATTGTAAAAGAAACTCCAGGAAAGCATGGATAGGTGCACTGGCAGCCGCGATATAACTGAAATAATGTTGAAAACGGCATTAAACATTATAAAAACAATCAATTAACCAATTAATCAATCATTACATTACAGTTAGGCTACGTGGCCTACTTTCCATTCAGTTTACTGCTTTAAGAAATACAATCGTTTGTCACTCTCTTTCCCTCAATGTTTTACTCCCCATGGAAATGGTAAATTTCCTTCCAATATTTTTAGTTTGTGTCTTTTTTCAACAAAAGACAACAAAGTGCCAAATTCATAATTTATATTCATATCAAACGCAACCCACAGAGTGCAGAACAGACACATCGAGTATTTTGTAAAGCAAGTAAGAAATATAATAACAAAATATCATAAGTGTAAATCTAAGATTAGACTACAATGTCTGTGCAGTCTGATCTTGATCTACACTGTTTGAAAGTTTCGATTCGTCTGGCACCCGATGGGTTAAGGTATTTTACAGACACACAAGATAAACACTGGCTTTTACTGTTTTTGAGCAACACTTCATCATTCTAAATCAGTCCCTTGTTCAATTCTCTGACTGTGATTTTATCGTTATAACTCTCTGTATCCAATCTGAAAGGTAAAAAAATAAAGTTTGATTTAAGCAAAGGCGGTCAAGTGGCATACTTGTATATCAAATACTGTGAACTTTTCTTCAAGCGTTTATTGAATTCTTTGCCACATGACATATTTCTTGACTTTACTAAATTGAAAGCGGTTCCAGTCGACGAATTCATTGTAGCTTAAAAGATGATTTCTGTCTTTGAAATGGAAAAAACTATTGTTGGAAAAGGAGAGATTGCTGGTTACCACAATGTTCTCAAAAGCCATTTTCGTTACATTCCTTTTAATACGGGCTTGTTTGGATTATTTGGCAACAGTCTAATCTAATCAGTTGTTAATAGGTTTGGATAAGTCGAAAATTAAGATATATAGGATCTAACATGAGTTGGCTTTTGAGATAAATTTTATTAAACGAGTCTAGGGAAATGTTATTAAGCGAGCCTTTGGCGAGCTTAATAACATTTTCCTTGACGAGTTTAATGAAATTTTATCTCAAACGCCAACGAATGTCAGATTCTTTTTATCACATAACGATATTTCACGAAATATAGATCAGATGATGCAAAACCATTTTAGACACACCCGCGGTAATATCCATAAAACCTATTCACTTCTATGAAATACGTACAAAATGACGTCAAAAATGACGTCACACAAATATGATATCAAACGTGTATAAGGTAAGAAAATTCGTAATGGGTATATTACACTGAAAACAAGGGAGATTATGTGATAAAATATCATCTCATATACTGTTAAGTACAAATTGATTTGAATTTCCTTACAATTTTGGTCAAGAACAGACTGCATAGGATCTAAATTGGCCGATATTTCAGGAGATATATTGACACTTAAAAATATTGGGCAATGGAATCTGTATCAAGCAATGTTTTCTCTAACTGTCTCTAAAAATAATTAATAATGAGGCTCTTTAAAGGGACATAAAACCAGATTTCGCTTTGGAAGTTTTCTTTTAAAAATGTTTACAAAGGCGGGTAATTTTCATTCGCGAGCAAAAATTAAATAGAGATAGAAATGCACATGAGCCATGCCCTGGAAAACGGGGCTTAATGTATCTCCGTGATGCATTATACCGAGCAAGTCATCACATAATTATGGATCCATTAAATCCATTTTGTCTGACAATCGACTGGATTATGAGGTAAACTGGTCCTTGGACATTTAGAAAATTGACCATTAGCAAAAAGTATCGGCCCAGGTCAGCCTGCGCGGACTGCGCAGCCTGACCTGGGTCGATACTTTTTGCTACTGGAGATGCATTAAACTCATATAAAAAATACAAGAAATTATCGAGATTTTTGTATTTTACTGTGAAATATACTATACCGTTAGTAACGGTATGACCGTTATTGCATAACAGCGGATAATTACTGAACAAATATTGGTCGGCTCGATAGGACAGTGGTAGAGTGGCCGATTTTGGTTCGGAAGGTCATGGGCCTGATTCCCATGGGACCAATCTATTTTTTACGCATACATTTTTGTTTTTCTTACTCTAAAGTTAAGCAGTGACATCCTTATGATTTTTTTCTTTTGAATTATTATTCTTTTACACCTCCGAAAGAAATTGGGTCAAAACCTGCTTTATTGTCCCTTTGAGCCTTCAGTGAATACTCTTAAATGTATAAAGTTCAGATTTGAAAAGGGTAGCTCTCTCAATCACCACTTATTTCTGAAAAATATTGTTGACTCCCCTCTCTGTATTTGTGGTGGGATTGAGACGAGTGAACATTTCTTTTTTTGAATGTAATAATTATGATGCTACTAGGACTAGTCTATTTAATGCAATATCAGTATTTGGTAATATTGATCTTGAGATGTTACTCTTTGGGAAAGGTAATCTTCTATATCGTGACAATGAGAAAATTTTTCTTGAAGTTCAAACATTTATTAGGTTAAGCAATCGATTTCCAGTATGATAATTTTGTTTTCTACCTTTATTAAATTTTATCAGGAATACTGACGCTTACTATAGAATGGAACAAATTTATATTTTCACCATATAAAAGCCTTTTAAGAACACTCCTTTACCTTGTCTACTTTACACTATCTCTTCCATTACCTTATCTTTCCCCTTTCTCTTCCTGTACTTCTCAGTCTAACCCATATCATAGTTTTCCAATCAAAACATATTTCTTCCCTATTCCCAAACAATTATTAATAATATAATCTCTCTCTCACTGTATAGCATATTAGTTTAAATTTATGACTTGTACTCGTTTGTTCAGGCTATCAACTTGGAGAAGAACATTATAAATACTGCTTTCGTTCTTATCCATTTTGCATAAAATTTTGAACTGTATTTGTAAATTATCTTGTACATTTTAGTTGAATTTGCAAATAAAATATGTTTAAACTAAACTAAAAGGATAATACAAGTGTACCAGTGTATTTAAATTTGTCACCGATCCCACAGTCCTCCATCATTTCATCTACTTCCTCTTTTTTGAGTGGATCACTTCCGTTTTCTATGAGCAGTGAATACAACTGTGTTCTACTTAAAAATCCACTTCCATCTATGTCTTCTGTCTGAAAGGCTCTAGTCAGCATATCCTCGCTGATCATCCCAGATTTTGGCAAGTTGTCCAACATCTCACAAAATTCTTCGAAAGTCAGGCTCTCGCTACCTACTTATACATAGTGATGAGTACTTGAACATTAATTTAAACTTGAAAAAGTTGTTAGAAAAGGAGCAAAATTTCATCTAAATTACTCTGTCAAAGATTTCCACCGGTTGTTTTAACAGAATGTGGTCTTTTTTCTTTTGAGATTACCGTTTAGAATGTTTGCCTTAGTTGTTTGCGTATCAGTTTGTGGTTAAATAGTTCCAAAGTATTCTTTTTTTTAACTGAAGAAGTAGAACCAAACTTTTCTGATTTCTTTGAATCAAACCCAGTCTTCTCTGATTTCTTTGAATGACGTTTTACGACGTTTTTGACAGTATTTCGGTCATATCACTGCAACATTTCACTACTTATGGTCTTTTCTTGGTTTAACCAGTACTTAGCTGAGGTTTCTGCTGTGCTTTGTCCCAGGATAGTTCAACGGGAGTGGCGCCGCAAGGGAACGTCGGACCATGTATACATCTTTAACATAGCATGAAAGATAGATAGATATCACTTAGATATCACCAAGTATGTACTTACCGTCACTTTTTAATCCTATCAGGGCATCTAGAAGTTCTTTGGTAGGGTTGCATTCTGAAAATATGACGTCAGGTAGGTTGGATATCGGAATCTCTCCGCTCTCATCCTTAGAGTGGGAATGTTCTCGCCACAGGTCGAGATAGTGAGCTGAAAAACATATCTGTAGACTGGAGAAAGAGAATGACGTGTGGACAAAAAAGGTATATTCACCATGCGAGAAAAACCTAAGAATCGTAAAAATGAAACTTTAACGTTGTTAAAAGATATCTGAGAATGAGAACTATCTTTATCGATTAAAAAGATCTATGTAACGTGACAAGGGTATGTCTTGGCTCTCTGAATAAAGCTTTGGATTTTTTTAAACAGAGAAACCACGTTTAATACCCGCGCTAGATTGGGTGGAAAGTGGCGTGAACTTTGTCACCACACATCAAAATTTTAAACTCCTCCATATTGATGTACTTGCAGATGACAAAATTAAACGTGGCTTAAACAACGAATTTTTCTCTGAATAGTCATAGACCATTGTGGGAAAAGGAGAAAATGCTAGTTACCAGCATTTTTCCTTTTCTCACAATACTTCCAAAAGCCTTCTTCCTCATTAAAATCAGAGATTGTTTAGTTAAACGTCATAGATTAGAAAACAAACAAAGACAACGTGTATAGTGCACCCTCAATTAAGAGTGTCCAGAAAAGCACAACATTGCCACATGCGAGTAGTACACTAACGGTTAATCACATTTCAGTGCTCTTCAGTAATAAATGTAAAATATATAGAGGATATTTGTTTTTTCTTCGGTGAAAGATTGTGAAAATATTACCGATGATGTTCACTCGATGAAATAAATTTCGATCTTTCACAAAAAAAAAAAAAAACCAAACAAATATTTTATTTATTTCATGCTTTTAACCCTTTTTGGGGGAAACTTACATCAAAATCCAGTACAGTTCTTTTCGGTTATTCCCCGTGGCGTACCCCCTCCGCATAACCACGCATTACAATATTACGTCAAGCGCGAGAAATGTAGGGTAAATTACATCATATTTCCATCTGGTTGAGAGGCACGCGCATTTTACCTAGGTACTTAGTGTGCGGGAAAAACTGTTTCCGCCTTCAATTGAAGAGTTAGAATATAAAAATCGGTATTTTTCACTGGTCGTAACCATGAAATATCGAAAATTATTATATACCAGTAAATTTTCCCGATCAAATACATGCGTTGAATCGGATGAAATAACACACACGACAGAAAAAAAATCCGTATCTACACTCAGTGAAATACGGTCCCAAATATGGTATGCTGACGTGTCTCGCGCACGGCCTAAGCATGCATTGATTTGCGATTGGAATGGTCAAAATGTTACGCTGTAATATTAATCCGCCGTTCATGAAAACAGAGTTACTACCATCCACACTATTAATTGTCTTTTTTTGTTTGCCGTTTTCCAATAAAATGTCAACAATTGCAAACTGTTGTCGTTGAAAGTTGTAGGTATATAATAAAAGAAATATTATGTTGTAGTAACTTTCCTGGTGCTTGTATTTACTTTTCGCTGCGTAAGAAAATTTTGACATCGCGCTTGACCTTCGGTCTCGCGCGATATCAAATTTTCTCACGCTGCTCGAAGTAAATACAAGCACCAGGAAAGCTACTACAACATAATATTCCGTATATATTTCATTGTTATTTCTCGATAACCTACCGGAAAGCATGAAATAATTCATGCTAAGAGTAAAAAAAAAAAGCAAAAGAATAAACCATTAAAATGTTATAATCTAACCTCGATATTTCTTGTGCTTGTCCTCCATGGATAATGGTTCCTGAAACAAAATACAGTCCTTGCACAATGGACGTTTAATTCATTACTGAACATGAATTACGCGACTTTTCTCGAGCAGTATTCATTAAAAGTATCAATCGTAAAGGAGAGATTGCTCACAACTAATAACTGATCCTTTTCCAGCAATGTTTGACACAATTATAATTTAAAAAGGACCATTCATGTATTCTTTAAGTAGTTTTCTCTTTTTTGTCCTTGTAAAATATGGAAAATAAAACATGAGCTGAAAATTAATGAATACAGGTTTAACATTTTAGTAAAAGGAAGTTTTGCTCGTAATGTGCAAAATTCTTTAAGGCCGTTATGTTTTCAAAAGCTTTCTGCTACCAACAGTTGTTCTCATGAGCTAATTTTCCTTGTTATTATTACTACTTTTGTATATCACGTGTTCAGCTAGGTCATTTCCGGTACTGCCAGGGATTTAATTTTCGGCTGGACATGATTATGCTCGTACACTAAACCGGAAACTTTCAGGTTGATTTACAATGTTTAGATATCTTGCTTTTTGCCATAAGTCAAAAACCTCTAAAAAACAATCTTTTTTTTAAAAGATGTGAACTGCTTAAAAAGGGGAATAATCATTTTATATAATTTAAACTTACTGTATCTTTAAGCTCAATAATTAACTTTTCCTTTGTATTCACAAACTGTTCATGATCCATTGATAGTTGAGCTGAAATTGGCAAAAATGTTTAGGTTCACACCATTTGGGAATATACGAAGCTAACTCAGAAACAATCAGGGCAAATATAATAAAGTGACATTTACATCAATAAATTGTAATGAAAAAAATCCTTGGAGCTCGGCTTCCTCACATTTCAAGAAGTCTTTTTAAACCAGGGACTTGCTAAAGAAACGCAAAATGGGCCATTCGTTAAATTAGTTCGTATTCCACCTGCTTTACATAAATTATTATTATTTATTAATTTATTAATTTATTATTCAATTTTTAGGTATTGGATTTTCTATTTTTTCTGCCGTAATATTTTTTTTTCTCTGTTGTATTTTCTTTTCACTCAAGTTTCATTAACAAAGCAAGTCTGCAAGATGTCACTATACTCGTATTTCTACATGTTTATCAATACGTACTAATGTAGATATCTCAAATTTTTATTTGTTTCTAATGTGGAAAAAATTGCTGCAACTCGTGTGGAAGTCTACATTCAAGGAGACACTGTTCTGTACGAAATACAGTTCCTGGAACATTTAACCCTTTACCACACGACACAATTTCAGCCTTGTCCAAATTGAAAGCATTTGCAGACGACAGTTTCAATGTGACTTAAATAGTGCAATGTTTCTTTGATAGCGTAGTGGTTACCAGCATTTTCTCCTTTTCTCACAATGTTTTCAAAGGACTTATTTCCCAGGGTCGTTAATAGTCGACATTAAACGGTAAAGGGTTAATGTCGCCATTGTAAAACAAGACAACGAGGTGATTACAGCTTTGTCGTCAAACGGAAAAACGTACATTTGATATTCAACAAAATAGGCAATGATTTTTCGCCTAATCTTTGTCAGGAAAAAAAGCAACATAGGAACATGCAAGATAGAACGGCATAAAACCGGAAAACGCCCCGCCATAAATCGCGAAAACCCATGAAAATCAAAATTATGTGTCAAAAAAATTGCAATTGTTTTACGGATTCATTTCGTTTATCAAATACAATATTTGTCAACGGAATGAAGCTGAAAATTTCATTAATTTCTTCTTTTAACTCAAAAAGCAATGCCATATGTATGCATTGATTGTATAGCGGCGGGGCGTTTTCCGGTATTATGCCGATAGAACTATGGAATCCTCTTCTGGCACATAATATCTCGCCTAAGCTAGAAACGACAAAGAGATGATTTTCGTAATTATCGTACATCTACTAAACATAACTAAATATATGAGCCATGCTCTGTGAAAAGGGGGCTTAATGCATCTGCGAAAAGTATCGACTCAGGTCAGCCTGCGCAATCTGCGCAGGCTGACCTGAGCCGAAACTTTTCGCAATAGATCAATTTTCTGTATTCATACAGGGACCAGTTTACCACATGGTTCAGTCGGTTGTCAGACAAAATGGATCCATATCTATATATAACAACTCAGATGGTATCATGCATCACGGAGATTTCTCAAGCCCCCTTTTGCCAGAGCATGGCTCATATAATTTTACAGACCTTGCGACATTTTTGAAAATATAAAAGGTTCTGATCTATATACGTACGTAGGGTACCGTCCGATAGAATCCTGAGTATCATAAAATTAGAAACGTCTACGCCATGTTGTCTGAGACATCGGCCCAGCTATCGGCCCAGCTCGTTCACTGACACTTTACCCTCGTCATCAACATCTAGTTCTGCCCACAATAGGTTATGTATTGTGTCCTCTATGTTCCCGTCTAAAATGAATGAATGAATGAAGAAAGGAAGGAAGGAATAAATGAAAGAAAGAAAGAAAGAAAGAAAGAAAGAAAGAAAAATCAATCAATCAGTCAGTCAGTCAGTCAGTCAGTCAATCAATCAATCAATCAATCAATTCATTCCTAAGGTGAAAACAATGGTCAACTTGGGTGAATATAACGACTTTGTAAAAACAGTGAAAGGTTTTGACTGAAAATTAGTACTGGCTTTTGAACTGATATCATAAAATCCGTTAAACCATACAAATGTAATCCTTCATGCATAAAAGTAATACAGTCAATTGAAATAAAAGAAAGAATGGCGTTGAATTACTAAAACAGAAAGATTCTTGAATAGCCATTTCCGCACAAGTTTTTCTTAGACATATTGAAAACTGATACAAGTGTCAAAGAGGATGTTTGAGGAAAAGATACCAAAATCCGAGTCATACTGTGTGAAAAGGGGCCTTAATGCATCTGCAAAAAGTATCGACCAATGTCAGCCTGCGCAGTCTGCGCAGGCTGACATGGATTGAAACTGTTTGCTATCTTTGAATTGCCTGCTTGTCAAAGGACCATTCTGCCTCATGATTCGGTTTGTTGTTAGACAAGATTGATTTTATGGATCCAAAATAATGTGATGAGTTGATTTTTATAATGCATCACGGAGATGCATTAAACCTCCCTTTGCCAAAGTATGGCTCATTTCTATTGTGGGTTATAAGCGGTTGCCTAATAGATATACAGTGCTTCTCACGATTTTCTCATTAATTTAGGCTTTTAACAATCGACAAAATTCTTTCAACCAAATTGAAAGCATTTGCAGACGATAAAATGAATGTAGCTCAAATGATGATTTTTTTTTTGTCTTTGATAGGGTAGAAAAAATTGTAGGAAAAGGAGAAAATGCTGGTTACCAGCATTTTCTCCTTTACCCACAATGTTTTTAAAAGGCCTTTTTCTCACGGTCGTTAAAACTCGGGATTGTGTATTAAAGAGTTAGATAGTCTACAGCAAGGAAGTTTTTAAAAAAAAAAAAAACTTGTATTTGCTGACCATATAACTCACAGAGTTAAAATCTTGATTGCTTGAATTTGTGAGAAACCATAAAATTATTCTGACTTACTAGTATGGTATTCATATAACTAATTAAACCTCAGGCTGCTAAGCGGGACTTAAGGACCTTTTGCGGACAGTGTCGATCAAGATCAGACTGCACAGAACGTGCAGTCTGATCTTAAATCTACACTGTCCGATAAAAAAAAAAAAATCTTTTCCCGCAAAAAATACCAAATTGATAAATACATTTGGGTTTTAACCATCGACCTGGGAGTTTCAGTTCACTTATTCAGAGGGTTAAGGGTTAAAATGAAATAATGCAAAAGCAAGACGCTCAAAGTTATCTGGTCGTTAGTATTTTTTCTGTTAGTATTTCAGTCTTACAGCCCTTGTAGTCGGATATAGATTATCGCATGCAATGCTTATTCTTTAAGCTTACCCCCAAAAGATCAATTTTCGAAGTCTATACATGTACTTCACGTCATCTTAATCAGACCCAAAAGTAAGACATTTGGACTTGTCGAGTTCTAGGGTTTTCAGACTATTATTTATTGCTGTTGATCTAGTTTATTGGTTGATTGGTATTCAATGAAGAGTCCTGGCTCGGCGAGATTGACCTACTTACCCAAACCATCCATTATACTTGTGTACTTGAACTGGGACGTTGGTCAGACAATTGTCATCAATCTTTGCCTTGCCCTAAAAAAATCCCAAACAGTTACTATTTTTTTTTCTTTTTTTGTCGAAATGCGAAATTTACATTTTTGAGATCACATAAAAAGAGGATGGTTGCAGTACCTTCATCTTATCGACTAGGATCAAAGTCAAAATGGCCCTGTACATGTAATTTTTTTGATAATACTGCATTCGGTACTTTCTATATTTTGTTGATTTGTCTGTTTGCAGGATGATACCAAATATAAACAGCTTTGACTTCATATACGCTGTGTAGTAATGGTATTAAAATCTTAATAAAGTAAAGAATGACCACTAATTTTCAATACATTTTCGAATAAAAACGTCAATTTGTGCGTTATTTATGCAACCTGTAAATGTGTTTTTATGCGTTATCCAAGTATGTATTACATTACTACATCGTTATTGTATTTAGTTTTAAACTCGTCTTATGAGAGTCCGTTAATTCAGTCATTTCCAATGGTAACTTAAATATCTTTTGCGGACTGCGTAGATTAGATCAGAATACTCAGAATGTGCAGTCTGATCTTTTACATACTCCGTCTGTTACCTGATGCTTAACTATGACCAAAATATTTCAAAACGCAGTGGAGAGCTTCTATGAAATCTCGATAAAAGTTGAGTTTCATTAGTTTTCAGCGAAAGCGTTGATAAAATTTGAGCCTTTCCCTGTGAAAATTGGGTTGATTGTATCTGCCAAAAAGTATCGACCCAGATCAGCCTGCGCAGTTCGCGCAGGCTGACCTGGGTCGAAACATTTTGCAATAGGTCAAATTTCCGCATTTCCAAGGGCCAGCCTTCCTCATGATTCAGTCTGTTGCTTGACAAAATGGATTTTATCGATCCCTAATTATGTGACGACTTGCTAGGTATGATACATCACAGAGAAGCATTAAATCCCGTTTTGCCAGAACGCCGGTCACTGGTTAGTCATGTGATTTCTGTCCACACACTTTGCTTAAAAATGATAATTGAGCCATGCTCTGGCAAAAGGGGGCTTAATGCATCTCCGTGATGCATGATACCAAGCAAGTCCTCACATGGTCCTGGATCCACAAAATCCATTTTGTGTAACAACCGATTGGATCATCAGGTAAACTGGTCCTTGGACATACAGAAAATTGACCAACAGCGAAAAGTTTCGTCCCAGGTCAGCCTGCGCGGACTGCGCAGGCTGACCAGGGTCGAAACTTTTCGCAGACGTATCAAGCTCACTTTTCACAGAGCACGGCTCATATACACGGTGCAATAGGTACTATATTGAAAGCAGTGGGTGGAGGCAAATTTGTAGTGGCCGAGCAGAAAAAAAGAGTGATAATGTGACTTCAGTAGCTTCACAAGCTGCACATGCTGCAGTTCGATAACATGATTTTTTAAAACTTGTAAACAACTGAATAAATACAATGAATAAATTAATCGACGTAAACAGTAATTTAATTTGTGAAAGATAAAATAAACAAACTTTCAATGAAAAGTCTAATACATACCTATACATACCAAAGATCCGGTCAACTTACAGAAAAATTCCAATGATATGCCTTTAAGCCTACACAATGACACTGATATTTGATACCCATTTAACACTTACCATAGAATTCCATGTTTTACCAACCTGTAGAAAGCAGCTTTTTGAAATATCGTTTTTAACATGCATTTATCTTCTTTTTCCACAATGTTTTCTACTCTTACTAGGACAAATCCCTTTATTTTAGACGCAATTAACCCTTTAGCTGCTAAACAAATAAAACGAATATGTCCAATTAATAGTAAAATCCCAACTATTGCAATTTTAAAGTTAATTTCAACGGGAAAAATACCATAGCGGACAGTGTGGATCCAAGATCAGACTGTACGTTCTGTGCAGTCTGATCTTGATCTACACTGTCCGCAAAAGCGCTCCGAATTGCGCTTAGCAGCCTTAGGGATAATTTGTGGTGCTCAATATCGTTCAAGGTAGGCAGGTCTAAAATATTGCCGGCTGGTATAGAGTAAAACCATTTTCGGTCCCATGGAGAATTTTGAGTCGCTTTTGTGGTCAATGTAGGCGAAGATTAGACAATACAGGACCTGCAGTCTGATCTTGGAACAAAACATAAGCCATGAAATTGAAGTAACTGATTGAACATATGCTCGTAACCAGAGGAGCGTAACGCCACTAACGTACAACACGCAAGAAGCCTAAAACTGCTTTAAAAAACGAAAATTTCTAACTGATAGTAAATCAAAGCACTGAAAGCACTGCTAAGTTGAAATGCGGTAAATGCAATACAAACTTGTTTCTTTCTATGTTTTTTTAACGATGTCTTTGAAACTTTTCTTTCTTATGGTATTCCTACTTTTCATGAGGACTATAGATACCTCAGTTTATTTGAAATGAAAGATTGCTTCGTTGGTGATTAGAGTAGTTTGCTTCAAAGTGAAACATTTTCATATTACATGGCTGTAAGTGAGGAATTTTGAGAAATCTGATCGGACATCTGACAATTTTTCACACGGAAAACAAAAGAAAATGTGATATTTTAGAAGAGTTTACAACCTGAACTTCAAGCACATGCCTGCTAACTTTCGACCATGATGTTTTTTGCAAAACAAGACCTTTTTTTGTGAAAATCAAATGCCTCTGTAACAGCCAATTATCTGGTGAATGGCTTTGATGTATGACTTCGACCTTGTCAGATTACTATGACCTTGTCATCAGCAGATCTCTATCCATGACTGTTACCTTCGTACCAAATATGAACATTTTTATTTAAATGTTAAGTTTCTGTGATAACTTTTGAAGAAAGGATCAAAATATTGACATTGACATTGGACTTGTGACCCTCATTATGTGCATATTGACAGGAAGTACATTCTTACCGTGATCTGGGTTAAAAGTTGACTTTGGTCTAGGGCATGTGACCCTCATAAGGTGCATATTGACGAAAGGTGTCTACATGAAAAATATGAGCATTGTTCAATGTAACTTGAATAATTTTCGAGTAATAGGGAAATGCTAAGTTTTTACCAAATGGACGCCAAAACGACATTGTAACGCTATGTCTCACTCACCACAAGCGGGCTCGACAACAATATGCTTCCGATCTTTCGATGTGGGGCATGAAAATCATATCCGATGTAGCAACACTGTTAAGATATGGTCCGATCATTCCAGAGAAAATGGACTTGCGAAAATCATTCAAGTCAAGATTTCTGACAAACCTTAAATTGTGATTTTGAAGTTTTAAGCCAAGGAGCTACTGCTGCAACAAGCACAACTATAGCTGACCCCTATAACATGTATTATGCTGCCTAAAAATTGGATGTATACTAATAGAGACTCAGTCTGCAAGTCAACTGTGGACAGACAGACAGAAAGTACAAGTATCATCCCACGTGAGCATGTGCAGACTAGCTGAACTGAGTCAAAAGTTTTGAGTATGTATAAATTTTGTACATTTCCAAGGACCATTCTACTCATAATTCATTCGGTTGTTAGACGAGACGGATTTTATGGATCCATAACAAGAGCGCCGCATGCTGGTGCCACGCTCGGCCGTGGGTGCTGGATAGTAAAAAAGATCTAAATCGAAAAAGGGGCAAAATTCTTACAAAATGCATTTGGAGTTATTTCCCTTGATGGCATAGGTTGCTGTTTTGATAGTGAACATATACTCCGAGTTTCAAGAAAATACAATTAGTAATAATAAATCGCGTGAAATCAAGTAAACGCTACTGCTCTTGAAATCGGCAGTTTAGTTTTTACGAGTATACAGTGACCTCTCGAGACACAATTTTCACGCTAGTCACAAACTAAAACTTCATTCCTGCAACCTTTATACACGCGACGATTGATACATCGACTCGATATTTATTGTTCGTGATCCAAAATTAAAAAATTCATCGATATTAAAACTGTTTACTTAACCCCAAGATGGTTTTGTGCATCCACCAACTATCAAATGAAGTCAATGCGCGCTGTAGATACTTGATTTCGCGATATTAAGGGAAGTAATGAAATGCAAATAGTTTTAATCGAAAGAGTTTTTTATGTTAAATATTCACCAGACTTTGTCTCCTTTCAATGACGTTTTTAACAAAATTATTGACAAAATGTATATGAACTATTTTCTTAAAGTGTGCAATAAGGCCGTTTAGAAAGTGAAACTAGGCGTTTGGAAACTGAAACTTGTTTTCTGAGAAATAAAGATCACTTGATTACCAAATAAGCAAAAACCGAAGCACAGCGACATATTCATACGCTGTCTTTACTTTCTTTTTTAATCTTTTAAAAACAAGTCTACGAAGGTTTTGATGGCTATTTATGCATATTTGTCCCGAAAGTAATACATGTCCCATATTATTATCTTCGGTTATTACAAACGGGTCGTCCATGGCAAGTTGAGATGAAAACCAGTCCCTGGTGTATTCATATCCTTGTGTTGTGTTCTTCGGGTACCCGGAATGAATTATTCTGTTTTCATTTTCCGGTTTTGCTAAATCTAAGTTGGCATGCTTCGCATTCCAACTTAAAAACCAAATAATGCGACGAAGTCCTATTTCTTTTCGATGAAAATCTCACTATATCCTACAGTGTAGATCAAGATCAGATAGGACGTTCTGTCCACACAAAGGCACTGCATCGTGCTTGGCAGCCTAAGATTGAAATAGCACTCTCGATTCGGAGTGCCTAATGATTTTAAACCCATGGTTACACCCCTGGGCTGCGTTTCAATAAACTGCTTAGATTTACGCAGTGAGGGCCATTCTTCAGTTATTTCCATTGATTCCTCTCCAGTACTACATTGGTCCTGATAAGGGGTTTACTTGGTTTTTGTCCTTGATTTTCTTGCACAAAATAGCTGTGTTCTTGAGATGATAGATCAACTAAATCTGGTTAGATTGATTTACAAATCGATATATATGTAGTTCTTGATGATTGAAAACATAATTTTCTTTGGATTACATGGGGACCTTACACATATATCACAAATCATTTTATATTTATCGCAACATCCCCAAGGGAATCAAGGATAAGACAAAGGAATACAGGTGAAAGGACCAATCTGTTATTTGGTTACATTTAGTCGTTATCTGGCAAGGGAGGCAGTTTAACTTACAGGAATGGCCCCCAATGTTTTTGGGATTGTTTATAATCACATATGATCCCTGCTTTACCCAAAGGTATGAGCTGGCGTAAATTGTATGCAAATATTTATTCAAAATTAAAGTTATGCAGTTCAGTGAAACTTGTTTTCAGACTTGATGCTTGCTTACCTGAACTTCATACGCACGTTTCGTGCATACGCAGTTTAGTGAAAGGCAGTCCCCGGTCCGTCATTCACCAACCATTCTTGAGAACATTCCTGTCTTATTCTCCAGAATTTTCTAAATTTGAAAGTAACACAACTTCTGATTGGCTAAACCAAAGGGTTTAGCCAATCAGAAGTTGTGTTACTTTCAAATTTTGAAAATCTTGAAGAAAGAGACCAAGAATATTCTTAGAATGTTTGGAAAATACAGACCCTGGTACGGTAACTATTGCGAGTATGTTGTTCTGTAAGGGCTAATCGAAGCCTCTGTATACTAATGCTATTTTTGCTGGAATATCTCATAGCTTGTCTGATGGAACAGATCAATAATTTGACTACCTTCTGAGCTATCTGATCTTGACCGTCACGATCCTCCAAATCACCGTTAGTCGCTCATAGGTCGCGCGATTTATATCTTTTGTTTATGTAGAAGCTATTTTGAATCTTTGAGGATAACTAAAACCGCAAACTATACAAAACCTTTTTTTGGAGAACGTGTGTGTGTAGCAATATACGTGCGAGTCATGCTCTTGAAAAGGGAGGCTTAATACATCTCCGAGATGCATTATACTAACCAAGTCATCTCATATTTACGGAACCGTTAATTCCATTTTTTCTAACAACTGACTAAAGTATGGGGTAACCTGGTCCTTTGTCATGCAGAAAATTTACAAATAGCAAAAAGTTTCTACCCATGTAAGCCTGCGCAGACTACGTAACTGACATGGGTCGATACTTTTTTTGCAGGTGCGTCAAGCCCTCTTTTCATGTATTGGATAGCACAGAATATCGGGCAGTGTGGACCCAAGATCGGACTGCACGCTCTGTGCAGCCGATGCAATGACCTTTGATCTACATGATGTTCCTAAATTGCAACCAAAACTATCTATCACAGCAAAGTTTAAGGTCTACGGCCCCTAACTCTCATATAAAAAGACGGAAGTTGCCGAGATTGGCCGAATAGCCTTTACGAAAACGTCGATGTTACACGATATTTACCAATGAGTTAGTGAGTCTACGGTCCATTAATCTCATATTAAAAGACGGAAGTTGCCGAGATTGGCCGAATAGCCTTTACGAAAACGTCGATGTTACACGATATTTACCAATGAGTTAGTGAGTCTACGGTCCATTAATCTTATATTAAAAGACGGAAGCTTCCGAGATTGGCCGAATAGCCTTTATGAAAACGTACACGATATTTACCGATGAGTTAGGGGTCGTAATTCTTAATTGGAATTAGCTAAAAAAGAAGTGTTAAGGTAGTAGACCCCTAATGCTTTTAGTGCAGGATGGAATAAAATTTCTTGATAGTTGATGAATAAGGATTTATACTGATATAATACTTTTGCACATTTTAACCGACCAGAAATTCCTTTGATGTCCATCTTGAAATTATTTGTTGATACTTTTGTTAGTTTTTAGAAACGGGAAGTAATTATTATCTCCCTTCGTAATGAGAATATAGTGAATTTAGATTTATAAATGATAATTCTAAGAAGAAAAAAAAGGAAAAAGTGGCTCGGTTAAAGTAGTAAAATAATACTCATTTTTAATTATAGCAAATTTTGTAGGATAATATTATAGTGGAAATAGCTGTTTTCTATTACGGGTCCACTACCTTAATTACAGTGCGAAATTAATCTATGAATGGCGAGATCCGTGTATTGGTGTAAATAGAAAAGACAGGTTTAAACAGAAATCAGTATGAATAGATTTTAGTTTAACCCCAAGGCTGCTATGTGTGACCCACGGACATTTTGCGGACAGTGTAGATCAAGATCAGACTTCACAGAACGTGCAGTCTGATCGTGAATCTACATTGTCCGATATGAAGATATTTTTCCCCCAAAATTGACTTTGAAATAGCAATGTTTCGGTTTTTACTATGGCCTTGAAAAGTTTCTTTTAACTTGTATAGCAGATTAAAGGTTATATAGCAGAAAACACTTTAAACCTTTAAGCACTTGAGCCAGCTTAAGTCGCTTTTGCGAGCAGTGTAGATCAAAATCAGACTGTACAGAACGTACAGTCTGATCTCTGATCTGCACTGTTTGCTTTTTAGTCAAGTCTACAAGATCGAAATATATCTGAATTTCAGTGGACTGTATTTTCAGCCTTTACCATGCAACAAAATTTCAGACTTGGCCAGATTGTTCAAAATCTTTTACAGATGTCAAAATAATTGTGACTGAAAAATAGAAATTGGCTCTTTGAAGGGGTCGAAAGCATCGTGGGAAAAGGAGAAAATGCTGGTCACCAGCATTTTCTCCTTTTCCCACAATGCTTTCCATATGGTTCTTCAGTTTAGGGTCGTCAAAACGTAAGATTGTGTGGTAAAGGGTTAAAGGGGTAAGTAATGTGAAACCTTTGATTGTACTTGTTTTTGTATTATCCTGCTCAAAAACCATTAACCCCTAGCTGTAAAAGAAATTTCGAGACTTAAAACTCACTAAATGTGAACGTTTTTAAACCCTGTACCATACTATCCTACCTTTAATGACCCTTAGAGAAAAGATTTATGAAAACATTGCGGGAACAGGGGTAAATGCATGCATCCAGCATTTTTTCATTTCCTAACTACTTTTTTTACTCTCTGAAAGATAAATTTCAAGTTTTGAGTAGCATTTAATGTGTCGTCAGCAAATGCTTAAATAATTTTGAAAAGTACTGAATTTTCTTGTCTGGTAAAATGTAGACGATTGATTGATTGATTGATGTTTAACGCCGTTTTCAATTTTATTTCAGTTATATCGCGGTGGCCAGTGCATTTATCAATACTTTCCTGGAGTTTCTTTTACCAGTACTCCGCACAATTTTCTTTCCAAGCCACGGGCTGCTTTCCCACATATTCATCGTCGATGCAATAGTCAGCGGTGGGAGAGAAATGAATCCAGTCGTAATGACTACCATAAATCCTCAGAATGAAATAGGCCGAATCGGGGATCGAACCAGCGGCCCACTGTTCTCAAGTCCTGTACGCTACTGACTGAGCTACTAGGGGCTCAGCTAAAGTGTAGACGAAGAGGGTCATCTGGAAGAACGCAGATTCCAATGCCGGGCCGCATTAATTTTGCACCCATTGCTTGATGGATCTTTTTCTTTTTGTTGTCGCACCCAGAAATTATTAAGAACTGTGTTGAGGACATTTATGTGTGGAAAATGTAAGGATTTTTCCCCAATAACGAGGAATTCCCCCTTTTTCCAAAATGCTTAGAATTATCAGTAAAGTGCTAGCCGCATAGGCACTAACTCTTATCCTGCTAAATACGTGAAATGAAACTTTCAAGGCGATAGTAAAAAGCAAGATTATGTTATTTCAAAGGTATTTTTAGGGGAAAGACATCTCGTTATCGGACAGTGTAGATCCAAGATCAGACTGCACATTATGTGCAGTCTGATCTTGATCTATACTGTCCGCAAAAGGTCCTTGAATCGCGCTTAGAAGCCTAGAGGTTAAATCTTATTTTTGAACAGTTGTGGGTTAGGTCAAATGCTTGAAAGGTGTGATATTTCAATCAAAGTACAATAGATTTTCTATACATAGCTTACTATATTCTTACGAACAGAGTCCGCAACAAAGAAACAGATGAACAAATGCATAGCAGAAATACAGGGACCGGGCAGGATTCGAACCTAGAACGCCCGGACGAAAGGCCAATGCCATAACCACTGAGCTAAAGAGAATTCTCTTTGGCTCAGTGGTTATGGTATTGGTCTTTTAAACGTCGAAAAACGAGGATATTTGTCCGCACGGGTTCGAATCCCGCCAGGTGCGGTTGTATTTGAGCTATGCATTTGTTGCGAACTTTCATGTTCGTAAGATTTGTTATTAAGATGGGGGCTCGTCCGGGATTGGCCATTAAGCCATTAATCCCATTTGTTGTCCAAAAACGGACTTTCTGCCTAATGAGGCTTTGTAGAGGGGGTGTATTACGGGAGACCACTGCTTCATGCATGGCTTCATCCTGATTTAAATACAATACCTAACAGCTGCGTTAGGGAGAATTCTCTTTTACTCAGTGGTTATGGTATTGGCCTTTCGTCCGTGTGCTCTAGATCCGAATCCTTCCCGGTCCCTGTATTTCTGCTATGCATTCATGCATTTGTTTCTTTGTTACGGACTTCGTTCGTAAGATGGGGGCTCGTCCGGGATTGGTCATTGAGCCATTAATCCCATTTGTTGTCCAAAAACGGACTTTCTGCCTAATAAGGCTTTGAGTCATCAATAAATGATGACTTTAAGAAGGTGTGTGTTACGGGAGACCACTCCTTCATGCATGGCTTCATCCCGATTTAAATACAACACCTAACAACTGCTTTAGGGAGAATTCTCTTTTGCTCAGTGGTTATGGTATTGGCCTTTCGTCCGGGGGTTCTAGGTTCGAATCCTTCCCGGTTCCTGTATTTCTGCTATGCATTTGTTCATTTGTTTCTTTGTTGCGGACTTTGTTCGTAAGAATATCTTTCAAAAAAGAGTCATATCAAGCTTGGTGCTCTGTACTTCCTTGTTCAAGGACACTCCAACGCGACCAACTCTAAAAGCCGGAAGTGAACCCAGAGTTTCCTTTCACAGTTTGCAATCTTAATCAGCCTTACTAAATTCAATAATTAACTATTTTCAAAGTTTAGCTTTTTTTTTTACTGATTGTATTGGGGTTTAACGCCGTTTTAACAGCTAAGGTCATATCACGGCGGTCAGTGCACCTACGCATGTGTTTCCTGGCTTTCTCACACCAGTACTGACACAACTTTCTTTCCAATTCACTGACTACTTTTCTCACATGCATCAAAGGTGATAGGCGAAAAAAATCGCCGGAAAGAAAGTTCGCGTCAACAGGGTATTGAACTCACAACCTCCAGGTCACGAGTCGGATACGCTAACCACTGAGCTACCCGGCCGGGCTTCAAAGTTCAGTCTGACAATCAAAAATCTGAAAAAAAAAAAAACCTTTAATACATTGTCTTCGTCGAATTCATTGGCTAATCTGATATCCCCAGTTCTACTGTTGAAACATTTTCTACAGTTTCTTGAATATCTATTGAATTACCATTCTGATTAATAATTTTCATAAATGAGCCAAGCTCCTGGAAAAGGGGTTGTAATGCACTATATCCGAGCAAGACAGCACCTAACTATGGATTAATAAAATCCATTTTGTCTAACAACAGACATACCTGAGGTAGACTGGTCCATCAACATGCAGAAAACTAACCAATTGCAAAAAGTTTCGATACAGGTCAGCCTGCGCGGACTGAATCGATACGTTTTGCAGATGCATTAAGCCCCCTTTTCACAGAGCAGGTTCACTTTTAACCATCAAGCTTGTATCTATGAGGAGGTGTAGCTCCGTTGTATGACCTTGTACTCAGATCCTCTTCCTTGAAATACTGAAATAAAACATGTATTAACTGTTTTTTTTTTTATTTATTTACGTATTTACGTTTCTAGCATTGTTTTACCAATTAATCTCGTTATGTGGTTGACATTTGACATTAGTTACCGTATAAAAATTATCACACAACATAAAAATGTCATTGTCTTCAATAAATTATCAATTAGCTTTCCCATAAAACTGTCGATCATGTGATCATAGAGATATATATAGAATGATTACAGTGTTTAGATTTTACCAGACCATGAAAATTTTAGATTTCTCCAAATTCAAACCATTTGCAGACGACAAATTAAATGTGACTCAGCTGATGAGATTTGTCTTTAGAATGGTAGAAAACATTGCGGGAAAAAGAGAAAATGCTGGTGACCAGCATTTTCTCCTTTTCCAGCAATGTTTTCAAAGGTCTCTTTTGTCAGGCTTGCTAAAACACGGGAATGTTCCGTAAAGTGTTAAAACGCCTTTGGCGACTACAGTCGCTTTTGTAGTGGACAGTGTAGATTAAGATCAAACTGCACAAAATGTGAAGCCTGATCTTAAATTTATACTGCCCGCGATGCTATGACATCATAGTTGAAAACATCGTTGAAACAACAACGATTTGGGTGTTTTTTTTTTTCCCCCGACTGATAATTTCACATATAATTAAGTCATGCTCTGGGACATTGGGGTTTAATGCATTCCCATGATGCATGATACCAAGCAAGTCGTCACTTAATTATGGATCAATAAAATCCATGTTCTATAACAACTGACAGAATCATGGGGTACACTGGTCCTTTTACTTCGGGAAAATTTACCAAAGCAAAAAGTATCGACCCAGGTCAGCCTGCACGGACTGTGCAGGCTGACCTGTGTCAATAATTTTTTCAGATGCATGAAACCCTTTTTTTTCACAAGGCACGACTAATTTGTTTGGCGCTTTAAAGATTAACTTATTACCTCCCGAAACAAACCACGTGTGTCAACGATTCGGAGGAAGTAGACTTTTGAAATATTGTAGAAAAAGTAGAAAATATGGGTTACCAGCATTTTCTTCATTTTCCACAATGATTTCCAACATTTCAAAGACGAATTCCATCACTAGAGCCACATTTCATTGTCGTCTGCGAATGCTTTCAATTTGAACAAATCTAAAATTTTGTTGTGTAGTAGTCCTATAAAGAGTGAATTGTGACTCATTACCTCCTGAACATATTTGTAGCAGACGACAATTTTAAAAAAGAAATACGACTGTTAAACATTGATAGTCAACCTAAAACAAGATTTCATGTGTGAATATAAATGAAGGTGAAAACATAGTGGCAGAAAGAGACATTGCTCGTGACGAGCAATGTCTCCTTTTCACACCATGTTTTAAAAAGTAATCCGATGCAAGAAACAAAAAGAAGTCCTCTGGGCGTTAGTGTATTTATAGTCCGTTTTGTGGCTTTGTCCAATAAATTTTAAGTACAGTGATTATTCAAACTTGCAATAATTTCAATGTGTCGATTTATGGATGTGTCTTCAGAAACCACTGTCTACTTGTTTGAATGGTATTTCCCACGCTTTAACACTAGTACCAAATGACTGCCTTTCATACCAAATTGTGAAGTTTTGCAGACGGTAAAAAAATGTTGCTCAAAAGATGAATTTTGTCTCTGAAAGGGATGAAAACATGGGATGAGAAGAAAATGCTGGTTACCAGTATTTTCTCATTTTTTAAAAATGTTTTCACGATCGGTAAAACTGTGGCTTGCGTGGTAGGAGTCAAACTTAAGTCATATCACAATATCACAGGGACAGCTCATGTACTATGTGAGTCCAAGAATTCAAATATAAGCCAGAGCGAAGATGTTCTACCATTTTTAATGAGGGTATATAGACTATGCATGATGAACTGTTATTTATAAGGCAGACCGCTGTACAGTTTGGCATAATAATTATGATAGTAGAGCTGTTTGACAAAGTATAGACCACTTTGTTAGAAGAACTCCAATAGTTTGGTAGCTATATACTAAAATTTCTTGTTAGTTGATAAATAAGGATTTATACTTATATAAAACTTTTGCACATTTTTAACCGACCAGAAATTCCTTTGATGTCTATCTTGAAATTATTTGTTGATACTTTTGTTAGTTTCCTGAAAAGGGAGGTAATTATTATCTCCCTTCGCAATGAGAATATAGTGGTTTTAGATTTATAAATGATAATTCTAAGAAGGAAAAAAAGGAAAAAAGTGGCTCGGTTAAAGTAGTACAATAATACTCATTTTTAATCATAGCAAATTTTGTAGGATAATATTATAGTGGAAATAGCTGTTTTCCATTAGGGGTCTACTACCTTAAAGCATTTTTTTCGGCGTAGCTGAATATGGTGGCTTTTGACCTACTTTTTGGTACTGATAACGAATGAATAAATAGAAATTTTTGATTGGTCAAAACTATACATATGTTTATTCGAAGGGCCCCTTCCTTTTTGCTGGCAAATTCACGCCGTCTATCTTTTTTAAAGATAGTTTTTGTTCATATTGTACATTTTTAAAAACACAAGGATATGTACAAACAAGCTTGATTCAAAAGCACTGGTTGAATAAGCAAAAATGAAAACCTTTGTATTGAACTCAAGAGGGCAGAACAGTAGAAGTAAAGGTTCGTATAACAGAGCCCACCCACCACCCATATAAGCTCCTTATCAAACACATATTTTTGCAAGATTGTCGTCAGATTGATACGAATTGGAATCATTTTACAGAAAAGAGAGTATTTATAATGAAACCAAAAAAAAAAGATAGCCATGTTCTGTGAAAAAGGGGTTTGGTGCATCTGCAAAAAGTATCGATTCGGGTCAGCCTGCGCAGTCTGCGCAGGCTGACCTGCGTCGAAACTTTTTGCTGTTGGTAAATTTTCTGCATGTCAAGGGACCAGTCTACCTATTGATTCAGTCCGTGAAAGGGGGGTTGAATGCATTTGCAAAAAGTATCGACCCCGATCAGCCTGCACAGTCCGCGCAGGCTGACCTGTGTCGAAACTTTTTGCTGTTGGTCAATTTTCTGCATGTCAAGGGACCAGTCTACCTCATGATTTGGTCAGTTTTCAGACAGAATGGATTTTAAGGACCCACAACTATGTAAGGACTTAGACATTAAATTTCCTTTTGCCACAGCGCCACTCATTTGTAATAACAGGAAAAAATGTATTTATAGACTAGGAAGCACAAAAATTGTATAGGAATGGTTGTGTGTTTCACAGTACAAAATTCCATAAAGTTCTTTGTCGAGGGTATTCATAAAAAGGATGGTACAGAATAATACGCGGGCTTGTTCAGTCCAGTCCGTTGTTTGCTTTAAACCATGGCCTAGCAGCCATTTCTCGTTGTTGACCGTGTCCAGATGTTTTGTTGAAATGTGGAACAGTGCTTGAGAGAATTCCGGCATACAGTCTTGTTCGCATCGGCCATTTCTGTCAAACACAATAAGAGATGTATATCATTTCATGTCAAGAAAATGCAATTAAGGGCAGTTTCTTTTTAGATTTTTACAACAATATTATATTTTCAACAGTCCGTTGCTTTAAGACTTTAATCAAAGTCAGTCAAAACCTTTTAGCTCTGGACCACAAAATCACATGTTCTAACTACCCTGAAGGAGTAGCTTTTTGAAAACGTTGTGGGAAATGGAGAAAATGCTTGTAACAAGCATTTTCTCCGTTTCCCACAATGTTTTACCCTTACAAAAACATATTCCATCATTTAAGCCACCTTAATTATGGTGTCTGCAATTGCTTTAAATTTAGAAAATTTCAAAATTTTGTCGTTTGGTAAAGGGATAAACCATAGATGGTCTGTATGATTGTATGCCGTTAAAATGGTCTAATAATCATTTTATAAAAACAAGTGAGAAAATTTTCTGGCACATTAGAAAATGCAGATAATATTTACATGAATACAGTACAACTTGTAATACTATGATCAATATGAGTGCCGAGCCCCGTAAGCGCAGTCGCAGCGACTTGCTGGTTCGAATCCCCAGCTCGCCCAGTTTCTTCCGCAGATTGATAATAGTCATTGCGACAGGATTCATTCCTCTGTCACCGCTGATCACTGTTTCGGCAATGGGTATATGGGAAAGCAGCCAGTGGCTTTGGGAGAATATTGTGCGTAGTGCTGGTAAAAGAAAGTCCAGGAAAGCATGGATAGGTGCACTGGCAACCACAATATAACTGAAATAGTATAGAAAACGGCGTTAAACACCATACATAATCAATCAATCAATCGATCGATCGATCGATCGATCAATCAATCAATCAATCATTCAATCAATATGTTTGAAGAAAAACTGATGGTAATCCTGACACTATACTGTTGAGGGAATGTGGCATATTTGTTGTATACAATAATCTCTTTTTCTTCCATTTATTCAAGGTAATTTTCAAGTAAATTTGATAATAAAATGCAGTGAGATTTCAATTATATTTACTTAATTTATCTTTATTATGCTCGTGTTACGCCTATAAAGTGCATAGTACATGCGTTGTAAACATCTATGTGCAGCTTTTCCTGTACTTTTACTTTAGAATTCTTCTCTATCTGGGCAATGCGTTGTAAAAAGGGGGTTTAATGCATTTGCAAAAAGTTTCGACCCATGTCAGCCTTCGCGGATTGCGCAGGCTGAAATGAGTCAAATTTTTTTGCTATTTGTTAAATTTTCTGCATGTCAGAGGACTATTCTACGGAGTCGGTTATTGGACAAAATGGTGTTTATAGATCAATAATCATATGATGACTTGCTTGGTATAAAGCATCACAGAGATGCCTTAACAACCCCCCCCCCCTCCCCCCGTCCCTTTTGCCGGAGCGCCAGGCATATATTGTTACGGGAGACCACTGCTTCATGCATGGCTTCATCCTGATTTAAATACAATACCTAACAACTGCGTTAGAGAGAATTCTCTTTAGCTCAGTGGTTATGGTATTGGCCTTTCGTCCGGGGGTTCTAGGTTCGAATCCTGCCCGGTCCCTGTATTTCTGCTATGCATTTGTTCATGTGTTTCTTTCTTGCGGACTTTGTTCGTAAGATGGGGGCTCGTCCGGGATTGGCCATTGAGCCATTAATCCCATTTGTTGTCCAAAAACGGACTTTCTGCCTAATAAGGCTTTGAGTCATCAATAAATGATGACTTTAAGAAGGTGTGTGTTACGGGAGACCACTCCTTCATGCATGGCTTCATCCCGATTTAAATACAATACCTAACAACTGCGTTAGAGAGAATTCTCTTTAGCTCAGTGGTTATGGTATTGGCCTTTCGTCTGGGCGTTCTAGGTTCGAATCCTTCCCGGTCCCTGTATTTCTGCTATGCATTTGTTTCTTTGTTGCGGACTTGGTTCGTAAGAATATATATATGAGTCATGCTCTGGCAAAAGGGAGCTTGATGCATCTGCAAAAAGTATCGACCCATGCCAGCCTGCGCATTCCGCGCAGGCTGACCTGGGCCGAAACTTTTCGCTATCGGTCAATTTCCAGTATGTCCAAGGACCAGTCCATCTCATGATTTGGTCGATTGTTAAAAAAAGTGGCTATTATGGATCCATAATTATGTGACGACTTGATTGGTATAATATATCACAGAGATGCATTAAGCCCCATTTTGCCACAGCATGGCTTATATGTATGTATATTATAAATTCTCATCACTAAAATACTAATGTCTTATTCGTTTTATATATTTTCTGTACTTCTTTTTCGTTCGTAATAATGTTCGTTTTGCATCGTAACTGTCTACATTTATACATCTTTAACCCTAAGGCAGCTAAGTGGAACTCAATGTCCTTTTGCGGACAGTTTAGATCAAAGATCAGAATGCACAGAACGTGCATTCTGATCTTTGATCTAAACTGTCTGATAAGAAGATATTTTTCTCCATAAAGGAAGTTTGAAACAGGAACATTCCGGTTTTCACTATCGACTTCAAAAATTTCATCTAACTTATTTAGCAGATTTTGGGTTAATATTCAGAGGATTTGGGGGAAAAAAAAAAAGGAAATCTCTAACATTAGAAAGGACTATAAAATTGAAGAAGCGATGTCTTGTCAAGTTTTTTTTGAAATCTGTACACTTTGATAAAATTTGAATACCATACACATAATAAACTCTACAGTTCAAAAAACAAACATTATAAAGTATTTCAAACTATTCAGAGAATGACATTTATGTAGAATATCCGTCTTCAAAAAGCAAAAAGGGAATCCATAGTAAATCAAAATGTTGATAACTGTTGACGGAACGTACTTTGTGACCTATATCATAGGTATTGTTGTATCATTATACCTATCAAAGGAGATTTTATTGTTATTTATTATACCTTTGTTGCACAATTCTTTTTTTTCAACCGTTTTGTTTTTGGTCTGAACTCATTTCTACAAAACCACGACTGCTTGTTCCAATGCAATAAACAGTAAACAACTGTTAACCCTTAGGCTGCTAAGCGCGACTCAAAGACCTTTTGCGGACAGTGTAGATCAAGATCAGACTGCACAGAACGTGCAGTCTGATCTTGGATCTACACTGTCCGATAAAGAGATATTTTTCTCCCCAAAAAATAAGTTCGAAGTAGCACTGTTCGGATTTTTACTATCGGCTTGTAGTAGCATTTAAGTTATTTAACAGGTTGACGGTTAAAATCGTTGAGAGAAAATGGATGATTGACTGTTACTAGCAAATTGCCAGCTTTCCTATAAAGATATTATCAGTAGGTAGGTAGGTAGGTAGGCAGTCGAGTGGACAGACAGGCGGGCGGTCAGGCAGGTCTACCAGTTTCCGATTCGCTGAGATTTTTCACGGGAAAAAGAGCCCTAAACTGGCAATATTTGGGCTTTTACTGTTGGATGGAAATTCTAATTCAGTTTATTTAGAAGTTTAGGTAAATAAGGCCACACCTGTTATAGTTACAATAATAGATTTGCTGGTCATCTACTTAAACAAATTAAAACAAGTAAAGTATGGATTATTAACATTATAAATGTATCACACATCACCAAAGAGAAAACAAAGTGACAGTCTGAGAAATTGCTCGTTTCCCATTTTGTCATAGTACTTTCAAAAGTGCTTTGCTTCATGACACAAACCAGCGTGTTGCAGGAGAACTTGAAAGATATCGTCATTAGGAGACTTTCGGTATAAAATCCATCCCAAATTATAACATTGAACATTGCTTTCTCTCTTTCTATGGTGTTTTTCGCCGTTTTCAGCAGCATTTCAATTTTATAATGGCAAAATTTAATTGTAAACAATATCTCGTTCATCTTTTTTTTTTAATTTTCAAAGTGTAAACGCATGAGTCTACTGGCTTAAATCATTAATGGATGACAAAATTTGCGGTCGGCAAATTAAGAAGAGGGTAGAAAAATTGTTGGGATGAAATATTGGTTATCAGCATTTTCTCCATTTCCCATCATATTTTCTACCCTTCGAAAGAAAAATCCCATCGTTTCAACTACAGTAAATTTGTCGTCTGCAAATTGAGGGGTGAATGCGTAACTATTCCATTTGCGTTTTGGAAAATTTTACAGCAGAGGGAAAAACCTTTTCATTTCTTTCAAAGCCATTGTTAGATCATCTTGTTTAGATATGTTGTGTTGAATTAATTCACACAGCTCAACACAATTTCTATTTCCTCTCGTGTAGAATTTTCCAAAACGCAATTGGAATAGTTTCGCATTCACCCCTCACAAGGCTTTCGAACTGGGAGATCCAAGATTTTGTCGTCTGGTCGAGAATAAAGTAAAGAATTAAGGCAAGAGTGTTTGTACCTTGACGGGGTGCATACAGCCGTTTGCTGCAAACATCTGAGAAATGTCGACATCGTCAGCAAGAGCACTCATCAGGTGAGCTATATACGTGGTGGCCAGTACAAGAACATCAAGTTTGGACAGTTTTGTATCGGGCGGTACAGCTGGCAAAGTCTTCTGTAAGTCCAAAAATGCTGACCGTAGCGTCTTCACCCGAGTTCGTTCTCGTGCTGCGCTATTAGCAATCGGACGTCCTCGGCGTTTGGGTGATCGAATAGGTCCGGGTCCAAATGTTGGGCCGAGATGTTTAGTATGCGGTGCCTCGATGTTGGTATAGTCATTGTCCTGACAACTATCAGTGAAATAGGTCTCATCCAAATGGTAAGCGAGGAAATCGTCAGCGTCCGACATATTAAAACTGATAATCTGGTTAATCAACTGTGAATTTTATTCTTAACTGTGCACTTAAGACCTAAAATTTAAGATTCATATGTTTTATCTAGAGTAAGATTATTATGTTTTACATATTATGGGTAAGATACGGGTTCCTCCTCTGAGAAGATCCAGCTTCCACAATGTTTTAACGCACTTTTCTCTGTCAAATATCTTGATCCTGTAGAGAACTTAACTTCGGTACAAAAAGAAAGCCTTCGCGATAGGTCGCTTCTTGTATAGTCTTTTTCACGTACAATATCGCTGCTTTACCACTTTCCCGAGTTTTAACGACCCTGATAAAAGAAAACTTTTGAAAACATTGTGGAAAAAAGGAGAAAATGCTGGTAACCAGCATTTTCTCCTTTTCCCACAATATTTTCTACCTAATTACAACCAAAAAGCATAATTCCAGACACATTTAAATTGTCGTCTGCAAATGCTTTCAATATAGACGCCTCTAAAATTTTGTCGTTTGGTAAAGACTTAATATAGAAAAATAGCAGACATGCTGACCAGCAAACAACTTAAAGCTCCAGTAAATTACCACTTTGTTAAATATTGTATAGAGCTCTACACTGCTATTGCAGATTTACATTGCGGAATGGTTCCTTGAAATCTTGAATGAATTAAATATATAATTTTTCAAATCACAACAGTTTATCAATCTGTCAATATGCATGTACTTGTGCCTAGATAAATGTCTGAAATTCTAGCTAGAGTGATCAGTATAAAAAGCGCTGATAACACTCTCATATGAATTCTCTCATAGCCAAATATGTAAACTTGACCTATCCGCAGAAAGGCTTGTATCTTGTCGGCTCGACTAAACAAACCAACGAACAGTGTAGATTCAGAATAAGAGTGCACGTTTCGTTGTAGTCTGATCTTGATCAATACGGCCTGAAAGAATCCCTGTTTTCACCGATGGCGTTGAAAAAGTTTATTAATTTATCAATATATCAATGCATCGTAAATAATAGTTGAGATTCCTTCTCGCTGAATATAAGTATTGGTGAAACGAATATTAAGAACACAAGTGCCTGAATCTTAGTGTTTACTTGGGGAAAATCTGCCGAAGTAGATGAGCAATAATAGAAAACGAAATTCTGGATTCGCGTTTAGCATTTTTTCCGAGTTGTTGACACTTATTTCTAAATGTTGAAGACAGTATTATTAGTTATGGAAATGTATCGAATAGTATTGAATTATTATGTCGCGGTTACAAAAAAAAAAATGATCTGAAAAGGTAAGCCCATTACAATTGTACTACATCGAAACTCAAGTTTTTGTTAACTCAGTCATAAATTTTGCTGTTCACTTATGAACGCGCTTTATTCGAATATTTTCCAAAGTTGATTGAAAGGAAATACATACAGTTCGTCACAGATAACACTAGTAATAGACCTGTATCATTTATTCCTCTACCACTGGCGACTGACGTGGCGTTTGCAGACGGCGAACATCAAGATCAGACTGCACAGAATGTGCAGCCTGGTCTTTGATCTACACCGTGCTCATTCTCATTCTAAAAGCTGACCACAATTATTTCCGCCTGCAGTGGAAAACCAAGCAAGACATTACATAATGGTGGAACCACAAAATTAATTTTGTCCAAGAACAGACGGAATCATGTGGTAGAGTGGTCATAGGACATGTAGAAAATTTATTTACGTCAAGAAGTTTCGACACAAGTCAGCCTGCACAGGCTAATATGGGTCGATACTATTAGCAGATGCCTTAAACCCGTTTTTCACAGAGCACGGCTCATTTAGTTGGCAGCGAAAGAATTAACTATCGGTTTTTTTTTTGTCTTGCAGCAGACCTCATTTATAAACATTGTGGATATAGGAGAAACTGTTCGTAAGGAGCAATCTACAGCTCTACTTTCTGCAATTGTTCAATACTTAAACATCTATTATCTCTATACCACACGAAAAAAATACTGACTTAAAGCAAATTAAAGCATTTGCAGACGATAATTTAAATGTGGCTCAAATGATGGAATTTGTCTTTGACAGGATAGAAAACATTGTGGAAAAAGGAGAAAATGCTGATTACCAGCAATTTCTCCCTTTCCCACATTCCCCCCCCCCCCCCCAAAAAAAATTATTACACCTAAATCCATGTCGATTATTCATATTTCACAAGAATCTTTTTTAAATTGTCTCCTACAAGTTTTTTTTTTTCAGTAACCAACTAGTTATAATAAATCCAGATTTTTTTCTCTCAAAAAACATATGATGCCGCACAGACATGTAGAATTCTCATACTGTATGAACAAGATTCGTTACTTATTTCTATCCTGTACTGAAATTGTTATGTTACGGTCGAGAACATAAATATATAGATATTGCCTCAAATCTTTATGTGAAAACTTGTTTCACTTATTTATACCTAACTGACAATTAAAAACAAAGGATGTTTCCAGAAGACAACGCTACAGCAGTTTCTTTTGTTTTTAAAGTATCTCATCCATCTAAACTCGAGATAAAATCAGCTGAAATATTGTAAACCGATCTTTCTATAAACAACACACTGGTATCAGGTTGCGTTCCATCTGCACGACCGTTTGAAGGCACGCGCGTCTCTGACTGACATCAGGGGGTGAGGAGATTTTCGTATGTTGTATTTATAACGAACAATACGTCAACCTTAACCCTTCTACCATATAATCATGAGTTTTTATTTCCCTGATAAGTAGGCCCTTTGAAAACATTGTGGGAAAAGGAGAAAATGCTGGTAACCAGCATTTTCTCCTTTTGCCACAATGTTTCTACACTATCTGATACAGATTCCATCATTTGTGCCATATAAATGCTGTCGTCTGCAAGTGATTTCAAATTGGACCCGTATAAAATATTGCGGTTTAGAAAATAGTTGACCCTTTACCACATAATTTTGCGTTTTTGCTACCCTGAGGAAGAAGGATTTTAAAAACATTGCGGAAAGAAGGAGAAATATTTTTCTGATTCTTTACACTTACTTTATTATAATTCTTAGGAGGATTAAAATATTTGAAATATATGACTGACTATTTTAATTCCAGGTCAGAGAGAATATGCTATATAGCTATTAACACACAAGGATTCCATCTTTCAGGGAAAGTTTATTTCAAGATGAATTTTACTTCCCAGGCAAACTTTTATGTTAGTGCATTATATGTTTTTTTTTTTCAGAGAAAATCATTTTCATAGTATTTTCTTCAGTGACCATCCACTCGTACGTATTTCAGTCGGTAATACACATGACTCTTTAACTGTGGTTGACACGTTGGCCCCATTCCCCCCCTCCTCCCCGCCCCGGCCTGGGTAAAATATTCAACAAAGACTGATGAAAGGTGTTGTCATGGGATATATTTTTCTCTTACACCTGAATTCTGTTCCGACTCTATGTTTGTGGGAAAGCAGCCAGTGGCTTGGAAGTAGAATTTTGTGAAGTACTGATTGAAGAAGTTGTAGGAAATGCATGCATATGTGAACTGACCTTCGTGATATAACCGATTTACATGTAAAAAAGAAGTAAAATATTAAATTAATACCAGTACCTAAGTTTCCAGATATCGGTAGTTACATGTCCTCTCTTTATATAAACACACTCCTATCTTCTGATTCTTCTTCATTGTGGCAGGGGCCATTGATATTTTGGGATGCATTCCTTGTTCGATCCTCACTGGCGATGATGGTAGGCTAAGATAGTCCTTTGGCAATGCACCGAAGGGCTCCACAGCCAGGTATTCGTGAAACCCTGGAAACTTATTCATGATTGAGCTGTTCCCGTGGAATAACTGAAATACCGTTCAAAGCGACGTAAACAGGCCATACGTTCACACAAGACACTGCTTAAAAAAAAACAGCTGTAGCATCGTGAACTTTGAAAATAAACTTGCAGCAGACAATTATGTACATATTGTTGTTGACCCATATCCCGCAGAATACCTTCAAGTTGGTTGTTGATTGATTGATTGATTGTATGGTGTTTAACGCCGTTTTCAACATTATTTCAGTTATATCGCGGCGGCCAGTGCACCTATCCATGCTTTCCTGGAGTCTCTTTTACCAGCACTCCGCACAATTTTCTTTCCAAGCCACTGGCTGCTTTCCCACATAATCATTGTCGAAACAATGGTCAGCGGTGGGAGAGGAATGAATCCTGTCGCAGTGACTATCATCAATCCCCGGAAAGAAATTGGCCGAGCCAGGGGTCGCAGCCAGGGATCGAACCCTGGACCCCTTCAAGTTGGTTGTAAAAACCCAAATATTGCTATTTTTAAGTTTTTTTTTTTCCCGAGGAGAAATATCGCCATATCGGACAGTGTAGATCCAAGATCAGACTGCACGTTCTGTGCAGTCTGATCTTGATCTACACTGTCCGCAAAAGGTCCTGGAGTCTTGCTTCGTAGCCTAAGGGTTAAGTTCGCGAATAATCAACAAGAATTTAGTACACGAAATCAAAGGAAAACATTGTAGCAAAAGGAAAAAGGTACTCTTTCCTTGTTAAGAATTACTGCTCTTTTGCATCTGTTTTCTACAAAGGCCTACTTCAAACTCAACACAAGAAGCTGCAATCATAAAGAGTTTAAGAGAGAAAAGATATAAACACCAAAAGTCATGAAATACGTGACAAACTGATAAATTTACAATGATGATCAGCTACTCTGTTGTCTACAAACTCTGCACTAATCGATCAAAATACTATAAATGCTTGCGCATCGCGTTTTTTTATTTTTGAGCGTAAATGTCAAAAACTTGTACCTTTACCTGAATGACAAGCGCACTATCGAAAAATATGGGAGAACGAAACGTAAAAGTGACGTATGTGTCCTTGAATCACAGTGCCTTACTAGGGGCGTAGCAACCAAAAAGCAAAAAAAAAACACTTGCTTTCACGCTGGGAAAACAAGAGGGCTGTGAAGGCTCTGTATCGCGCCACTTCTCTGTCGATAAATGTGCCATGATTGGCACTGAAAAAGACACTTGTCCGTAAAAAGCTTGTATTGCAAAAAATTACGAAGAAAAGAAACCAAGTCTAAAATAGTTATGATTTCTTTTTCATGAAAAAGATGACACCAATGGATAGAATGAAAAAAGTAGAGTTATATCAATTTGATCTTTATAAGCTTAAGTATAGCTTGTTATGAAGTAAAAATAAGCCAAACCCACAGTAGTTTTGTTCTTTGACGAATCAAAAGTATCTACAGATCAAATAATCAATGTCCTGAAAGCGGTTTGGTGGAACAGTATTACGCTGTAATATGGTGAAATGAAAACAAGAATTCCCCATCACATGTAATACATGTATATATGATTAATTAGTGGAAAGTTTTTCTGCTTGTAGTAGATTTAGGACTGTACACAAGTGTATAGGACTGTATAAACGGTATCGACAAAAGTGAGGTGGCGGTAGAATAGCAAAAAACTGAAAGCAAAATGAGTAGAGTGCAAGCATATATGGCCTGCAACACGCGAAAAGGGACATTCGGACATTTGCGTAAAGTGTCGTCTCGGATCAGCCTGCGCATTCCGCGCAGGCTAATCCGAGACGGCACTTTCCGTTTTTATGCAATTTTCTGTTTTGCGCAAGTCTGCTTTAGCACAAAATCTAATGTAGTCGTAAAGTGCCGTCTCGGATTAGCCTGCGCGGACTGCGCAGGCTAATCCGAGACGACACTTTACGCAAATGTCCGAATGCCCCTTTTCGCGTGTTGCAAGCCATATGACAGTATTTGGTTCCGGTCAGACCGGTAACAGTAAGGGGATCTGCTATACAAATCCGCTAAACAGCGGCAAGAAATCCACATTTTTTTCCCCTCAAATTTACAAAGAATTCTTCCCTGCGCTTTTGTAGAAAAGTTTAAACTTTTTTTAATTCCTTTTTCTTTTTTTAGTTTCAGGATTGTCATACAGCAACCAAAAATTCTTTGAAATCAAATTCTTTGAAGAAACTCTAAAGAGGACTAAAGAAGGTAATTTCTGTCGGGTTTGGTCAAAATTGGTCCAGTTCTGTCTGAGAAGAACATGTTTGAAATAAAAGTTTACAAACGTACGGACGGATGGACACACGTACGCACAAATAACGGACACAGGGATATGATATAAGCTTTCTGGCATTCGGTTAGTGGAGCTGAAAATCCTTTTTTTTTTTTAAAGTAACAACGGGGAACAAAGATATAATGGTGTCTGCATTTTCATATTTTCCTGAAAAGGGGGAGTGGTTGAGGGAAGATCCCGAACCCGGGAGGAAATCATCGTCCAGCAAATGTCCCAAAGGCGCTTTATACGTCGGGTAGTGCTTGGGGCTGGCATTTAACTGTAAGGATTGTTGTTAACACATAAACGTAAGGACTAGAGAGTGTTCCTTCGTACAGCCTTCATTCATGTACTCGTATATGTTTTAGAGCATCCGAGTAAAACCTAGATTCATGTATTACAGCTGATATCTTTCGAGCTTTCCGGAAGTAGCGAATACAAAGCTTTGGATGGAGTCCAACTGCTCAAAGTGTAATACCTACATGGCTCACTCAAGCTAAGATGTTTTCAGTTTTGCAACATTCCACTTTTGAAAAAAAAAGTTAGCAAAAGGGAGCCATAGCTCGTAACAAGCAAAGTCTCCTTCTATCGAACTGTTTTCAAGTGTATTTATTAGTCCTAGGAGGTGAGTATTCTTCCATGGTCATCTGCTACAAAGTTTCATCTCATGAGTTAATTTTTTGTTTCTTCTCTGCTGTCGCCGTTTTCAAGATTATTTCAGATATATCGTGGTGGACAGTGCAGTGCACCTATCGATGCTTTCCTGGAGCTTCTTTCACCACTACTTCCCATATCATTCTTTCCCAAACCACTGGGGCCAGCTGCTTTCCCACGCATTCATCGTCGAAACGATGATCAGATCTGAGAGAGAAATGAATTTTGTTACCATGACTATCATCAGTCCTCGGAATGAAATTGGCTGAGCTGGGGATTTGAACCAGCAACCCGCTACTTTCAAGTCCTGTAGGCCTACGCAATCAACGGAGCGATCGGGATCGGCGGATCGTGAAATAATTCTTTACAACACAAAACATTTATAATTTATAATCGACCAAATTAAAAGCAGTTGCAGACGACAAATTAAGTGTGGCTAAATTGATAAGTCGTACTGTGAAAGAGTAGAAAACATTGTGGGAAAAGGAGAAAATGCTGGTTACCAGCATTTTCTCCTTTTCCCACAATGTTTTCAAAGGCTTTCATAGTCAGGGTCCTTAAAAGTCAGAATTGTGTGGTAAAGTGTTAAACCATACATTGGAAGTGACAAAAACTTGTTTAACAATCAATGTAAAAATCAGTCATTTTAACCCTTTACCGAATTATCCCGTGTTTTAAACATCATGAAAAAGAAATCCTTTCTTGCAACAGCATTTTCTCCATTTCTCACATTTTTTTTTTTTGGGGGGGGGGGGGTCCTTTGATTGACAAATTCTATTATTTAAGCCATATTTGACATGCCATCTGCAATTTTTTTCAGTATGGACCAGTCTAAAAGGACGACGCCTGATAAGACTTCAACTAAACTAGTGAAATCATGATTTTGTATCGCGCAAAGTTCGCCGTCTCTCTTTAATTACGCAGCAAAATATTTACATGAAATCATAATTAACAGTCTGGACTTGTAAACAAGGTTTTTAAATTAGATTTTGATATATCCTTCAAATTTATATATAGATTTGTTAATTTTTGGTCACCTTTTTTTCCCCCTATTAATCATTGAAAACTAGCAATTTTTCTTCTACCTTTTATTTTGAAATGTACGGTGGCACAAAAGTGACATGGAAGATATATTTTATACTACGTGCGCACGCAGTAGCTAATACGTGCGCACGTATTAGTTATTACGTGCGCACGCAGTAGCTAATACGTGCGCACGTAGTATAAAATATATCTTCCATGTCACTTTTGTGCCACCGTAGAAATGGGACTAAAACGAAATCTGTAATTTTTTTGGCACAGAAAGAGACGTAAGCTTACTGCTTTTGCAAAACGTGCAGATCAAGACCAGACTGCACAAAATTGTACAGTCCTTGCGGGACATTTTGTGGGACAATGTAAAGAAAAGCATACTTCGAATTCGAAATAAAAGGTAGGGCTTTGTATTAAGATTTTATTATTTATCGTTTTGGCCACAAGAATAGTAGATTCAAAGAAGGCGGGTCTGATCGGTGAGGCCAGCGGAGACACACTAGTCCCCTTTTTGTGTTAAGCATGAAATAGTTGAGCCATGCTATGTGAAAAAAGGGCTTAATGCATCTGCAAAAAGTATCGACCCAGGTCAGCCTGCACAGTCCGCGCAGGCTGACCTGGGCCGAAACTTATTGTTATTCGTCAGTTTTCTGCATGACAAAGGACTAGTCTACTTCATATTTCAGTCTTATGTTAGACAAAATGGATTTTAGTGATCCCTAAATATGTGATGTCTTTCTTGTTACAATGCATTATGGAGATGGATTAAGCCCCCTCTTGCCAGAGCGTGGCTCAGTTTAATATATCTATTGTTCATACTGATCATACCTTATGATATAAAAAATTATGAAGCCAACATGATCAGGTTCTTTGCAGTCGTATCTTGAGCTACACGGCAGGAAGTAAAACACAAGGTTAAAATGCATGAATTCTCGATCGGTCCAAACGAAAATTACAAAAGGTTTATTTCAACGTATTCTCGATGAGCGTTATCGGATGGTCAAAAATACAGTCGAAATTCACACATGTACTACTTTCGCTCCAAAATGAATGGACTCAATTGTTTTTCGGAGGTCCAAAAATACATTATTAGTTGTAGGGTCAGGTGGCAGGGGACTTGGAAACTTGTTCACGGCTGTGGCGAATCATGTAGCACCGAGCCGAAGGCTAGGTGCGACATGATTCGCCACAGCCGTGCTCGGTGCGACATGATTCGCCACAGCCGTGAACAAGTTTCCAAGTCCCCTGCCACCTGGCCGTACAACGAATTTATTATACTGCAAAGTGTACCATTCCAACGTGTATTCGGCGACAGTTCCCTGTTTTATGGTCTCACGAATTAAGTAAACTGACTAAATAGAATTTCCCTTCTGACTGCCCTAATTCAATGAAAACTGATGTCAATGAAACCATGGTGAAACGTGCAGTTTGTCGCATGAGCTTGATGATGTCACTGTGATAGACATTCGATGTATTTTTATGTGAACATGGATTAAACAAGTTCAAGGTAAGCAACTATGCATTTTAACGATTTGTTGGCAAAACAAAACGACCGTTAGTGACCTCAAACGACCATTAGATTATCATTTCAACCTTACAATGAATGAGTTTCGACAATTCACAATTTGCTTACCTGACGAAGGGATGGCTCGTTTTTACCCCGTGTATTTGTTTTAGAATGACAACAAATGATAATACACGTAACTATATCCTTTTATTTTTTCAAAAAATCCATTCTTTCCGTTTTAATGACAACCATCAAGGGAAACTATTAGTAATATGGTTCAGGCTACTCAGTATGTTTGTCTTGTGGACGGCTCGTATCGATCGACGCCGCATTATCTTCCGCTAGATGGCATTCTTCAAATACACATATATCTGATTTGGGCATTTTGGGAACAGAACCGGACTTCTTTTCAAAACGACAACCGTTACTTTGAATTTCAAAATAAAATATCATCATCAAGTTTATGCACCAAAGTGCACGTTTTATCAAGGTTTCAGTGACGTCATTTCTCGCTGACGTCAGTTTTCATTGAATTGGGGCGCTCAGAAGGGAAATTCTCTATCGTCAGCGTACTCAATTTGTGAGAACATAAAATGGGAAAATTTCGCTGAATACACGTTGGAATGGTAAAACTTTGCATATAATAAATTCATTGTACGGTCAGGTGGAAGGGGACTTATAAACTTGTTCACGGCTGTGGCGAATCATGTCGCCCCGAGCCTCTTCGGCTCGGGGAGACATGATTCGCCACAGCCGTGAACAAGTTTCCAAGTCCCCTGCCACCTGACTGTACAACTAATAAAGGTCCACTTGGACAAAAATCAACCGGGAATAAAGCTCACTGGGACAAAAGCCAACTGCTTTTTATTAGATGTACTTTATACGACACACTTTACACTTTGTAAATCTTATTTTGAAAATATCTATAAGAAACGACGAACACTGACAATCAAAAGTTTAATACATTAAGAATTGATTGAATAAATTATAATAATGATAAAAAAAAAAAAAAAAAATGTTACTGAAAAAGCCCAGTTCTTCCCATTTAACTACGAATATTATACGAGTATTTTTCTAGTATATATTATACATTAGTCACAAACTGGCCTTTTTTAAACTATGCTTTTTCCGTATAAATGAAAAAGCCTACTTCTTCTTAATTAGTAGGAATAACTTACATAAATACATGTAGTAGCACTCTACTTTATTCAAACTATGCACTAACTATCTATTTATTTTATTTTCTGGTGGAAATAAAACATTTTCACATTGAAAATTAAACATTTAGTACATTGAAAATTAGTTAAATAGGTATAAGAAATATGAATTAAAAAAGAAAAAAAAAAACTTCTTCCCTAGGAATACAATTTTCATGTAGCCAAAACCTGACCTTATTCATACTATTAAGATACTGGTTTGAATGAATATTCTCAGATTTTTCCCATTTTTATTAATCATGTTACCTTTTTAACACCGTGTCAAAATTTGCCGTTGGCTTTTGTGCAGTACGTTTTTGTCCTAATATGCCTTTGTCTGTACCCAGAGGAATCAGACATACTCCAATACTTTATTTCCCCCATTCCTCCATAAAAAAACGTCTAAAAGGGATGATATACACGAATAATGATAATTTCAAAAATCAAAATTCTATTAGCATAGTTACATGTACTCCTCTGCAGGGACATTAGAAGATGCAATTGCAAGTTTAGTAGGCTGACTGATCTGAAATGATTTTATTTTTTAAAAATTATCCACGTAAATAACTCATTTTAGTGGGGGGAGATATTAATTTACCTGTAGCTACAAAGGTTTGTTTTTCTCACTCGCCCTCTAAATAGGAAAAAAAGGGGTTTTGATGGGCTAAGTTTGTCCAGAAAAAAGTACCTGTTTCTGTAGGCGGAGATTGACATGTGTGTTCTTCTTCATGGTACTCAAACACAAATAGAAATTTCCAAATTTTGCATCAGACGCTCCTAATATAACCACATCCTGATGTCTACGATGTCTTCTTACATCCTCGTACACCAAAATGATAACTATTTCTCATGATTGTTACTGGCAGGTGTGGGTTCATACAAGCGGGCAGGATTATCCTTGTCGTGGATGAGCAAGCTGGCAGGCAGGCAAGCATGCCTAGTGCTTTGGCTGACTAATGGATGTATGGACGGAAGGTTTGATATAAGTTCATGCTTACAAGGACATCCATCGTACTGCTATAAGGACAACATCGTTCCTTTCATTGGAGAGGTCATCAGACCTCTCCAACAGTGGTGAGTTTAAAAGGCAGACTGCCACATAATTTGCCGTCTAAATCCATTTTTCTTGCGAAATTGTTCTGATACACAGTCTGTTTCGTCATGGTTTTGTAAATAAAGCGAAATCAAAAAACCGAAACAGGAAATAGACGTGTTTTATTTTTATATGACAAATTTCAGAAAAGATTTGTTATATTAATTTGCCATGGTTGCAAATGACCTCTCAAATAATTGTTATTTTTCATTAAGCAAATAAATGTAAGCAGAAGAAAAAATAAGAAGAATTTCGTTAAAAAAAGAGAAAGAAGACCGCTGGACAAGATCATGCGACTTGAAAACACGGAAAGAAGGTCAAATGACCGTCATGTAATGCATAAGAGGTTTCTACGCGGCGGCCTTTTTATTTGTTTGTTTACATGTACCAAAATATATTGAAATTAAAAAGCTAATAAACTATTTGAAAACATGGATGCTGACCCCTCCTGGCTTCTTTTGTAAAGAAGCCAACTTGTTGCAAGCTGGCGTGATAGAATATGACAAACTTACTAAAGGGAACTAACTATTATTGTCATTTATTGAAATTTTATAACCAAAGTTATCTTCCGTTCCGAACAAAAATTGTTAATCACCTCATCCATTGCATAGGGGTCCGTAGTTTGATTCCTGGCACCCATAGACTATATATTATAAACAAGGGATTTAAGTTCGAGCGAATGTATCAGCCAGACTGCATTAGCCACTGACAAACAGTTGTGTTTTTCTGGTAGAAAAATGTTTTAGCTCTCAGCTGTAGAAAAAATTAGGAGAATAACTGATGGGGTAGAAAAGATACGATGTTTTTTTGTAACCGAGGGCGTGTAACGGGCTGCATACAGTTAAATCCCTTGTTTTAGTCTATGGGTGACAGGAGTCAAACTACGGACCCCTATGATCCATTGCAGCTTGAACAATTAAGTTTCTCCAAGAATGCCAATATTACATGACTAACGACTACTAATCGTGTTGCTGGATAATCTGCCTACTTTAGTGTCGTCGAATGAGTAGTTAGAATACAGTTGTTTCTAGAATACAGCTGTATGTTGATTCAGCATTATCTAACGGCTTCAATGTGCTATTTTGAGTCATGGCTAAAATCAAACCAGTCCCGGATTTTTGTGGTCTGTTTCTCTCAAATTGAATTGACTAGATACAGGGTCACATGATCTTTCCGTCAACCAGGTGGCTGTGGGAAGACAGTATTCTAAAAACTGACTTCTTCAAAAAGAAACTTTTACATCTAATAAAATATAGAATTCTTACAACCTTTTTATCATTATTCAACATGATCAAAAACATTGTCTGCTTGAAGGAATTAATGGTCAAAATTCTTATTCATGATAAAGTTGTTAATTTAATCACTTTTAGATTCAAAACAAAATCAATATATGCAAGTTTCTTCGGAACTATTTTTCGTTCGTAATGTACCTGTCAAAGAAACGCATAGGCTTCATGTGAATTTCACTACACGTTGTACATGTATGCCTCTATTTGAACATATTATAGAATATAATTCTTGTTCTACAGTTATGTGATAAAAAGAATCTGACACTCGTTGGCTTCTGAGGTAAAAATTTATTTAACTCGTCCACTAAAAATGTTATTAAGCTCGCCAAAGGCTCGCTTAATAACATTTTTTGTAGACTCGTTTAATAAAATTTTATCTCAAAAACCAACCCATGTCAGATCCTATATGTCTTACAAAATGTATGTTATCTTAGGGGTAGCTATTTGTACTTAAAAACGCAGTTGCGTACACTTTGCAGAGTAAAAAAAAAAAGAGGAAGACAATTTTGCCCCAAAATGTCACTACAGGCCAATAAATTAGCTTCACATTCAAAACTTCTCAGCCCCTCCTGGGAAATCCCCCTTCCCCCTTCCCTTCGTGCCTTGGAAAATATCTTCGGTCTTTCCTTTGCGTATACTTCATTTTGTTAAGCTACAGTACATCTCTGGTTATAAATCTCTCCCTCATTTTTTTTTTACGTTAAAGTAACAATGAAGGCCAAAAGTAAGCAAAGCGGGTGTTTAAATGCATTTGAATTTATATCATACCATTTAAAAGTATGGAAATTATTGTGAAGGTGACAATCTGTCATTGTACGGTCAGTTCAAGTGTTAGTCACTGACAGAGAAATTAATTTCAAAACTAGGTTAAAACCTGCCAGGTAGCTGTGTCTTTTGTTTACTTTCTGCCTGATTTTAAACTTCTTTTTTCTACCAGCGACCAACACATGGCCCGACCACACAATAACAGACTGTCATCTTCACTATATTTTCCATACTTTTAAATGGCATGATTTAAATTTAAATGTTTTATGACACCTGTTTTGATATTTTGGCCTCTACTGGGCCTTTAAGTTATTCTGGTTATATACGCGTATAAGTATAAAGACGATAGTATGTCACTTGGTAAGAGTTAGACCAAAAGGTTTTTGGGTTGAAATATATAAAATGAAACATGAATATTACAAACGGTAGATTAAATTCCAAATTATGCATATAGAATAATTCTGATATTCATTATATCCGTTCTCTGTTTTTGTTGTGGACTTTTTTAATTATTCAAATGACACGCTATCGACGTTTAAATGTAATAACATTTATAAAAAAGACAGATACGAACCACGCTCCGTGAAAAAGGGGTTTAATTCATCTGCAAAAAGTATCGACCTAAGTCAGCCTGCGCAGTCCGCGCAGGCTGACCTGAGTCGAAACTTTTTGCTATGTGTAAATTTGCTGCGTGTCAAAGGGCCATTCTACCCTTGGATTCAGCCGATAGTGCGACAAAATGGATTTCAGGAATCCATAATTCTATGGTGACTTGCTCGATAAAATGCATCACAGAGACGCACTGAACCCCATTATGCTATAGCATAGCTCATATGTATATACACGTAACATCTCCTTTCTAGTCTACAGTTGGCCTGGTCGCTTCCAAGATGTGCACGGCCGTTATTGACACTGTGTACCATGCGTTATTTCCTCAATGAACATGTACTATATTCCATGAAATACCCATTGACATCAGTGACATCAGATAGAACTAAGAAGTCAGCTGTTCCTGACGGCAGCATCCTGTTATCTCGTCCTTCTAACCAGCATTTTCTCCTTTTCCTACAACGTTTTCTACTCTAACGAATATAGAAATTACCATATAAGCCACATTTGCTTTGTAGTTTGCAAATGGTTTCAATTTGATCAAGTCCAAATATTTGTCAATTGGTAAAGAGTTTAAAGAAAAAGGAAGTGTCTCGAATCCCACGATATGGTGGTCATAAAATTCTTTTACAGGATACTTTTAAATTAAAGACCTAATAGTGGCCAAAAAGTAATGCAGTTAATAAAATGCATTTAGATTTAAAACATCTCATCTAAAAGTATGGAAAATATCGTGAAGATGACAATCTGTTATTGTGTGGTCTGTCCAAGTGTTAGCCGCGAGCAGAAAAATGAATGTCAGAATTATGGAAAATGTACAAAGAAAAACGATAGAGTGACCTGGCAACGTTTAACCTAGATTTGAAATGAATTTCTCTGCCACCGACTAACACTTGGACTGACTGTACAATAACAAATTGTCATTTACACAATAATTACCATACATTTAAATGAGATTATATCAATTTGAATGCATTTTAACACCCGCTTTGTTTACTTTTGGCAGGTGTTCTTACTTTAACTTGTGAAATAAAGAGCAACCAGTTTGTACACATCATTTGTAGCCAGTTATACTCTACAATTCAACCTGACATAAAACTCTTCTGGTTCCAAAAACAACCCAGGTTTGAAGTTCCTTGGGTCCAGGTGTACGTGTTTATGACATACTGGTGGGCAAATGTCGAAGGTCTGTAGGATGCTCGTAATATACAAAAACATATTTCTAGTTGCAAAATCACTTGCAGGACAACTATGTAGGCCTAGGGAAAATGATATAAGATTTTGTCTGTTTACGTGGTTTGTAGACACCAGTTGTCCATTGGCATCTAGAAATCTCTCCGGTTCAAAGGTCCATGGATCCTCCCAGAGTGACGGGTCCTTGTGTATAAACCATATATTGGTGAAAAAAATGTCATTCTTTTTCATGCTGTAGCCCTCAAAATTATGATCACGTGAGACTTCATGGGGTAAACCAACGGAGCCATGCGAGATATACCTTAACGTCTCCAAGATAAATGCCGTTGTATAGTTCATTTCATCCTTGTCCGCAAGGATCGGTAATCTCCCTTGTCCAATAACTTCATCAATCTCTGTCTGGATATTTTTGGCATATTTAGGATGTTCTGCCAGAATGCCTATGGCAGAAGTGATTGCATGGGTTGTGGATGTCATACCCGCGGATATGATGTCCAACAGAAGGCTCTTTATGTCATCATCTCGTATTATTTCATATCCCGCTTTCTTGTTCTCTTCACGTTGAAGCTTTATCAACATATCAACTATCCCATACTCTTCTCCCTCGTCATCTTTCGAGTCTCTCAGGTGGCTGTGGTAATATCTCTCTTCCACTAAATCACGCTGTTTTATCAATCTTTGGAACATTCTCCCGTACATAGTGAACGTAGCATGTCGGAGAAACGGTAGAAAGCTTAGCGTTAGATTGACAGAATTCTCGGCTATGAAACTTATAGAATCATTTAATTCCCAAATCATTTCACAATCCATTTCTTTTGGAAGTTCCCCGGACAACAGTATAGACATGTGATTTCCGAAGGATCGTCGTATAAGAGGCTTAAAAACAAAGTCTTGGTCTTTGTGCTCGTGTATACTGTCAACAAATCGAGACAATTCCTCATGAACAATTTCGATGCTGTGCTTTTTAAGAGCCTTGGTAAACAATTTTTTTAGAGCAATAAATGCTCTGTTATATTTCAGTGCGAATGCGATGTCACTGTTACCGTATGCCACATGTTTACCTACGACTGTCTGCGGATGATTACAATAATTACTGGCGTATTCTTCATCCATGAGGGCTTTCTTAATCAATGACCGATCGTTTAACACCACAATCCCCTGGCCAAATAGAGACACTTTAAAGATTTTGCCATATTTGGATGCCCATTCTTCGAAACTTAGATGTATCTTTTCAATATTAACATCTAGCGAGGATCCCAAAAGAGGCAAACCTTGGGGTCCTGGAATTTGTTTACTAGAGATCCTGTTTCCAGTAAAATATTTGTATGCAACAATAAAGAGTAAAACTGTTATTGCAAGTACATGTACAAGCAATGCTGCGTCCATCTTTAATCTGTATCTACAAAAGAAAAAATAGTACAATATCAATTATCCGATTTGTTGGTAAGTTACATATCGATTAATACCACCATTTTCTCTGGGCGAAGATTCCCCTGTGCTTCGAAATTTTGGTCAAAACACCGTGATTCGTGGGAGGAACGGCAACAGCGCAGTAAAAACGCCTTGATCGTAGTAGAAGCTTATCGAAAGCTTCATGATCGCCTCTTTACGGCGGTTGTTTTGACTTTGCTCGAAATTTACGTAGCGGGATCGCCGTGGGCTCGAAGCGCCACAAAAGCGTAGTAAAAGCTTAGCAAGAAATTCGTGAACGCAGCAGCATCGTAGCCGCAGGGCGAGTAACGTAGCGCAAGTGCAGCGCATCGTAACAAAAGCAACACCCAGCCCCATCAATCCATTGTTCATAATCCCAAGCTGGAGCACATCTACTGCAGTAATTCGATCCATTTTCTTCGAAGCCAGATGGTCAACTGCTGCAAAAGCAGTTAAATCGCCGATTATATATAGAAACGTTCCAAAAGCGCAACAGAAGCGCAACCACTGCGCATAGGTCGTAATAAGGTTGCGGCAGCAACGTAGTAAGCCTGAAATCCCGTGCTGTAGTGGAAGCGTAGTAGTTCTAAGCGTCTTGGAGAGACCTCAAGCACCGTAGAAGCGCAACAAAGGCGTGACGGGATCGTGACAAGGGAAGCGAGATCGTGATTAAAGCGTACCATAATTAGCGCACTGGAAACGCTTAAATCCCAAAATGTTGTACAGGGTGTTCCAGAATATAAGTCCCACTTTCAACGTTCAATTATGCTACTGAATATTCAACATAACTAGATGGCTCTTCATAATATTATTAAAAACATCTAAAATTTTGTATAAACAGTAATTTTAATGATTTGTTTGCCTCCATTCCATGAAACACATGCTCCATATGTCCACCTATTTTCTGCTCGATAGTAGTCTGACACGACGTCAAGGATTGTTAATGACGTTTTGGCAGGTGTTCTCTGTCATCTTCAGTATTTCCCTATGAATAGCAGTTCTGAGTTCAGTTAAACATGCTGGTTTATAATCATAAACCTTGGCTTTGATGAGTCCTCATAGGAAAAAATCTAACGGGTGTAAATCGGGCGAGTTGGTTGGCCATTCCTTTGTGGTCTTCAATGAAATCAACTGGTTTCCAAAGTATCGGTCAGAACGAAAATAGCTGCACTGCTTGTATGGGTTGCTGCTCAATCTTGTTGAAACCAACAATTATTTAGTAAGAAATATTTTTTTTGATGTTCAGGCACAAACTTTTTCTTTAAAATATGAATGAAGCGATCAGAGGTGACAGTGACAGTCTCTCTGTTTTTTTCTTGAAGAAATTATGCACGATGACGTCTTCATTGCTTAAAGCAACCCTAACTGTGACTTTTTTGCTGTACAGAGTTGTATGACAAGATGTTACGATTATAAACTAGCATGTTTAATTGACCCCAGAACTACTATTTGTAGGCAATACTGAAGATGACAGAGGACACCTGCCAAAACGTCATTAACAATCCTTGACGTCCTGTCAGACTAGTTTAGAGCAGAAAATAGGTGGACATATAGAGCATGTGTTTTGATGGAATGGAGGCAAACAAATCCTTAAAATTACTGTTTATACAAAATTTTAGATGTTTTTAATAATATTACAAAGAACACCACTTAAGCCATATTATCTCTTTAAACGATTTTACTAATGTCATCACAAAACCTACCCGCGTTTCAGAGACTTCTGCAACTCTCCTGGATCCCATTTTAATCTCAAACACTGTTCATGCCCTTTATTCCGATACCTTGGATGTCGAAAGTTCTATAAGCGATCACAAAGAAACTCTAGTCTTTATTAATTTCTGTCACACTCAAAGGTCTTGTTCAAAACGTAAAGTATGGTACATGTACTATGATAGAGCTGACTTTAATCAGTTGAATTTGTTGATTGATAATGAGAATTGGGAATTCATAGACAACCTTAACATAAATGATGCATGTAGTCGTTTCAGTGGTATCTTAATGAATATGATGAACCAGTGTATTCCTTCTAGAGAAATTACGATAAGACCTAACGACAGACCGTGGTACGATTCGGAGATAAGAAGAACAAGTAGACAACAAGACAGACTATAGACTATAGCTACGAAATCTGAGCGTCTAAACGACTGGAACAAATTAATACAAAAAAATGCGCAATAAGGTAAATAACCTGAAGAAATATGCTAAACAACGTTATTTCAGTGGTCTTGATGAACGTCTTTCCGCATCACGTTTGGAAAATCCTAAACAGTACTGGAAGTATCTTCGCAGTTTGGTCAACAATAATACTAGCACCAATTCTATTCCAGTTTTGAAAACATTGGGAAATGATTCAGAAACGTTCTATTATACTGACGAAGATAAAGCTAACTGTCTGAACGATTACTTTACTTCAATATCAACATTAGATGACTCAAATGCCGATTTACCGAATTTTATTCATAAAACTGTAAATACTCTGTCCACCATTCATATTTCTGTTGAAGATGTTGAAAGTATTATTTGAACTTTAGACATAAATAAAGCAAGTGGTCCTGATCAAGTAAGTCACAAACTGCTTAAGGCTACAAAACATAGTATTTCAAAGCCCTTGTGTAGGATCTTCAATAAATCTCTTGATCAAGAAACTTTCCCTCAAAGTTGGAAAGAATCTATTGTTATGCCCTTGTTCAAAAAAAAGGAGATAAGTCTTGTGTTAGTAACTATCGTCCCATATCTTTACTAAGCTGTGTTGGAAAACTTACGGAACGGTGTGTCTATAAATACCTGTACAATTTCTTTGTATCAGATAATTTAATATACGAAAAGCAGTCTGGTTTTCTAAAAGGTAATTCTACTGTTCATCAGCTGATTGATATCTATCATCAAGTTGTCTCTTCCATAGACTCTAATCAAAATACTTGTATGGTTTTTTGTGATATTTCAAAGGCTTTTGATAGAGCATGGCACAAAGGTCTTCTCTTCAAATTGCAACAAAATGGAATCAACAGTTGTTTGCTAAACTGGATTAAATGCTATCTCTCAAACAGACAACAAGCAGTAGTTGTTGGCACTGCGAAGTCAAAACTAGTGAATGTAACGTTCCACAAGGCTCAGTTCTCGGCCCTCTTCTCTTTCTAATTTATGTTAACGATATTTCTGAAAACCTGCTTAGCATATCACGTTTATTTGCTGATGACACATCATTAGCTTGCTCAGCTGCATTAGTTCAAGATATTCAGGGTATAATTAATCATGACTTATTGATAAGTTCTAACTGGGCAAAGCAGTGGCTGGTTACATTTAATCCAAAAAAAATAGTAGCAGTGAGTTTCTCTAGTAGACCTGTCCCAAGTCCTAATTTGGTATTCGACAATGTCCAGATTAATTTCGTCGAACATATAAACATTTAGGTTTAACACTTTGTACGAATGGAAAATGGCGCGAACATATCAAACAATTGACGGAGTCAGCTTCTAAAATCCTTGGAATGATGAGGGTGGTGAAATTCAAAATAAGCAGAAATTCTTTAAATCAACTTTACATATCATTTTTGCGTCCTATTCTTGAGTATGCTTCAGTTGTCTGGGATAACTGTACTTGTAATGAAAGAGACTCTCTTGAAAAAATTCAGCATGAAGCTGCAAGAATAGTTACAGGACTTACGAGATCTACTTCTATTGAAAATTTGTATACTGAGAAAGGTTGGCTGAGCCAGTCAGACAGACGCAAATACCAGCAGCCTATTTTAACTTTTAGAATCATAAATGGGCTAGTCCCAGACTTTTTATGTCAGCTTTTTCCTTCTTCTGTCGGAAACAGAACAAATTATTCCCTTCGAAATTCCCAGGATACCGAAACAATAGCCCGCCGTGCCGAAATCTTTTCAAAATCGTTCATTCCATCAGCAATATCTTTGTGGAACAACTTGCCGATCGAAACAAAATCACTACAATCACTTTCCATGTTCAAGTCAACAATCCTACGTCAATTTCCATTATCCGTGGTCCCAATGTACTATAGTGTAGGAGATCGCAAGTTCTCAGTCTTTCATGCAAGGCTTAGAAATAATTGCAGTGATCTGAAAATTGACTTACACAAAAATCACATCTCTGAAAATAATTCCTGTCACTGTGGCTATCATGTTGAAGATGCGGAACATTATTTCTTTCACTGCCCGTCTTATAACAATCAGAGATTGATATTATTTCGCAAACTTCGTAAGTACCACCCTTTAAGTTTAAATTTACTATTGTTTGGATCTGATAATCTAAGTCTTAATGATAACATTGAAATAGTTTTTTCTGTCCAAGGATTTATCAAAGATTCGGGAAGGTTCGAATGACCGATTATTCAACGTACCTTATACCAATCCTGTATGAGTTGTTATTTAATTAGACTTGTCCAATCTCAAAACCCGGCTTATAAACTATCTTTCTATCTATATCTTTCTTATATTTTATGTCATGTTGTTTTTCAGTCTTTATGTGCTCAAATACTCCATCATCTGTTTTTCTTTAATATTCCTTAATTAATGTAACGTTTAAAAGTTTTTCATCTGCCACGTAAGACAGTATTTCTTTAACATGTAATTGGAGAAGGGGAATGGCCGTAACTAAGTTATGAGAACTTGTGGCCAGACCCCTTTGCCAATGTACATGTATCATTTCATGTTCTTTAAATTCTGTTGTTTGTATCGCCTATGTGAGCATGTATATAATATGGCAATAAAATATGTTTAAACTAAACTAATCCTTGTTCGGTCCCTACTTGCGGCGCTGGTAGTGTCCTTAAGCATAGGCCCCTGAAACTCCATTGGTCTATTAAGGGATAACGAAACTTCCATTATCGGACACCGTTACTATAAATAGCAATTGGCGATTCCCTCTTTATCGTATATAGTAAGACAAGGTGTGCAACGAAATCGAAGAAAATTTGACCCCTGTCCCCTTTCAGAGATAATATTTAAACGAAAAGGGATAAATAAAACTAGTTACCGGTGCAGATGGGTTTATAAATGATTTTTTCTCCTGTACCTAACCTTTGAAAGTTCCAAACGGCTCTTGCCATCAAGCAATAGCTCTCATCTAAAAAGATTTCAAAAGCTTCCACATTTTCTGGATCGCCATGCGCTGACGTCACACGATTTATTTTCCTGCAGCGATTAATTTTTTTTTTTTCAAACATAGATCGAAAATTTTTTGTTCGTGTATTGACGAAATGATTAAACTAATATTTCGTATGATATAATTCATCTTTTCATCTAATCCAGTATCACGATTTTCATCTCCCATTTCGCATATTTTCAAATGCATTTTTACCGTTCATTGGTCAAAAACTTTGGTGCGTCTTTTGATAGCAAATTCACGTGAGTTATAATTCGCTACGTCATAATGAATTGTGTGACGTCAGCGCATGGCGATCCGGAAAATGTGGAAGCTTTTTAAATTTTTTGAGATGAGAGCTATTGCTTGATGGCAAGAGCCGTTTGGAACTTTCGAGGGTCAGGGTACAGAAGAAAAATCATTTATGAACCCATCTGCATCGACGACTAGGTTTATTTTCTATTTTCTGTTAAATATTATCTCTGAAAGGGAAACGGGGTCATTTTTTTTTTTTTTCGATTTTGTTGCACACCTTGTCGTCTTACTATATACGATATATAGGAAGTCGCCGATGTGCTATTTATAGAAACGGTGTTAATGAAAATTTGAGTATATTCCGTAGTAAATAGGCGATGCACCAATGTGCTATAAGTGTTCGATGATCGACCAAAGAAAATCTTAGTGTTCCGTGATAGACCAATAGAGCTTCAAAGGCCTGTGCCTTAAGCAAGGCACTGCAGACTCGAAACTCATGTAATATATACCTCAGGAAAGAGAACGGTGAGCTGACGATTTTTAATCGGTCGGCGTAAGCCGGACGATTAGAGAGACCACAAATTTCGGAAACCCGTCCACTGAGGGCAAACTGATGTAACTGCAACTCGTAACAGCGTTCATTTACAGCATTACAACGCTTAACAAGCCTGTCGTGACCTTATTACAAATACTACTTTCGGTTGAGCGCAAGAATGAATAAACAGTCCTAGTAAACAGGCGTCAAGTAATCCCGTTCTCAACTTTTCAATTATGCAATAAACGGTGATTACAACTTGTTTAGCCATTGAATTTTGAGTAGATTAAAAAGTACACCTTCTACACTCAAAATGCCATTTTTCCCTAAATTGAGCTTGAAAGAATATATGAGCTAGAAAAATTTGGTTAACCCCTTAATCCCCATGACCGGTTTCATGGTTAAATTTTTTTTGATTTATTAACATCCAAATTTCATCCATCACTCACTTAATAACATACCAACAACCGCACTAATCACTTAATCAGTGTGTAACGGTGTGTGCGTCTATTAGTTAATGCTGCATATAATATACAATGGTTTGTATATATATTATATGCATAACATACTTACATGAATGAATGTAACTATAATTCAATTATATTAATATTTTATGATGCCCCCAAGCTAAAGTATTAATATTATTTTCTAAAGCAAACCTTTTATCATCATTTGAACTTAACGCTTTTTTGTTTAATTCCTCAGTATAAATTTCATGACCCCTACTTCTTAAGGTTGTCATCTTTCTATATTGGTCCTCTTTTGTAAATAAACACTCTTTATAATTATCAACATTTAACTCATTTTTAACAACTAACATTTTAATACCTTTACATCTTTTATCTTCCTTACCATCTAAAGTTTTATAACCATACATTTTTGCTCTTAAACCAACGAACTCAGTCATAATTTTACCACCTAACTCATCTTTAAACTTTCCTACTACTCTAGCATTACAATCATTTCTTAAGGGATGGTCTTTAGGGTAATTACTTGTGTCAAATATTTCATTCACATCTTTTTCCATATCCTTATATAAATCTTCAGTTTTTATATCAAGGATGAAACTATCTGTATCAGTATAACACAAGTTAATCTTTTCACCATACTTAGCTTTATAATATTTATAATAAGTTTTTTGCATATGTTTTTTACTAATGTCTAAAATGCTTAATCCTAAATAAATAGGTTTATCATATTTTAAAACAGTTTTTTTCATATGTACCGCTGATAAATTTTCATTAAATATTGTTCTGCGGTCAAAGTTTGGTTTTGCTATTAATTTCCTATAACGCTCCTCATTATTAACTAATTCTATATTTACCCTATTTCTAAGGTTTTCCATAGTCTTACCAAAAACTGAATTATTCATTAACTTAAAAAAATCTTTCTCAAAATTATTTTTAGCTGCTTTCCTTAATGTTATATTTTTTTCAATATATGTTTTAAGCCATGGGCTCTCCTTAAACTTAATTCCTCGGTGTATTTCAGTAATCTTTAAACCTAATTCAACACATGTTTTTAAATCTTCATGATGAATAACGTAATTCTTTTTATTATTTAAATTTGGAATAAGTTTTTCTACTTTGTCTATTTTCAAACGTTCAGGTGCTAAAGGAAAGTCATTATGTAAATCATGTAATTCTTTAGGATATTCTAAATCTACTTCTAATATACATGGGATTTTTTGCCAATTTGTTAATTCCCCATCTTTCATCCATTTAAAACCATGAGTAGGAAGAGGAGAACTCATTGCCCCAGCATAAAGACTATTTGCATCAACATACATTAAATAGTTCGATGGTTTACCAGGGTCGTATGATTCACCCATATACTTATTATTTGCTTTTACATATCTTTTACTACACATACTAACACCTCCTCTGATACCCTTTTCACACATTAAAAGCATGTCAACATCACTTAAAAGTTCTAAACTTATTTCAGTTATTTTTAATGCTGCATCCCAAGCTAAACCAGGAGCAGTAAAATACCAACTAGGGTCTAAATCATAGTTTTTACAACAAACATCTCTGAAGTTCTCAAAAACATCCGCTAAAAGTAAAACATCTATTTTATTATAAAGTTCTAAATAATCCTTAAATGTTTTCATATTAAAAGCTTTCCAAACTTTTAATGCATGAGTATAATCTTCATCACTAATTCCTTCATTATTTAAACTAGAGTAAAATGCTTCTTTAGGTGGTAATTTTTCCTCTTTAAGTTTATCAAAAGAATCTAAATATTCATAAGGGAAAACTCCTTTTCTCCTAACCAAAGGCAACTCATTAACAGTAAAATATCTCGATAAAATTTTTAATTGGTTTTCTTCTAAATTACTCGAAAGTTTATCTAAACTAGAACTCATAAATTTAAAACTATCAACAAATTTAATTTTATGTGGTATATTTTTCCCAACACAAATATCTTTACTAAAACTAATATATTTTTCTTCATTGTTTGGAATGCAGTCAATTTTCCCTTCAGATTTACCAAGGCATTTAATAAAAAGATGAGCATCATATCCACTAAGATTATGTAGGTATACCGGAGTAAAGTTAGGATTTCTAGCTTTTAAATTGCATTCACTATGTGCGGCGCCCCTATATTTACCCGTAAAATGACAATGGTCTCTTACCTTACAATTTTTAACATCATCAGTGAATTCTTCATTACATATCCAACAATGTGTTTCTTTTTTATATTCTTTTTCTTCCTCTGGTGTAATTATAATAGGTTTTGGTTTTTGGTGATATTTTTTGTGGATTTCTCGTATATCAATCTCTAACCATTCTATAAAAACTTTATCAGCATTTTCTCCAACATAACTTCTTAATATAGGAGCGTTAACACTATCATCAAAACATTTTATAATATAAACAAAACTACAAGGTATATGCTTTTGATGTTGTATAGTATAACTTTTTTCTGGGTTTTGTTGGCATGTTTGTATAGGTTTTAAAACACTTTCAAAATCAGCATATACACTAAAGGGAATCATTAATTTTCGGCAATGATTTTTAAAAGTTAACTTTTCACCTGGTTTTGGCATTTCTAAACTAATAGGCTCGAATTCATTACAATATTTTTTATGTTTTTCTAAAAGCTCTTTAGTAGTGCGATAATTTAAACATCGTTTACAAAATTCTATATGTTTATGGTCTTTTGTTACTTGGCTTCTAATTAATCTATGGAAATCATTTATAAGAGCGTAGTGTGTGTTTTCCCCAATTTGAATAAAAAGAAGGTCAACATGTTTATCTTTTTCCTCTTTGGTAACTCTTAAAGGATAAATAGTGTTTCTTGTTCCTTCCTGATACCCATATACATTTACACTAATTTCAGGATTTTGCTTTTCAAACTTACTAATATCACTAAACAAAACAGGATAGTTGATTCCCTCCATGTTTAAAGTATGTTCCATTTTTTTCAAAGCACCATCAACTCTTTCATTATTTTTTTCTTTTAGATTAAACGCTCTTAAAATAGACCATAAAAAGCATTTATTATCTGTATTTTTCATATTAATAATTGCTCTTTTGTTAGTAATCCATTTTGGTGGAGATAACCAACCATGAGCGCTTAAAGGGTCATAAATGTTTGTATGTATTTCTAGTTTTACGATAATTCCAAAAGTCCAACCACTACCTTCTCTTTGGAAATTAGCTAAATTTTCTAAAACTTCATCTATCATTTGTTGTAATAAATCCTCTACTTCTCCCTCATTTAAATTTAAATGTTGATCACTATGAAAGGCACGCTCAACAGGGGGTTGCTCAATCTCTGTTATTAACCACATTTTACACCTAAGTACAAGTTTAACCTTTGTTTGTAAATTATTCCTAAGAGTATTTATAATACGTGTGTGGTTTTCTATAAAAAATCTTTCTGGGGTATAATTCTCTCTACCATCTATAACATGTTGAGTTGTATATCTTCTAAATGCTGAGCGCTCTATTCTAATCTCAAACGGTTGTCTTGGTGGATAATTCTCTCTAACATTCTGAACAATTTCATTAAAAACTTGTGGTAGTTGTTCTTCACCTACATTACCAGTTAACCAATTAGTAAAATTATTGATTCTACGTTGAACCGGTTCAGGTATAACTTGTCTTAATGCTCTTCCAACACCTGACGCGGCCCTTCTTGTTATATTTGTAATTCTGTTAAGCCAACTCATTTTATAAAGTAAATATAATTCTCTTAAACTATTTATCAAAAATTTTATTATATCTACGTGTAAATATAATAAAATTACTGAATGTTAATCCTATATTTATCTTTCCAAACCCTTCCATTCCAATTCTCAATCGTTTGTGGACAGCGGTCTATAAATTGACCTGCCTTATAAATTGATGGAAAGGTTTTTATTTCTCCAGTTTCAACATCCTCTAAACTAACTTTCTTAGGATTTTTCATAATAGTATGTAATCTATCAAACTTAGGGTCTTTGCTTTTTTCTGGTTTAGGTGATTCACTCGGGAACAATCCACGTTCTTTCACCAATTCAACTAAACGCTTTTTATTCCAGTATGAGTAGAAATTTATATTATTTTCTTTAAGAATTTCTTTTAAATCTGCAGTCTTTATCATTTTTATATAAAAAAGAAAAAATCTTAATACACTACACTCATTTTATTTCCATCAGACTGGAAGTTAATTAACCTATCACTAATAATAACAGCATATGCCTCTGTATTCGCAAGCACATTTTCAGTAAAATGTGTTTTGATTTGGATATCGGTGACAGAGTATTTCAATCTCTCACTCTGTTTGGAAACATCAAACAAAAACAAAGGATAAAGGGTTTTATAATCTGAGGGAGTAATGTTAGGGTTTGACACCATTTCATTCATGTTATAAAACTTAGACCTAAATAGAGAAGCGTCCCCATACACTCTACTAAATTGGTTTGCGGTAAAACTGAGATTATAATCAACAGCGGGATATCTAGTAGAATTTAACGTAACATAAATGTTTTTAACGTTTCTATGGTCAAATATGGCTGGATTTTGTTGTTGGTCATTGCTTTTACCAGTTTGAAAACCAACAATGATAAAACGTGGCACTTCAGGCGATGATTTGACAGCAAATCTCCAGGTAAATGATGTTGACTCGGGAACCGCAATAGAGTCACACTGTCTCATTCTATATCCAACTGGTATTTTTTCTTTTTTCTCAATAATTTTATAAAGTTGCATTTTCTCTTCATCTGCGGGTAGCACGTGTGGCATAAACCAAGATATTTTAGTTAAATTAATTCTACCATCAGCAGGAGCAGCAGCAGCTCTAAAGATTGCGTCATTATCATTATTTCTCGTTAATGTGAGAGTTTGCTTCATTCCATACAATATCTTATCATAATCATCACAAAAACCGAATATATGTTTTAATGGAACTCTGAAGCTAAAGGTACCTCTTGGGTCAGGACTACTAATAATATAATTTCTTCGTACAACAAAACCCAAGTTATAGGTACCAACATCACCAGGATTAGAAGCAGCAGCGGTGGTGGTGTCCTTATACCAACATTGATTTAACCCTTGTGATTTAGAGAAATCATCCGGATATTTTAACAAACCAAGCATTGTAGTAGCCTGACCAGGATTCAATACGGATTCAATCTCCATACCCGAAAGTTGATACTTAATATTTTTAAAAAGATACATAAGACCGTTGTTTGTTAAAGAAACATTGGTGTTAGCAGCGTATGCTGCTCCATCATCACTTCTTAGTAATTGTCCTTCAATAAGTAAATAACTTTCACTAGGATGAGTAAAAATATCTTGAGTCTCAATGTTAATTCTAATATCTCCTCCTGCGGTGTCGAGATTGGTACCTGTGATTGGTTCATACTCATGGTGTTCATACTCAACAATACTATCATCTTTTAAGATTGGTTCGGTGATTCTTAAAATGTCCATTTTATAATAGTGATTATAATTTTTAAATGAAATAAAAATTATAATTGTGTTACTTAATAAATTTTAAACCAAAGCTGGGGAAAAGACTTATTATTATCATTAACATACACGCTTCGAAGTTTAATGCTTTTTGCGGTATCCAGATTAGCTTTAGGATAAACTCTATTCCCGTATACAAGTGTTATTTCAGGTATACCCAAATTTTTTAAATATTTATTCACCTTTTCCTCAATCTCTTTCATCTTGATTACCTTTTCGGAAGATAACTTCACAACAGCTTTTTTATAACCATATTTCGTTTTATTAATTTCGAGGATATCACAATCTTCTATGTTTAAAGAAGCGCCTGTTATTTCAATAGTAGCACTATTGTATTTTTTATAATCTACACGATTAAAATTTAATATAGACATTCTTTTTTTACATAATGAATATAATTTTCTTAACTTATCTATATTTTTTTCTTCATACTGTTTTAATACCCGCTCCACTGTTTAATCTTTTAACTAAGTCTTGAATAGCAATGGCACTTCCATCTATTAATGTACTAATGTTTTGCGTTTTAGGAGTATCATTAGGTTTTGGTGTTGTATTATATTTTTGTAAAATTTGCTTCGATTTTGGTGTTAAAGCTTTCGTAACTAATTTTTTCCCTGCTTCTACAGCTGCACTTTTTCCAACCTCTAAAGCTTTCTTCGCACCTTCCTTCGCTACACTCTTTCCTACATCAAGGGCAGAAGACGCAATTTGTTTAGCTGCACTACTAGTAAAAAGCCTCGCTAAAAAGTTAGCAATACTATCAAAGATTCCGGAACCACCGTATGAATACCTTTTTTTTAAATCCGTGTTTCTTAGTGATTATCATCTTTTTATAGTATAGACATTAAATTTTTATAAGCGTGTGAATTTATAACACCTTGTCTTTTTAATTCATCACAAATGCTTACTACCTCATTTCTTACACCTGTATTACCTGCTTCTTTACTTGCCATCAACAGGTCTAGTCTTTCTATTAATGCGTTAGGGTCAGATGGGATAACAATTCCTCTTCCGGATAATCTCATATCATTCCAAAAGTTGGAAAGAATGTTTTTCCATTTATATGATTTACCACTTTTTGGATATTTAGATTTTGGGTCATTATTACTATAGAGGGTATTGCTGTTTATTATTATCTCCTTGTAATCTTTAAAATCCTCATCATTATAAATATTTTCGTCTGGTATTTTAGACACGATTAATTCCCATAAACCAGGCGTACCATCATAAAACTTATCACCAACTATAATATTATCGCTTGAAATTTCAACTGGTGTGTTGCCAATATAAAATTTACCATCTTTGTCATATAACCCATACGTTGTATCAGCTTCAGACTTAGTAGCAAACTTTCTTAGATACTTCTCCGCGATTGGTCCAACAAAAACTGGAGAGGGCTCTTCTTCTTCTAGTTCTTTCATAAACCACCTAAGCTCAGCAGCAAATTCTTCATCTGTCATTTCTTCTGATTTTTCTGGTTTTTCATAAGCTGTGATAGATGGAAATGCTGGAAAAGTAATAGCTTCTGGTAATTTTTCTACACCTTCTTTAATAGGTTTAAGCCCCTCTGTAATCTCCTTTGTTGTAGCTTTTTGCGTTTCCGTTATAGGTTTAAAAAACTTTGATAAATCGGTTTGAAGTTGTTGTTCACCCGTTCTCTCTGCTAGTAGATTATCCCGAATCTTCTTTTTCGTTTCGAGATACTCTTTTACAATTAAGTCTCTTTTTGCAGGGTCAGTTATTTTTAGAAATGACATTTTTAATTAGCAACATATTTTTATTATAGATTTTATCATAGATTTTATCATAGATTTTACGTGTTATCAATTTCACATATACACTTACACCTAAATTTTAATTTAGGAAACTTAATACGAAAGTTCTCCACCATCTTTCTTTTCAACGAGCCTCCGAAAGGAATCCCTCGCTTCTTGCCTCCCTTTCTCAATCAAACTTTCCTTATCTTCTGTTGTCATCTTCTTCTTAAACTTACTTCTAATTTCACTTTTCATTTCTTCATACTTACCCATTTCATCCATTATCAACTTAAACTCATCATCAGATATATGATTATCCATTAAAGCTTTTGATACATGATTATCAATAGTATTAAGCTTAGCAGCAGCGAGAGTTTGAATTTTTAAATGCTTTTCAGCTTTAGTAGTAGTCTTCCTAACAAATACTTTACTTACCAAAGAAGCAAGACCTATTACACCAGCTGCAGATTCCAATCCTACAGCAACAGGAGTAGCGACAACAGTTGAAAGCAAAACAACACCTACTCCTCCCAATGCTAATGAAACAATAACCAATCCTCCTTCAACATTATCAACTACTTTAGCCATTCTAGCATATTTTTTATTCAATCTTTCCCTTTCATTTATTTCCTTCTTGAGAAAATTTTGTACTTCCGATATTTTTTGAAGCCTATAAGAATGACCATTATCCATTGCTTCCATTTCAATAGGCGGGGCGCTTGCGGTACCTCGTTCTTTAGGTAATATAGGATATATTTTATTAGGGTGTTCCTGATTTGTATCTACCATTTTATTAATATAATAATTTTTTTATGCTAAATATTTTAGATAGCAGAATAACTCTCCCTCAGGTATTTCGATTGGTTTTTGCGAGAGATTATAAATGTAGACTAAGATATCATTAACGTCATTATCAAGATGTGTACCATTAAAAATGGTTAAACCATATTTCCATTTATTACTAATAGATATCACTACAACTCCTCGTGTAGTTATATAACCAAATCCTAACGGAACTCTCATACCATCATGAGGAGGAATCTTGATAGTTACTTGTGAGTATATTTTCCATTTTAGAGAATCTTGCTTTAAGGGAGGATATTTTACTCCGTGTAAATGAGGTTTCCAAAATATAGTTTTATGTTGGGTAGTAATATTAGGTTTTATACCAAATTTATGTATATCCATTTTTATTTATTGTAAATAATATTTATAATATAGCTCCTAGGATAGGGATATTAGCAAATGGACTATTAGGTCCAAGTAAAAGTCCTTTTCCATCATACATTTTTCCTCCTTGCTTTAAATACAACCCATCACCAACGGAAGCTAATCCTTTACCTTTGTATGGTTTTAAGTATAATCCACTTCCATCAGTTTCAACTTGACAAACACATCCTCCTTTTTTAAGGTAAAGACCTGACCCCATAGCTTTTTGAACACCTGTTTGAGCTAATCCAGAAAGAGCACCAACACCTAAAGCTGGTAAAACGGTTTTTGCAAGCATCGGTAAAGCTCTAGCAGCCAACCCGGCTAACATTCCGAGAAAACCTCCCTCTATTTTCATGTTATATTTAAGTTGTCTCGCAGTCATTTTAATAGTTATACCCACACCATCCTCATAGGCTTTAGCCATTTTCCTCGCTTGTGAATTGGTAATTGCTAAAACATCATTACCATGTAAATCTTCATGACCTAAACGAATACTTACTGGGCAACCAGCTTTAACAGCATATTGAAGTTTTTGCTTTTGTCCTTCAGATATATTTACTTTAACATTAGTGTAACTCGTCATTTTATATACGAGTATTTTTTTATTTATCTCATCTAGCTTCTCTAATATGAAACCTAATCGTTAAATTTTCGCCTCTAAGATTTAGTAAATTGTAATTTTGGTCAGTAATATTTACCTCTAGGTTATGTATTTCATTTAATGTTATTGGTAAGTATACTAAATTAATTGGTGACTCAATTATCTTATATCCGGGTGCAACATTCGGGAAAAAAGAGTAAATAGTGTTTTTTGTTGAACCATTAACATAACTTCCTGAAATAATATCTATGTTAACGAGCAAACTATTTATGCTAAGAATGTTCACTACATTCTCTGACTCGTAAAATCCTTGCGTATATTTAGCTCGAGTAAATCCTAATACTTTGGCAATAGAGCCTGGTTGATTAAAATCTACTTGATAACTAGGTTCTAAGGTAATAATAGACTTTAGAGTATTGGTGTTTGCAGAAATGTTAATAGGATACTCTTCATTAACTTCATCATAATGACCCTCTTTTCTCATTTCCTGTTGAATGGCGTCATTAATGCTAACAAGGTCATAACTTCCTTCAGGTATTTTTATTTTAATCCATGTGGTGCCATTGTCTGGAGAATAAACGAATGTGTTGTTCGTTTCATCAATGTTTGGAAAAGAGTAGTAAGTTTCAAGGTTTACCAGAGCTATTTCGTATACTTTATCCTTTTCCAGTTGAATTGGAGGATTAAACCTTGTTCTAAAACGTGTTTTGTTGTCGCTTACTATGATTTGAAATGATGTTTTATGGTTCGTACTTTTTACAATTTGTTCTAAAAGTTCTTCCATTTTATAATATTTAAATATTTCTTATACCGATTTAGGTATGTAGAAGTTATCAAAACCGTTTCTATACTTTCCATCATGTTTTTTACTGGTTAAGTCAATAATAGCAAAACCATGTGGGCTTTCCCATGCCTTTTGACAAAACTTTCTAAACTCATCCTTAGGCATATCTTCACCTATGTGGTCGCTATAAATATGATTAAGGTTTTTTAGGTCTTGCTGGAAAAGACAAATAAAATTAGCGTTTTCTCTAATAGTTTGTCTAGGTAGTCTAAAATAATTCTGTGAGAGGTAAAAGCAGTCAACATTACTATGCCTTCCTCGAATGTAGTAACACTCACATTTATTTTGCTTTTCTAAAAGTAAATCATCGAAAATCATTAAATTTTTATTTCCTGAGTTTAACTCTCTCGGGTCAGGTACATCACTAGCATTTTCAAAGAAGTTGCAATTTATATCCGATTTGTTTTTAATCGTTTTAACCCATTCTTCAACTAAAGCTGTTGGTGGAATGTTTGTTTCTTGTATCTCATCACGTATGTTAAACAACCTTAAGATATATTCTTTTGGTAGTTTTTCTTCAAAAGCCTTTTTTAGTATTCGGTATTCTGGTTGAAAAAGGCTTTTTCCAAAAACACTTAAATCGTTGTAGTCAAGCCAATCTGGTCTGAGTAAAAGGTTTAACAATAAAGTAGTTTTACCACATCCTGATTTTCCTATAATTAAACCCCTAATACTTTTCGGTAAAAGGGAATGATTAAATCTCTTTGATACTACTTCATTCCATGATAAGTTTATAATATCCATTTTTATTTAAATATTTTATTTTTTATATATAAAATAAAATGTATTGCGTTAAATGTAAAAAACATACTGATACAAACAATATCAAGTATACCATTTCGAAAAATGGAAGAAATATGATGCAGGGGAAATGTGTTATTTGTGGAATAACTAAATCACAATTTATAAAAGGAGAAAAAAAAAACTACAAAATGGGGGTAGCATCTTAAACAAATTTATAAATAATTTACCCGTTGAAATGCATCTTTCCGGTCACAATTTTACGGGACCAGGTACCAAACTAAATAAAAGACTCAATCCAGATTTAACACCGAAGGAATGGAGTAAACAAATAAACCGTGTTGATAAAGCCGCTTATAATCATGATGTTTGCTATCTAAAGCATGATGATACTGCTACAAGAAACGCAGTTTGTGATAAGAATATGTTAACGGAGTTAGAAGGGATTTACAATCCTAGTATTAGAGAAAAAATGGAAAGGGGTTTGGTAAGTAGACTCATTGGAACGAAGATGAAATTTGGAATGGGAGTAAAAAAAAAAATTTAGCGGAAGAATTACATAAACCCGTAAAAAGAAATTTTAAGAAAAGGAGAGTTAGAGTAAACGGTATAGATAGGATATGGGCTGCGGATTTAGTAGACATGCAAGCATTTTCTAAGTTTAATCGTGACGTTAAATACCTTCTCGCTGTCATTGATATCTTTTCTAAATATGGATATCTGGTGCCATTAAAAGACAAAACAGGAAAATCTGTTGCTATAGCATTAAAAAGTATTTTTAAGGAGAGAAAACCCGAAAAAATGTGGGTGGATAAGGGTAAAGAGTTTTATAACAAAGATGTAAAAGACTCGGTTGAATTATATTCTACCGAAAATGAGGAAAAATCTAGTGTGGTTGAGAGATGGATTAGAACAATGAAAGAAAAAATGTGGAAGTATTTTTCCGCTAACTCTACAAACGTTTACATCAATGTGCTACCGGATTTGGTTAAAAAATATAATAACACGAGGCATTCATCTATTAAGATGACTCCGGTAGACGCTAGTAAAAAAGAAAATGAAACGAGAGTTTGGAGAAATCTTTACCCCGAACATTTAGAAATAAGAGACTCTAAACCTAATTTTTCCGTTGGAGACAAAGTAAGGATAACTAAAAAGAAAAAGACTTTTGAGAAAGGTTATACAACAAGATGGACTGAGGAGGTTTTTACAGTTTCTGAAGTAAAACTTACATCACCTATAACATATAAAATTAAAGATTTTAATGGAGAAGAAATACAAGGTACCTTTTATGAACCTGAACTGCAGAAAACCAGTCAAGAGCTGTATAGGATAGAAAAGGTTATTAAAAAAGGAAAAAAGAAATCTCTCGTAAAGTGGAAAGGTTATCCTGATGAATTTAATTCGTGGGTTGACAATAAAGATATTAGAAATATTTAACTATAAAAAAAAATGTCGAGTATTTCGATTGAAAACGTAATTTTACCGAATAAACCGTTAAACAATTTCGAATTAGAGGGTGCCGTTAAAAGATTAAAGATTCCTTATTTTAGAGGAGTTTTTTTACTAGATACATTACCGAGAAAACCGAGTAAAAAAGAATGTGGTATAGCAAACTTTGATAAAAGTGGTGGACCTGGTACACATTGGGTCGCTTGGTATAAAAATGGTAAAACTAAAATTTATTTTGATAGTTATGGTATACAACCACCTATTGAAATTCGAGATTATTTAAAAAGCCCAATACAGTACAATACTGACCAATTACAACAAGCTGGGCAAGTATTTTGCGGTCATTTATGTTTGTACATTCTAAAAGAGTTATCTAGAGGTAACCAGTTCCAAAATGTTTTAAATAAACTTTTTTAGTACTATATAAAAATGCCTGTTGACAAATTCGGAAGAATGAAAGATGATGGTGAAACAAGCGGTGATGGTGTGTCACTCGCTTACGTGAATAATAATTTTTTACGTAAAGATGGAACAACTGTTGTTAGTGGGTCTATAAACATGAACGGCAATACATTAACGAGGGTTAGTAATCCGGTAAATTCTCATGATGTGGCAACTAAGGATTATGTTGACGCTACCTCAGGGTTGTTGGATGAAAACGGAGGATACCATGTTACTGGATATTTAAATATGGGTTTTAATCCGATAAGAAATGTTAAGGACCCAACAGAACCGGGTGAAGCTGCTACTAAAAATTATGTGGATAATGTTGATAGAGCCTTCGTTTATAAAGACGGAAGGTGGTATGAGGCAGATGATGCAATTTCAATGGGAGGGCGAGTAATTAACAATCTCGGTATTCCTACAAGACACGACCAAGCCTCTAATAAGTTTTACGTGGATACCACCATTGAGGCAGCTACCGCGGGTGAAAAAGCTTTAACGAGAAAACAAGATGGGTCCTATTCAATGGATGGTGAAATAGATATGAATGGTAACTCGATTACTGGTTTACCTAATCCTGTATCCCGTGACTCTGCTGTCAATAAAAATTATGTCGATAATGGTGGAGCTATTATAAAAAATCCGGATGGGAGTTTCATGGCGGTGACTAACATAGACCTTCAAGGTTTTTCTATAAAAAACGCGGCAACCCCGGTAGAAGAGAGAGATTTAGCGACAAAATCCTACGTGGATAGAAAAGTATCTCTTCCTTCTCTCATAGGTCCTAAACCTATTATAACCGTGTGGGCCGAAGAAAACGGGCCATTAGGGTCTGGTAATTATGAGTTTTCATTCGGTAATGGTAATTCAGGTAGAAAGCATGGTTTAGGGGGTTATTGTATGAGTGCTCCGGGTAGAATTATAAGAGGAAGTTTAACAGTCGTTAAAGATAATGCTAATGCACGAGGAGAAGAGATAAAAGTTAATATATCGATAAACGGAAATGAGTCGCTCGATTACTCTATTATTAAAAAAGCGGACGAAACTTGTAGCTGTACAGTTTTTCCTAGGGCGTTGGAGGTAAAACAATGCGACATCGTAAACTTTATCTCGAGAACAGATAGTCGTAATGTAACACACGCTTATATATCTATTTTGATAGAGTTAGACTTATAATTACACTAAATAAATATAACTCCTTTCTCAATGAGAAGTTATATTTATTAAAAACCAAGTCTTTTACTTACTTCGGATGTTATATTTATCATATATGGTGGTTGGTGTCCTATTGCTCCTCTTTCTTTATAATAATCAAAACGTCCATTTTTACTATCAAAATAATGTGTATAATTTGATATTAATTTATAAATAATTTCATTCCTCGTTAGTCCTTTTTTTATTTCTAACCCAAGTCTATATTTAATTTTATTTAACAACCTTTTTTTAGATAATCTTTTAGTCATAACAATATTATTCCAAAATGCGCATCTTAAATTTTTATTTTCTCTAATTTTTGGACTAATGGAATCTAAAATACTATTTCTATAATTAGCTAAAAGTACCGCAACTCTAGCTAAAGTTTCTTTATCTGATATTGAATTTTTAATTTCATCTTTAACTATATCTTCATTTAATATATTCTCTTTCATATTATCTATAAAGTTCATTAAACTTACCTCTTTTTCTAGGTTTAACTCCTTTAAAAACTCCTTCAATGGCTCCATCTTATATTAATTATATATTTTTCTAAAGAAAAAATTCAAAAACATTTTTCGAAATAAATTAAGAAATTATTAAACCCTATTAAAAAAGAGGAGGTTTCATCATTAATATTATCGTGTTTTTCTTATAGCTATTTCCTATGTTGCTTCATTGTGATATAGGAAATGGATAAAATTTTTTGAATTTCTTATGTAGATTGAGAATAAATTAATCCGATATGGAGGTGTATCACGATGTGTTAGATATAATGCCGAGTAAAAACTTAAAACCAATTTTAAAGAAACTTAGTGACGACGTTATTCGAGAGTTAAACAGAGTTACGTACAATAAGCGTCATTTAAATAGAATTTATATTAAAGATAGAAAGTTACATATAACTATAAATAGTAACTTATCTGAAGCGCAGAAACGTGACCAATTCGCTTCGTTGTTAAAAATATTGCCTTATAATTACTATCTACACAGCAAACAAAGGTTAACGGAATCTGATTTCACTACCACTGTTTATATGGTTTGGCCAGACCAATGTTTATATAACGAAAGTTTTTACGATCACGAGCTGGAAATGTTTATCGAAGGAGATAATAATCGAGAAAAAGGTAGAAATATGTATACCATTATTCAGATACCTTATTGCAGGAGCGATTATTTTATTAGAGATTATCAACACGCTTTATTACAAATTATAGAAGACGATCTTAGAGAACCTATTCCTAATGGTTACACGATATATCCGATTACGACTTTTAGAAACGATATTCATCCGGATTATGGACGAGAAAGTGACTATGGAGAAAGTATTACGGATGAGGTTGTCTTATTTAATAAAAAAGGTAGTAGTAAAGGTTACCTACTTTTTAGCGATGATTACTATTACGGATTAGAGGAACTTACCGGATCATTAGGTTATATTAAAGTAAAGAAAGAAAAACAAAAAGTTTTTATCGATGAAGAATGTTGCGTATGTAAGGATAGAAAACCTAACATATTATTCAGTTGCAACCACGTATGCGTATGTAATGGATGTAATAACGCTTATAACTTTGAGAAGTGTCCCATGTGTAGAAAAGAAATAGATTAAAAAGGTTTATAATTTAAATTGATTTCTTAAAATTTTAGATCGTAAATTAATTCGAGATGGAAGAGTTAAAAGATTTCCTAAAGGAGATAAAATTAGATAGCGATAAAGGTTTAATTAGAGCTATCGATAACATGGAAGATAACATAATAAATATGGATATAGCTAGAGATAAATTTAAAAATTTAATTTCGGACAAAAATTTATTAGCGAGGTTCGCTGTACTTCTCGCTAATTATTCGAATAGGATCTTAGATTCCGTAGATTCTAGAATTAATAAAAACGGAGACGTTAAAATACACATGATTCATTTATCTCATTATTATAAGGACATGTCTAAAAAAGATTTAAGACTCCATTTCAACTCGCTTTTTGGAATTAAATTAGATAAGAAGTTAACCAAAAACCAGTTATTATCCAATTACATAATACGATCTTTCGATAAGTTCGAAAAACGAGAAACGGAAAAATGTCCTCGCGTCGCTAAATTAAGAAGAACTAATCCGGTACATTTGGACGAGGTGCATAACTTAACGAAAAGGGACACCGACGCTGTGCTTTTCTTAAATTAAAAAGGTTTATAATTTACCTGATAAAGAGTAAATTATAAATTGATTTCTTAAAATTTTAAATCGTAAAATAATGTGAAATGGAGGAGTTAAAGGATTTCTTAAGGTTAACAAAATTAGATAGCGATAAACGTTTAATTAGAGCTATCGATAACATGGAAGATAACATAATAAATATGGATATAGCTAGAGATAGATTTAAAGATTTAGTTTCGGATAAAGAGATATTAGCGATGTTTGCTGTACTTCTCTCTAGGTATGCGAATAGGATCTTAGATTCCGTAGATCCTAAAATCAATCGAGACAAAACTATTAAAATGCAAATGCTTCATTTAGCTCAAAGACATAAAAATAAATCTAAAAAAGAATTAAAATACGAATTTAATAAAAAACTTGGAATTAAATTAGATAAAAGGATAACTAGAAACCAATTAATATACGATTTAATAAATCAAATTAGTGTTATAGTGGAAAAAGAAACATTAACAAACTGTCCTCGCGTTGTTAAATTAAAAAAAAGTAAACAGATTCCTGTGGAGAATATAGGACTTATAACGAATGAGGACATTAGCAATATGTTGTTTTTAAATTAAAAGGTTTATAATTTACCTTATAAAGAGTAAATTATAAATTGATTTCTTAAAATTTTAAGTCGTAAAATAATTCGAGATGGGAGTGTTAGCGAGATTTAGTTACGAAACCTTAGACAACCTAGAAAGTTGTTTACGCGATAAGTTTTCTAAAAAAAGAATATACGTTAGAGATAGAGACTTGCACCTGCTTACAAATTTCAACTTAACGGATGCGCAACGATTAGATCCATTCGTTATGTTAAAAAAGATGTTACCGTACGTTTACTACTTGCATAGTAAACGAAAAACATCGTTAAGCGATTTTACGTCAACAATTTTTATGGTATGGCCCGATCAATGTTTATATAACGAAGATCCTTACCGCGCAAAAGGTTATAACGTTTATACGGTTATTCAGATACCTTATTGTAGGAGCGATTATTTCATTAACGATTATAAGGAGGCTATATTCGATATTATAGAAGATAAAGATAGGGAACCCTCCCCTAACATTTATTTAATGTATCCTATGGTTACATTTAGAAATGATATCGACGATTACGGAGAAGATCCCGAATTTAATAAGGAAGGAGAAAGTTCTGGTTTTGTAATCCATTACGGATCATTTTGGTACGGTTTAGAACAATTAACTCGAACTAATCACGGAATGCCATTAGGTTATAAACACCAACAAAAGGAAGAAGCTCAAAAAGTTTTTACGGAAGAAGAATGTTGTATATGTAAGGATAATAAACCTAATATATTATTTAGTTGTAGCCACGTATGCGTTTGTAATGGATGTAACGAAGCTTATAATTTCGATAAGTGTCCTATGTGTAGAGAGATATTAGATTAATAACCAAGTATGTTATGCATATAATATATATACAAACCATTGTATATTATATGCAGCATTAACTAATAGACGCACACACCGTTACACACTGATTAAGTGATTAGTGCGGTTGTTGGTATGTTATTAAGTGAGTGATGGATGAAATTTGGATGTTAATAAATCAAAAAAAATTTAACCATGAAACCGGTCATGGGGATTAAGGGGTTAACCAAATTTTTCTAGCTCATATATTCTTTCAAGCTCAATTTAGGGAAAAATGGCATTTTGAGTGTAGAAGGTGTACTTTTTAATCTACTATTTTGTCATATTACCAATGTAATCAAAATGTCTAGCGAGCAGAAATGGACAAACTCGTAGCAGTTTACTTTCAAAACAGTTATCAGAAATGGGGTCAGAGGTAACGAGTAATTGTATGAATGAAACGAGAGCGAATCAATTGTATCGCGTGATGTAAACACATTCTGTAGCCGTCGACTGTCTATATTATTCGGCAAACTTCGAGTGGGTCGTTGGTCACTATATACGTATTTACGGGATCGGTCGAGTTGTGACGAGTGTTGTCCGTATATGTTGCAGGTGTAGAAAAGTTCACGGGTCATCTAAGGTTGGGGCAAAGATAAAATCGCTACAGAAAGGAGTTTGTAAGGAATATTGCTGTAAAGAATTTAGAAATTTAGATTGTACTGCTTTAGAGCAAAGTGATGTAAATGCAACTCGTGACAGGCGTAGGTTTAAAATAGTGATTGGCCGTGGGTTGTTTAACGCTAGTGAGGCAAAAAAGTGTGAAGCTGTGAGGGAAAGGGATGTAAACTTGTGTAAGGGTTATGACCTCTAACTTCTAAGTAGCGGAGAGGTCATTACGTAAGCATTTTCAGAATGGACTGGTGATCCCACGCCTGCAACTTTACAAGCCAGACTGTCCATTCACAGTACTGACCAGCAGTATCTGATTACGCATTTTTTTAGCGTCAGATGTGTTAAATTTTCATAACCCCTTACAGACACGGCACTACCATTTTGTACGGTCACTGACATGTTTCTTCTTGATGAGCTTAGATTGGAATCAGTCTGTCAGTCTGCTGACCCTTGACAAAACAATCCTGTGGGGCATTGAAAATATAGTGGGAAAGTGAGAGAAATGCTTGTAACCACCATCATCTCTTTTTCCAACAGCATTTTCTTCACCATATGAACGATTTTCAAAATAAAATTTTGTCATTTGGTTGAGTTAAATAGAGCATTTTCTCCGGAGGGGGGGGGGAATGAAACTGCAACATAAATACTCTCACTTAAGATATAATTCTCCATGTCTGAATCAACGGACCAGGGAAAAGTTTAGGAGCATGTATTTTTTCCAAGGTATTTTTCTTTAGAGGGCTAAGCAAAACATGTTGCCTTTGCAGAGAGTGCAGATTCAGACCAGACTGTATAGAACATGCAGTCAGATCTTGGATCTGTCGTAACATTTTTTATATGAGATATTCTAGTCAAGACAGCAATGGCCCTTCAATAAATAGGCTGCTTTTCCAAGCTTGACATGTCTGTTTCGTTAATTCAGGGTCTTAAGGTAAAACTCTCGACAATATGTATGTCTCACCAGACACTTTATATTAGTTGATTCTCATCCTTTCCACAAGGTCCAGTTTTTCAGATAAAGAGCACAAGGTTTGCTGTAGCTATGCTCCTCGCTTATTAGAATGAATCAAATACATAACCTGTATTGGTCAAGGTTAAGAAAAGTTGCTTTTGCAGACAATAAAAGATCGAGATTAGACTGTCCTTTGAGTGCAGTGCAGATCAATATTACACACGTAGATATCTTAGATCATAATTGGATGTTCGCGTAGGATATAGATCTGTAAATGAAACTGTAATATTTGTACAGTGGTTTCTGACTGAAAACGGCCAGTAGATTAACTCAGAGTTTTAACTCTTTACCACACAATCCCAGTTTTAACAACCTTGAGGGAAAAGGCTGTTGAAAACATTGCAGAAAAGGGGGAAATGCTGATCCATCATTTTCTCCTTTTACCACGATGTTATCTACCTTTTCAACGATTCAACTCATCATTTGGGCTACAGTCAAATTCGATTCGTAATGTCTAAATGCTTTCGATTTTGACAAGTCTAAAATTTCGTTGGTTGGTGAAGAGATGACGGTTACGTAGATATTAGCTACATTCTTTAGAAGTACGGTTGGAAAATTTGGCAAGCAGACGTTGTGGCCAGGGTGATTCGGCCCAGGAAGATTTAGCCAGCCAAAAATATTAGAGAGAACAATTTATCTCGATAGATACGATGGCTTGTTAAAAATGGAGAAATAGATAGCCCAACAGCGGCCAAAAATAAACAATTCGGGAGTCAAAATGCAAACACATTTTATACGATTTATTCAAATTATTTAAAAGTAAAAAACTAAGGATATTATTAAGAGTCTGGCAATGTGCTACAGTACACTCTGTCTGTGTTCAAATAGTTGGTAGAAAAGTGAGTCTTGTAACTATATTAAAGTTACCAAAGTTGCTAAAGTTAGAATAATAAAGAATATCAAATTTTGTGTTTGTGTGTGTGTGTTTTTTTTTTTTTTTTTTCTTTAGTAAAAGGCTGGTAGGTACTGTTAATCTTGTAAGAGTGATGTCTAAAGCTTGATAATAAGAATTGCTGATTAGAATTCCGTATCTTTTACGTTCTATTGCTGACGGCTGGCAAATCTCTACTTAGACCATTCCGTTAAACTACTAATTTGTAAAAGACAGGTTGAAAAAAAAAAGGTTCCTAGGTGGTTCAGTTGTATGGTGTAGGATTCGACACATGTGTTTTTCGTGGGAATGTCATCAGATAGGATACCTCAGAGCCCTTGCCTAGTACTAGTGAAATCCATGACAAATATGAACAAGAAGGCTGTCGCCGCGATATGACTGAAATAATGTTCAAAGCGGCCAAAAACACAAAACAACCAATTACTCAACCAGTTTATTACTAAATTAGATGATTTCCACATAGTCCTTTGCAAGAATAAGAATGGATTTCTTTATCCATTGTCAAGGTTCTAATTCAGTATAAAAGGCAATATAACATGGGGTTCTTACTCCCATACACAGTTCAAACAACTACCATTTGATATATGATTTTCAAAAACGGTGTGGTTATTCAGTGTCGACCGATTACAGTGCTGACAGCACTTTGATTATGTTTGAAATACTGTCGAAAGCGGCGTAAATGCCATTAAAAATCAAACCCGATTATTTTAGCCACGTTTTCGTCTGAAAATGCTTTTGAGTTAGGCTTGTATAAGTTTTTGTCTATTGATAAAGAATGTACCGTGTCAACATTTATTTACAATCCTTAACCCTTAGGCTGCTAAGCGCGACTCACTGACCTTTTGCGGACAGTGTAGATCAAGATCAGACTGCCCAGAACGTGCAGTCTGATCTTAGATCTACACTGTCCGATAAGAAGATAGTTTTATCCAAAACTAGACTTTGAAATGGCAATATTCGGGTTTTTTACTGTCGACTTAGTTTAGTTTAAACATATTTTATTCAACAGTAATATACAAGTTTACAAGAGAAAACAATACATTCATATGACAAATATACCGAAGAAAATTATAAGAACGAAAGCTTAGGCTTGTAAAGTTCTTCTCCAAATTTCGGGTAACGGTTAATAAATGATCATATCATTACTAATTACAGAAATCAGAAGTCCATTTAGAAAAAAAAGGGTATGGGAAAAACAACAAAAGAACAGAGGGGTGTGGAGTGTTATTGGCTATAATTTAAACTGAAGACACGCCTATTTAATGGCTAAAGAACCTTCCAACTGGACCATCACAACTGATTAAACAAGTGGTTGTTTACAATAAAAGATCAAAGCGTTGAGAACACTGATGTGGCATTTGTCAAGGAAGCCACTGTGTAAATTTAATAATTTGAAAACAGGAGGGCCATGATGGCCCTGGATAGCTCACCTGAGTCAATAGGCGAAATTCACTCCACGCGCGTAATTCAATTTCTGACCAATTGTCTGGTCAATTGAGCTTAAAATGTGGCCTCTGGAGCGTCCACAAGGAATTTCCTGAAGTTGACCTAGTGACCTAATTTATCACCCGATGTGACCCAATTTAGAACTCGTCAAAACATTTATCAAGACAAACATTCTGAACAGTTTTCAAGTTAATTCAGCAATAAATGTGGCCTCTAGAGTGCCCACAAGGTATTTCTTAAATTTACCAAGTGACCTAGTTCATGACCCCAGGTGACCCAATTCCAAACTCACCCAATATTTCATCAAGACAAACATTCTGACCAATTTTCAAGTCAATTGAGCAAAAAATATGGCCTCTAGAGTGCCCACAAAGTATTAGTTTAATTTAATCTTAAGACCTAGTTAATGACCCCAGGTGACCCAATTTTGAACTGACTGAACACGTTGTGCTCAGGTGGGCTAACAAACTTAGAACAGGTTCACTGCATAACAAATAACAAAGCTCTATGCTTTCCAGTTTTAGAAAAGAAGAATTTTAAAGTTTTCCTTCTTTGTTCCTTTTTTCGAACTTGTGACCCCCGGGGCAGGGCCAGTTTTGACCCCAGCGGCATCATTGAACAAACTTGGTAGAGGTCCACTAGGAATTGCTACATACCAAATATCAAAGCTCCACACCTTCCAGTTTTAGGGAAGAAGAAGTTTTCCTTCTTTGTTCCTATGTTCGAAATTGTGACCCCTGGGGCGGGGCCAGTATTGACCCCAGGGGCATCATATGAACAAAATTAGTAGAGGTCCACTAGGAGATGCTAGATGCCAAATATCACAGCTCCATGCCTTCCAGTTTCAGAGAAGAAGAATTTTAAAGTTTTCTTTCTTTGTTCCTATTTTCGATCTTGTGACCCCCGGGGCGGGGCCAGTTTTAACCCCAGGGGCATCATATGAACAAACTTGGTAGAGGTCCACTAGGAGATGCTACATACCAAATATCAAAGCTCTACGCCTTTTAATGTCAGAGAAGAAGATTTTCAAAGATTTTACTATTTTTTTCCTTTCTGTTGCCATAGCAACCAGAGTTAAGGGTGGAATTCAATCTCTTGAACAGAGCTTCACCCAAGGAACATCCCTGCCAAATTTCACCAAGATTGGCCCAGCGGTTTAGGAGGAGAAGATGTTTAAAGGAATTGTGGACAGACGGACAGATGGATGCCGGACAATGACCGATCACAATACCTCACCTTAGCACTTCGTGCTCAGGTGAGCTAAAAAAAAAAGAGAAATATTTAAATATTAACTTGAAAATCAACCTCCTAAGCAAATTAATACGTCTCTTTGGTTAAAGGGAGATTACTGGCGCCTAAGTTTGCGTTATTTGTGTATTGGTGGTCTCCCTTTGATCTTTCAAGAGGAGTCAGGAGTAACGTCCCTTGACGGAAGGATGCACGATGGGTAGAGAGAGAAGCCATGTAAATATATTGAATTCAATTAAGTTTATACCTGAATACTATGATTTTGGGATATCTTTGGCCGTCAGGACCTAATTCCCAACATTACAATAAAGTTTTCTTCCTGTAAATATTCATGCACAATCAGATGAGTAGCGTGCAATCATGGGACGAACAAGCCCAGGGACGAACTGGTTTTGGAACGAACAACCCCGGAAGCAAAGCGGTCAGAAGACAAATTTTGTGCATATCATTGCGCCAATAGAAGGCTATGAAGAGGTGAAGCTATTTTTACTCAAAAAGGAGTATTTCCATGATCGATAGCCTTTTGCAGTTTATTTCAATACGCCATTTCCAATTATATATCTGAGTGCTATTGAAAAACTCATTTGTCTTGAAAAATTGAGTTTAATTGGGTTTACTTCCTTCGGTTTTGGACAAAATACCATACATGGTCTTCAAAATTCAATATTGAACATTTATTATTGATCTCATAGTGGCATTGTCTTCGACAAATGCCACAAAAAAATCTAAATGGCATTAAGATGTTACCAGGCCCGACGGGTCCAAACCGTCAGTCAAAATTAAAAAGAAATGGCTTGAATAGATTGACTTGATACAGATTCAGCTATTACCAAGAAGACATAGGAATTAGATATTACATGGTAAATCTTCTACCTTCACGGATTCTTTGGTTATCAAACAGGTTAAGATTTTCATCTCCAAATAAAATGATTTGGAGTGTAAATCTTGTTATACCACTAACAAATAGGCTTAGACTAATTCTCTGGTTATTATAAAAAGGACATTCTAAAAAGTAGTGTGGGGTCGATTCCTCTGTACCGCATCTACAAAGTGGCGATCTATCAAGTACTATCGACTTGAAAAATTCATTTTAGTTATTTAGCAGGATAAGGGTTAAAGGACCTCTAGTGGTGACTCTAACGCCAAATTATGTACAAATTTACGTGAATAATACAAGACATACTCCGGCAAAATGGGATTGATGCATTCCCATGACCCATGATACCAAGCAACTCATCACATAATTATGGATCGATAAAATCCTTTTTTTTTTTTTCTGAAAACCAAGTGTATCATGAGATGGAGAGGTCCCTTGACATGCAGAAAATTAAAAAAAAACAAAACAAAAAGTTTCGTTACATGTCAGCCTGCGCGGATTGCGCAGGCTGACATAGCTCGATATTTTTTGCAGATGCATTAAGCCCCCTTTTTCACAGAGTATGGCTTATACATATTTACCATAGCAACCATTCATGCTTTCAGAATTTCGCTATTAAATCAAATAGGGAGTGATAACGATGTAAAATATGTTATACTTTCACTGATAGAATTTCTTGTATTTTCTCCGTAATACTGCTGGATATAAGTTGTATTTGTGGCCTTTTCATTTTTATTTATGATTTTTACATTACTAAATACAGAAACAGTGTTTTTCAGGTGGCCTTAACTCTATAAATTGTACAAAATAGCATGAACTACTTTTAACGCTTAAAACATTGTGGGAGAAGGAGAAACTCTTTGAAATAAGCAGGCTTTGATGAGTTATATACCTGAGCCATACTCTGTGAAATGGGAACTTAATGCATATGTAAAGAGTATCGACTCATGTCAGCCTGCCCGGTCCGGACAGGCTGACATGAATCGAAACTTTTTGCTATTAGTAAATTTCCTGCATGTCAAAGGACTATTCTATGTCATGACTCAATCGGTTAATAGACAAAATGGCTTGTATGAATCCATAATTATATGATGACCTTAATGGTATAATTCATCACGGAGATACATTAAGACCTCCTTTGCAAGAGCATGGCTCCTATGTTAATTCAGAGCATGAGAAGCAGACTTGTCGTAGAAAAACGAGTGATCAGACCTTGCACAACACTGGTTTTTTTTCAGGACATGCTTTACGGCAGTTTCATATTCACAGTAACAGCTATATGTACTGTATTTCGTCTTATTCAATAAATGTTTGAAATTGAAAATACTATGAAATAATTATCTAGAGAAAACTAATTTGCTCAGAGAGAGACAGAGAGAGACAGAGAGAGACAGAGAGACAGACAGAGAGACAGAGAGACAAAGAGAGACAGAGGGAGAGAGAGAGAGAGAGAGAGAGAGAGAGAGAGAGAGAGACAGAGACAGAGAGAAAGAGAGAGAGAGAGAGAGAGGGGGGGAGAGAGAGAGACAGACAGAGAGACAGAGAGAGAGATAGAGAGAGTTTTCCTTGCCTGCTAACAATTATACAATCACTGTGACCGGTTGACTGTTCAGATGTAAATAAGGCGTAAATATATAACTTAAAACTAGGATCAGTCGAAAGGTAAAACGACGTATCTAGGTTCGCTCCAGGAAACAACATACATTTGAGCCATGCTCTGGAAGAAGGGGGCTTAATGCATTTCCGTTATTCATCATAAAAAACAAGACATAACCTAATTATAATTCCATAAAATCCATTTTGTCAAACATCCGACTATATCATAATGTAGAATGGTAATTTGACATGCAGAAAAATTACAGATAGCAAAAAGTTTCGATCCATGTCAGCCTGCGCAGTTTCGAAGCTTTTTGTTATCCACCTCGTGATTTAGCCGGTTTTATACAAAGTAGGTCCATATTTAAAGCAAGACAATATGCATAAAATAATGCATCACGGAGATGCATTAAACTCTCTTTTCTAAAAGCCCCGCTAATATTGTAGTTTGTTTTAGCTAACTTTCACTCAGTCTCATTTCAGAATCACTTGAAACATGTCTGAATGATGTGTATGAGAAGTATACTCGTAATACAAAAATATAAATTCTTTTCGTAATTGTTTTTGAAAAGATTTCGGAACAAAGTAAAGCAGCAATTTATACTTTTTCAACTATCTTCTCAAATGCTCTTCAAAGCCGAGACGTAAAAACTTTTATCAGTGAGGTAATGAGATGAATTACTCATGTTTTTTTCATTTTGGTTTTATTTTTCAAGGTATCCATCAGATGATATTTCACTCACTATTTTTTCTCACAATTTGCCTGATAGTAGCCAGCCCCATTAAAGTTTATCACAACAGTGTTTGCGTTTGCTCTTATACGGTATCCTGCCATAAGATCCCTTCACTACCTACTTATTGAGATGGGCATCTGTGGGTCTGTGTTTATGTCCTTAAGGATAGGGCACCCTAATGGGATTCGCCTTTCATCGTCAAAATCGTACGGCTAATCCGTAATCGATGCGGGGAAGCATCGTCTATCGGCCGATCGATTACGGATTACCCGAGTCTTACTCGAATCCGTACGTTTTTTCGGCGATGAAAGGCGATGTTACACCAATCCCATTAGGGTGCCCTATCCTTAAACCCGTTTTTGCATTTTAACCCTTAACCTGTTGAATAAATTAAATGAAATTTTCAAGCCGATAGTTAAAAACCCCAAAGTTGCCATTTCAAATTTAATTTGGGGGGAAATATCTTTTTATCGGACAGAGCAGATCAAAGATCAGACTGCACGCTCAGCGCAGTCTTGAGTCACTCTTAGCAGCCTAAAGGTTAAATTATTTCCACAATACATAGGCGCGTAGGAAGCATTTTCAGAGAGGAGGTGGGTGTGAGGGGCTACAGCAAGATATGTGGCTGCAATATGAATCTCGATATGTTTTATAAAACCCATAAACTTTATCTCGGCATTGAGACCAAGAACGATTCTTAGAAAGGTTTAATCTTTACCATTATAATTTTGACCTGACTTCACATTTGGATCGGCCGTGGTCCTTCTTTAGAATTACTTCAAAGAACTTGCTTTCGGTAAAAACTCTGGTTGCCATGGCAATAAAATCGAAAGAAAAAAAAAAAGGTTGAAAATCTTTAAAAATTTAAAAATCTTCGTGTCCGAAACCATAAGACTTAAATTTTGCCGTAGCTTCATCTAATAGATTCCTACCAAGGTTGTTCAAATTGTAGCCCTTGGGGGTCAAATATGGCATCGCCCCGGGGGTCACAAGTTTAAAACATGGACTTAAATAGTGAAAACTTCAAAAATCTTCTCGTTCCTATCCAATAAGCATACAGCTATTTAACTTGGTATGTAGCTTTATCTAATATACTTCTCACAACGATTGTTCAAGTCATAGCCTGGTGTCAAAATTGGTTCACCGCCATTTTACTTGGGCTGAATATTTTAAAAGGTTTAAAAATCTTCTTGTTCCAAAAACAGTCTCTGTTCTAAGGGGAACGATTAAGGGCCATTCGGAAACTCTTGTTATGTATATAGCGTTTAAATATTTTTTCAGTCTTATTGTGTTTTATTCAATAGTTTATCAGACTTAATTTCATGCTTTTCGGTAGTGTATCGAAAATAATGGCGGGTTATGGTTTGATAATTTCACCGTTTCGACCAGTGAAATTTACCGATTTGATAACTCAGTGGTAAACAAATTCTACTAAGATTCTTGCACGATTTTTATAAATTCGCCCTCCCTTTTAAACGTATCAGATCTATCCCAGACAGTTATTTAATGGAGTAATTTAAAAGAGAATCCAACCTTTTCAAAATGTTTATAAATCCTGTTAAATCCAGGTTTATGAGTTTTGTTGATTTATTGTGTGACTTCGAATATACATAAGTGGCCTACACTAATGACACTAATGCGGAAGGATATATTTGGCTCTGGGAAGATTAAAGATTTGAAAAATGTTAATTTGAAAATGAATTTTTGTCTTGTTTAAATAACTCTTGTTTAAAGAACGTGATATTCTTTCAAGTTGATTAAAACACAATACTGTCATAACTCGGGTTTATGCCAACGAACTGTTTTCTTCGTGAACTGGTAAATACATTGTCATTGTAATGCGGTCTTAAGTGGGGAGGGAGGAATGTATGCCACGGGGAATTACCGAACACACCTGTACTGGATTTTGATTACATTCTCACTAAAAATGGGTTTAGAAGCATAAAATAAATAGCATATTTGGGAGGGTTTTTTTTTTTTTGTGAAAGATCGAAATTTATTTCAATTCGTGAACCCTCTGGGCTGCGCCACTCATGAAAATATTACCGATGATGTTCACTCAGTGAAATAAATTTCGATCTTAAACCGAAAAAAAAAAAAAAAAACTAATATCCTCTATGTCCCCGTGTTACATCGTCACCAATAATGGTGTAACATGGGAACATTCTGAATCATTTGAGCTATAGCAACACTTTGGAGCCAGAGAGATTAAACGAAAGAAGGAATATCAGAAGAAGCTAAGTTTGAATTAAATAATATGAATTCTGGTTTTACTACAAAAATGTTCTGTTCTTGTACAAGAACTAAACGTCGTCTGAGAACTTACTTTTTAAACGCTGCCCTCAAAGTTCAGAGACAGCTTCGAACTTAAGTCAGCTAAGTCCTTAGTAAAGATAAAGAACGGTTATAAAACTTTTCAAAAGTGATAAGTGCTGATCCTGCCTTTACAGTTATATCAGAATCATGCTCTGTGAACAGGGTGTTTAATGCATTTGCAAAAAAAAAAAAGTATCGATCCATGTCAGCCTGCACAGTCTGCGCAGGCTGACCTGGGTCTAAACTTTTTGCCATTGCTCAATTTTCTGCAGCTAAAAGGACCAGTTTACACCTCTTGTATCAAACGGTTGTTTGACAAAATTGATTTTATGGAACAAGAATTATGTGATGACTTGTTTGGTATAATGCATCACGGAGATACATTAAAATCCCCTATGCCAGAACATGGCTCAATATCGTTCCATAATTTCACAAGAATTAAACATACTTTGACAGTTTGGTGTTAATGTGCTCCTGCCGAAGTTGAATATGACAATATCGAACTTCAGATCGCTACTTCTTTGGTTAGGAACAACGAAACAACTTCAAAAGGATAATGAAATACAGATCCTGCTCCAAAAATTATGCTCATTATATTACTAGTATATATACATGTAACTGAACTATGCTTTGGCAAGGGGGCTTAATGCATCTCCTAAATCCATAGTACCAAGTAGGTTATCACATAATTAGGGAACCATAAAATCCATGTAGTATAACGACTGACTGAATGTGGAGGAACAGCAGAAAATTTACAAGAGCAAAAAGTTTCGACCCATGTCAGCCTGTGCGTACTGCACAGGCTGACACGAGTCGAAACTTTTTGCAGATGCATTAACCCCCATTTTTAAAAGAGAACATGGGTCATACGCAGTCTGTTTTGTTGTAAAAGGAACTTAACTTGTTCTGATAATTCACTGTTTAAATGCTACTCCAGAAGTTTAATAAAATGTGAAAGTCTGAATTTCAGGTATCCACCCTTGACTTCCTGTAACAAATTTGCAGCAAACGACTTTATTAGTTGTACGGTCAGATGGCAGGGGATTTGGAAACTTGTTCACGGCTATGGCGATTCATGTCGCCCCGAGCCGAAGGCCCCTGCCACCTGATCGTACAACGAATTTATTATACTAGAACATTTTACCATTCCAACGTGCATTCAGCGAAATTTCGCTGCTTTATGGTCTCAGGAATTGATTACGCTGACAAAATATAATTTCCCATCTGAGTGCCCCAATTCAATGAAAACTGATGTCACTGAGAAATGACGTCACTGAAACCATGGTAAAACGTGTTGTTTGGTGCATGAACTAGATGATGTCAGTGCGATCTAGACATTCGACGTAACTTTATTGAAACATGGATTTAAACAACTTCAAGGTAAGTAATTATGCATTTTAATGATTTGTTGGCAAAATTAAACGTACATTAGTTGCCTCTAACGACCATTTGGTTATCCTTTGAACGTTACAATGTACAAGTTGGCTTCTTTAAAAAAGAAGCCAGGAGAGGTCAGCATCAATGTCTACAAATAGTTTATCGGCCATTAATTTCAATATATTTTGGTACATGTAAACAAACAAGTTGGACATTCAATGAATAAGGAAAAAATAATCGCAGCTTAGAAACCGCTCATGCAGTACATGGCAGTCACGTGACCTTCTTCCCGCGTTTCCAAGTCGCGTGATCTTTTCCCGCGGTGTTCTTTCTCTTTTTTTAACGAAATTCCTTTTTTTTTCCTTTTGCTTACATTATTCAGCTTAATAAAAACAAGAGCTTCGCTAAGCGGCGCATATACGCCCGAAGGGGCTTGTCAGTGAAATGGGTTAAAATCTAGAACGCCTGCAGATATCCAAATTTTAAAAGTCACATGCATAACTACACGTCATAGAGATTCATTGTGGTAAGTTTGAACTTATTCCAATGAGAACTGTAGGAGGAGTTGCGCGCACAAGAAATTGTTAACGGACGGACGGACGCACTGACGACCGGGGCCATAACATAGTACGACCCTTCGGGCGTATAAAAAATACAATTATGAGGAGGACGTTTGCAATCAAATCAATAGAACAAATCTCTTTTGAAATCCGTCAAATAAAAACAAACCACGTCTATTTCCTATTTCAGATTTTTGATTTCGGTTTATTTATAAAACCATGACGAAACAGACTGTGTATAAGAATAATTTCGCAAAGAAAATGGATTCAGACAGCAATTTCTGAGACAGTCTGCCTTTTAAACTCATCACTGTTGGAGAGGTCTGATGACCTCTCCAATGAGTAAGACACTTCACAATTTGCTTACCTGACGAAGGGATGGCTCGTTTTAACCCTATGTATTTGTTTTAGAATTACTACAAACGATAATACATGTAACTATATTCATTGACTTTCAAAAATAATCCATTCTTTCCGCTTTAATGATGACCATCAAGGGAAGCTAGTTATAATATTGTGCAGGCTACTCAGTATATTTGTCTTGCTGGCGGCTGGTATCGATCGACGCCGCCATTTTGGATGCTATGTTCAAAGTGTGGCCATGTATACGGGGCTCCCGAAAGGGAAACTGTTTTCCCATGGATTTTGCCAGTGTATATGACTAAATGTTCCGGGCATATTATCCAATCAGATCGTGAGAAATTTCTTTGCAGTATAATACTAGTAATAACCTTTTAGTACACGACAAAATTCTTGACCTGTCCACAATAGAAGCAATTAAATGCAATAACATTTTTTTCTTTTAAACTTGAGTTATCTCCTGAACAAAACAAAAAGCAAAGCAAAAAAAGTCTTTCGCAGGAGGTAAGTAAAACATATGTATTTTTTTTTTTTCTGAGCATCAATTGACTTTGAAATGATATGCGTCTCTTAGTCGTCTTACGAAAAATGCTCTCCGCTTCACCGTTTTTGCTGAGCTCAGTTTCAAAACAAATATGTCAAACTTTCGCTGGCTGCGGCATGTCTGTCATGTCTTTATATTCCAGTAGGAAAAATATGAAACTGATGAAATTTACAAGGGAGCCAATTATTGCTAAAATTAGTGCCCAACCGATTTCGTAGTTTCCCGTCACAGCGGTGCCCCTTGGATAGTATTGGTAGATGACATCCGAGTTACTTCTCGGTTAGGTCAGGTGATCTCTGCGTTACAGTCCCATAACAACAACAGCCATGGCTATCATGCACGCTGCATTATCTTCCGCTAGATGGCATTCTTCAAATACACACCTAGCTGATTTGGGCATGCTGGGTACAGAATCGGACTACTTTCCAAAACGACAACCGTTATTTTGAATTTAAAAAAAAAAAGAGTAAACGTTTACTCAATAAAACGCTACCTGGTACGATTCATTCAGCTATGGTCAGCTATGGTCAGCTAGCATGTAACCTATGCACTGGCCATTTATAAAGACAGCTTCAGTATAAGCCCAGATACTTCTTGTTGATAAGTCTGTTGAAAACCCCTGCACGAATCCTGGTTTCCCCAGAGTCTATTTTTAGAAACTGTATTCAAAGATGTGCCGTAAAACAAGGGTATTTGTGAAAACTGTTTTTCCCTTTTGAAATGATTAAATTTTTAAGATATTTGGGGCGAAAAACAGGCTACATTTTTCCACAGATGTATTGTTTATAGCCATTTTCTCCGTAGCTACTTTTTTAGCGGCGTATTAATATTAATTATCCTGTACAGGAGTAGTGATGCGTCATAGCAGACAGGTCGAATCTTCGAAGAATATGACATGCGCAGACAACGTACACGCTGCCAAAAAAGACAAAATGCATGAGCGGCGCTCTGGTAACAAGTGGGTTTAACCCTTTACCAGACGATAACGATTTAGATGCGTTCAAATTGCAAGCATTGACAAACGATAATTAAAATGTGGCTAAAATGCTGGAATTTGTTTATAAACGTGCAGAAAACATGGTGGGAAAAGGCGAACATGCTGGTTATTAGCATTTTCTACATTTCCCATAATGTTTCAAAGGCTTTCTTCCTCTGGGTCGCTAAAACACGGGAACGTTTTGTAACTGGATAATGCATCCTCGTAATGTATTATACAATGCGAGTCGTGGCATAATATGGATGTATTTTGTCTGAAAACTGAATTAATCATGAGGTAGAAGAATGGTCCTTTGACATGCACAGAAAATGTACCGATAGGCCTATCAAAAAGTTACGATTCATGCCAACCTATGCAGACTGCGCAGGCTTGTATGGATCGATACTTTTTGAAAATGCATTGAAGCATTAAACCACCGAACAGAGCATGACAATAAAGTGGGGGGGGGGGGGATTGGCGCACATTATTTGGTGAAGTATCGGGCAGGGTGGATGTAGATCTACTCTACCAAACGACAAAATTTTGGGTTTGTCCCATATTGGAGGCATTTGCAGGCGACAAAATAAATATTGCTCCAATGATGTGATTGGTCTTTGAAGGGTAGATGCTGGTCACGCGTATTTTCTCCTTTATCCACAATGCGTTCAAAAGCTCTATTTCTCCAAGTCGCTAAAACACGGGATTGTGTGGTTAGGTGTTAAGACCGTTGGTATATTTTCTGCGCAGACAGATCTAAATCTATTCAGCCCACACCACATTTTTAATTCATTAACTGCAAAACGCAAAATGTGCCCGCAGGACGAACAGAACTAACAAGTTTATGGATGTAATAAATAGAGTTTATTTCATCAGCTTGTGGTTAATATGGGGAAATATTTGCCGAAAAAGGGAAAGGTATCCGAAAATAACGAGTGCCGTAAGGCACGAGTTATTTTTCGCGGACCTTTCCCTTTTGAGGCAAATAGTTCCCCATATTAACCACAAGCTGATGAAATAAATTATATATTTCCTCTGATTATTTTGTCAACGAATGCCACTTTTAAAACTTAAAAAATTAAAAAAATTAAAATAGTTCCAGATTTTCGGCAGGAGGAAAATATTCACTGTGACGGGGAAATAATTCCCCCCATAACATTTCTAAAAATAGACACATGAAATAAAGTATGTAACTTAACACAATACTGTAAAGGCTTTTTTGATCTACCAAAAACGTTTTAAATTATACTAAGGACAAGCAATTTTAAGGGGTCTATTTAGCTATAATGTCGTAAATACATGTATATATGTAACTCTGTCTATTTTTATTACATCAGATCACAATATGACGTCATCACACTGATTTGAATATGACAATTTGTACTCGACGTGTGATATTAAGGCCTTAGACCCCTAAAGGAAAACAGCTATTTCCACTATAATATTATCCTACAAAATTTGCTATGATTAAAAATGAGTATTTTTCCCTATTTTTCCTTCTTAGAATTATCATTTATAAATCTAAAACCACTATATTCTCATTACAAAGGAAGATAATAATTACCTCCCTTTTCAGGAAACTAACAAAAGTATCAACAAATAATTTCAAGATAGACATCAAAGGAATTTCTGGTCCGTTAAAAATGTGCAAAAGTATTATATCAGTATAAATCCTTATTTATCAACTAATAAGAAATTTTATTCCAAGTTGCACTAGAAGAGTTAGGGGTCTAAGACCTTAATCAAGTGGCATTCCCAGAAGTCTTTGTGACACTCTGGCCCGAAGTCTAAAAATATCTTAAGAGCCTGCGTAGCCCATTAAGGAAATACCACTGAAAAATACATTCATCTCACTTCTGCCTTTCTTCTTTACTTTTGATGTGACAGCTATCGCCTTACCTAATTCAGTGATCAATCATTTTTAACTTTGGTTAGATTATTAAAATCTGAGAGCTCCCTTTCGGATTTTTTTTTTTTTTTTTTTTTAATCGCCGAAGTTGTTGTCAGGAAAGTAGCCGTTCTTCTGTAAGACACTTTAAGGGACTATGCAAGCTGAATTTACCAACTGCTTTAACACCACGATTCGCTCAACGTAATAACTTTAAAGATTAGTATCTTAAATTGTCTACATACCTTTTATTCTACTTTCTGTACCTAAAATGGCCATGGTGTTCACAGATGAATGTAACTTTTTTTTTTTGCGGAGAAGTTTACGTAAACAGTTAAGTACGAAATCCTTTCGGGACGAATACTTTTACACTGAAACAACAGACATCTTGGAAAAGACCATGTAGGTCGCGTGACAAGCCTGCGTGATACGGATTGGTTGTTGGATGGTTGGGATTGTCTGAACTTCCATGGAATTTCCGGCTTAGACCAGTTTGTTTTTCCTCATTTTGTACATTAACCCTTAACCTACTAAATAAATGAAATGGAACTTTAAAGCCGATAGTAGCCCATAATTTTGCCATTTCAAGGTTATATTTTGGGGAAAAATATCTCTCTATCAGACAGTGTAGATCCAAGATCAGACTGCATGTTCTGTGCAGTCTGATCTTGATGTACAATGTCCGCAAAAGGTCCTTGGGTGGCGCTTAGCAGCGTAAGGATTAAATATAGGCTACATAGTCGCTGTTCATGTTGAAAGTTTTTCCCTCTCTGAGTTTGAAAACAAGCAAGACTTTGAACTATCAACGTGCAACTAGAAGTTTATTGAGATTTATTGTACCCATTGGTGTGCTCAGTCACGGAAAATCTATTCTTTTTACGCTTCAATGACGTAAGGTGCAACATTATGAATGGACAGTTTTCCTGTCCTGTTTCCCCCCCCCCCCCCACAACCCCCACACACACAAAAAAAACCGGAAACGCCAACGACACTATGGGACCTATTCTTGAAAACAATCTAATTGCTGTTGTAGCGACATATCAAGAATTCTCAAAATTTGTGAAAGATAAGATATTCATGTTTCAGTTGTGATATTCAAAACTGAGTAAATTATTCATTTATCGACGTATGTAAAAAGATGTAAATTAATGTATGTTAGTTTAATTAGTTTAAACATGTTTATTTTACATCGAGAAACAAGTTCTAGAAGTTGTTTAGTAACTGTTTCATCTATTATGTGGGCTTTTGTCCACTAGTCACAACTCGGCCGATTCCGTACCTACATCTAACCTCGTCTGTATAACGGTCGTTTCCATTTGAACTGCCAATCACGTGATCTTATACATGGCGGCGCCACTGTAAGTCGTTTAGCAACGACATAAACAACCTCGATGAAGTTATTCACATCTATCTATCTGTCGGTGAAAACTTCAATCGGAATTGATAAACCACGTTAAAAAATTGAATGTACGAACTGTTTGTCAACTGAAAAATAGTTAGAAAGATTTCGATAGACAACTGAGACTCAAGTTTTCTTTTTTAAGAGGAGCCTTGCAATTTTCAGAACGGTAAACCGGTGTATTTCCGGCGAAGAAATGTACCGTGTAGGTGCATATCAAGCTACCAGATAAAGCCGAGGGACTTGATGACCGAATCACCCGAGGTATGCCGAATGGGCTTTTGTCCACCGTGTCAAAATTAGCAACTGGCTTTTGTCCAATGCGTTTTTGTCCTCGTGGGCTTTTGTCAATACCCCAAGGAACCAGAATCTGATCTGCTCCAACACTTTATTTTTCTCCATAATACAAACCCAAAAGATATGACATACACGAACTATGACAATTAAAGAAAAAAAAAAAAAAATCAAAATTTTATTAGCATAGTTACACTTACTCTAGTAGGCTGATTGATCGAAAATGATTTTATTTTTCTAGAAATTATCCACGTGAATAACTCATTTTAGTGAGGGGAGATATTTTCCTGTAGCTACAAAGGCTTGTTTTTCACACTCGCGCTCTAAATCCTAAAACATGAGGTTGTGATCGGCTAAGTTTGTCAAGAAACAAGTGCACGTTTCTGTCGGCGGAAAAATTACATGTTCTCCTTTATGGTGCTCAAACAGAGATAGAAATTTCCAAATTTTGTATCAGACGCTCATAAATATAACTACATCCTGATATCTACGATGTCATCTTACATCCTCGTACATCATACTGCTAACTATTTCTCAAGATTGTTACAAGCAGGTGTGGATCAATTGCCCGGGCTCGATATGCCAAACGGGCCGGGTTATCCTTGTCCTGGACTAGCAAGCTGGTAGGCAAGTCAGGCAGGCAGGTAGGCAGGCATGCCTAGTGGCTTGACAGACTAATTAATGTACGGACGAAAGCTTTGTCATAAGCT